>JAZHYW010052753.1:0-331230 GCA_037355805.1 Ixodes ricinus
AACATGCTAGTTTTGTCCCTGTCCGCAACTAGGTACCCCTCATCGTCCAGAGGGCGCAAAAATGTTCTGGACGCCACAGAACGAATTTGAACCCAAAGCGCGGTCCGCACATTTTGACAAAGGACTTGGCATGCCAAGTCTGAAGCTAGCAGGAGCGTGTCGCGTGCCGTCTGCGCGCACACGTCAATCTCCCGCCACCGACAGCACCGCAAGAGGACTCACCAAAGAACTCGCCCTCCGGAGGATTGTGCTCGAGCTCGTCCTCGATCTGCTTCATGAGGGCCTCGATCTTCTTCTCGGCCTCCGTGGGGCCCTTGGGCCTCGGCGGCGTCACGTTGTACGGGAGCAGCGTCTTGGCGTTGGGCTTGTAGCCCGGGTAGGGCGGCGGCGGGGGCAGACCTTGTGCTGCTCGGCCCCTGGAGAGCACACGCCGCTGGGTACCTGCGGACAGGCAACCTGGGGCTTCTGGGGCAGGGCCGCGGCCGCGTCATACGGCCGACTGTTCATCTGGTACACCTGGGGCCCTGCCTGCTTGTCGATTGGGTACGAGCACGATAGGCTGTTGGTGGCCGCCGAGTAGCGCAGGGCTGCGCCGTACGCCGACGGCGAGGCGTGCGGCATGGGACTGGCGGCTGGCTTCGAAGCCGGCCCCGTACGGGGGCCGCGGGCCATACGCCTTTTGGGCGCTGGGCTTGATGAGGCCGTTGCCCGCATGCTGAGACGAAAGCACCGACGGCGGCGGCGGCAAGTGCGGGCCCGAGTCCTGACCGGGCAGGTACCTCGACGCGGGGCTGACGGCGGACTGCAACTCCTGCAGGTTGGCGTAGATGGGGTAGTCGGGGGGAGGTTTGGAATGTGGGTACGGCGGCGGGTCGCAGTGGGCCACGCTGGCGCGAGGGCTCGAGTGCTTCGAGTCCTGCGAGCTGACCGAGGAGCGCGGGCTCTGCCGGTGGTGCAGGAGGTAGTCATTGAGCAGGGACGCGCTCTGGGTCCGGACCGAGGGCTGCTGCAGGTTCTCGTAGATGGGCGCCCCGGTGACGCTGGCACCCGGCGACGTGTTGGAATGCTGGGACTCGCGGCTCGACGAACTCAGCCGCTGCGCGGGCTCGAGTGGACGCTGTCCTGGCCGGGCAGCTTGGCCGCCGCCTTGGAGCCGCTCCAGCGCGGATACTCGGGCGGCGGCGGTAGGCCTCGCCAGCTGGCCGTTCGTGAACTCGGCCGGCGAAGGGGTCTTGGGAGTCGCGAACTTTGAGGCGGCGATCACGCTGGCGCGATCGATCTTGGCGTACAAGGGCACATCTTTGGTGTCCGGCGCCTGACCCGAGATGATGAGGCTCTCGATGGCTCCGAGCGGTCGCTTGCACGAAGGCACGTACCGCTTGGGGCTCCCGAGGACGTCTGCCGCGGCGTAGCTGCTACTGCTTGACGCGGCGTTGGCGGCGCGCGACAGAATGCGACCGTACTCGTGTTCGTTGGCCAGCGCGAAGTCCGGGTAAGACTTGCTACTGAAGTTGAGGTTGGCGTAGATCTCGCGTTTCTTCTCGAATTCCTCACCCGCCGAAGTGTCCGTGCGCTTGGGAGTCGTCGCCGTCGGCGTAAAGTGGTCACGCGAGGGCACCTCGAACAAGCTGAGATCCTTCATTATCCGAGTCGCGTCACTGGCGAGTTCGTCGTCGTACATTGTTGTGAGTGTGGCCGCCGCAGCCGCGCCACTCACTGCTGGCGTGGTGGCCTCCGTGTCCTACGCGGTCGCGGCTCCAGGCGCTCGCATCGGGCCTCGATCGGGCCCACCGTTTCACAGGCACTCGGGCAGCGCATCACACATATGCGCCACTCTTCCACACGAACACCTGCCAAACATTTGCAGCGCAACTTTCACCATTTCTTTCCCCGCTGTCGCTGGCGAAACGCCGCCGGTATGACGTCACAGGCTAGCAGTGGCCTCCTACTTGGACCGCAAACAAATATCCGTGCGAGAGAAGAACCAGTCCCCTATGTATCACTCGCAAAATTTTCATCTGGGTCTCAGCACTCAATATCAATTAGCGGTAAAGACCCTAAGTAATAAATTTAATTTATTTCCGCGGTTAGGACCAAGTTGAGGTGAAATACATGCGACGCGAAACTTTCGCTATTTATGTATCAATCCGCCAGCATTTGTTTACGGGCAAACTTTGACAAACGCCTTGAAGAAAAACAAAACTAAACGGAAACCAGACAAAACGCGAGAAAATTTGCAAGTAAAATAAAGGCTATAATATTGGTGTAATATGTCCAGAATCGTTTTGACATTACTGACGTGAACGCTTTTAAAGAAAATTCATAAACTTCTTGAAACTTGCACATCGACAACTGTACAACAGAAAAGCGCTCAAAGGCACTGTGCTGCCATCTCTTGAGAGGTAAAAAAAGGCCGACTTTAACTATTTCTATTTTGTTCCATGAATTGTCGGAATAACAACTGGCAACATTGTCACGCTGTCGAAACAGAAGTCTAATTTACTCGATTATACTAGTGAAAACATCACATTCTTCAAAAATAATAAATATAGCTTATATTTATTCGAAATTTTCAATGGAAAAATTTATCATTCTCAATCTCAACTACGGCTACCGCCCCCACGGCCCCTACCGCCGCCCGCCGCCGCTAAACAACGTGCTTCACAATGGCGGCTACGGTGCAGCAGAATTCTATGCAGTCTGTGAGTTTTATCGCGTGTTTTATCACTTAATCGGTGTGGTAGAGTCCTTAGCGCCATAAAGCCCGAAACCCGGAAATGTTAAATTCTTTCTGAGATTCTTTGATCGTCCAGGAGTACGCTGAACGCCATATTGAACTACTTGTAGCGTGCTTGGGCCCTTGCCACTTCGATTCCCTTGTTTGGAGCTTCAACTTTGGCGGCTCTTCGTGCAATATCGCGAATCACTTGTAGAAATTGAAGCTTTCTCCGATTCTCAAGATTTTTTTTGCGTTCGTCTACAAGTTACCTGTGTTGTGTGTGTGGGGGTTACGGCAGTGCATCAAATTGGTCGGAGAAGGGGTACGCACGTCAGTGGTGCGATTTGACAACTGACTTCTTGACGGAAAAGTCTCAGCTTTGAGGCAAATACAGAATTATCTGACAGGCTATAGTGTGCTATGAAGGCTAGCTGAGTAAGGAGACAAAACCTAAAAAAATAAGATCATAAGGCACGCTGCGCTGCGAAGCCCAAATCCAAGCGTTGTTAGTGAAAAAGGACTCTGGCAAAGTGATTAGCTGCGAACGAAGGATGCAATATATAGTGTACTGCGCTGCAGTACTGTGGCAGATCTATATTTTTATTTCACACGAGAGGCTGCCGAATCTTGTTTTGCTCACTTGCCTGTTGATCGACGACCTGCTGAAAGTGACATAGGACTTGTTCGTATTACCTATGATGCATTTATATTACTTGCTTTTGAATTTCCAGATTGATACAAAAATCATGGTATTCAACAGACTTTGGGATGCAGCCAAGAGGAGTCGTTTTGGCGCTTTTTCATAGTCTGTATTGGGGAAGTGCTTGTGCTACTTCAGGAAATCTTTATAGTGTGGTACTGTGTTAGTAGGTACATGAAAACAAAATGATGTCAACACTGAAAGCCTATGTACTGTAATTTAATAGAACACCTATGTAAGTATAAATATCTAGGGGTATGGCAGACTGAGGGAAAACAATACTTAGAAGAACAGGAAGAAAATATGCTAAAGAAAGTAGAAAGGAATGCAGCAATTATGAAGCATAGGGGGCTGTGGAATTATAATAGATAGGAAGTTGTTAGGGGAATATGGAAAGGAGTCATGGTGTCGGGATTGTCTTTTGGCAATGCGGTATTATGCATGAAATCTGAGGTCCAGTCGTGTTTAGAGACCCGGCAGAGGAGCATGGGCAGACTGGCACTGGGGGCACATGGGAATACACCAAATGAAGGAATCCAGGAAGACATGGGCTAGGCATTTTTCGAGGTTAGAGAGGCAATCAGTAAGTTGAAACTTGAACAAAGGCTAGATAGACACAATGGAGGATATACGATTGATGAGAAAGTTATATAAGCATCTATATATGAAAAGCCTGAACTCTAAAGGGACAAACCGAACTTGAAAACTGAAATTCAGATACGAACAGTGTGCTAAGGAAGCCGAGAGAAAAATGTGGGAGCGAAGAATGCGGAGAAAATCAGCTCATGTATAGGGGACAAAAACAGGAAATAAGGAAAGAACATTGGTATGATAATTCACAGGGGAGTTTGTTGTTAGTTGAGGCCAGAACAGGAGTATTGAGGACTAGGACATGTAGGACAAAGTATGAGGAAATGGATACGCGGTGGTGTGCCGTATGCCAAGGGGAAGACGAGGCAATAGAACATGTGGTGTTGAGGTGCACAGGGCTTGCTCCCCGCCCTCCCGGAGGGGGCGACGGATTTAGCCAGTGTGCTGGGGTAGACGGGAATGGATGATAAGTGCACTTTAATAACAAAGAGGAGATTGGAACACTGCTGGAAATCGTCTAGGGAGAATTGAATGCCATACAACTAATTAGCACAGCTGGGGACAGGCGGGACAGAGGAAAATTGGGACAACCTCTCGCGTGGCTCTGGGCCAAAGTCTCAACCCTGTCTCCCAGTGAGCCCGGTGTTGGGGTAACGCTGACTAGGTTTGACCAGAGGGAAATTGGCGATTCCCTCGCCGGGGAAAAAAGACAGGAAGTGGTGTTTTTAGATTTTTTTTTTTTTTTGGGCTCTATCCCTAAAGGTTATCCTGGTGATACCCCACACCGCCTGATGATAGTTACAAAATTGCAGAGGGGAAGCAAGTTGGCTTAGAAGAGCAAGGGGAGGAATCATACTTTTGGTTTTAGTAGTTCCTAGGCTAGCTGCCGCTGCTACCACCCGTTGTAAAGGGTGCAGCTGTTAGCATCCATCTATCCATCGTAATGAAGATGGTTTTTCAAGCAACTAAACATTTCGTCGATTTACCCTGAGACTGGGGGTTTTAGAAGAGCAAAAGTAACAGAAAAACAGACAGGTCTCAGGGGTAAACGACGAAATGGTTGACTTCCACCAGCTAGCCTGTACTATGACTCTTTTAACTAAACATGTTGCTTTTAATTTTTATTGTTTTTATCAATCTAGAAAAGTGTACAAACTGCTCCATGGAAAGACTGCTAGAAGAATGGTTCCTTGTTTCAGTGTAAAACTCCAAAAAAACATAATTAACATTAGAAACAGACTTGTCAAAAATTTCTTAAAATACCCTAAGTTAATAATGACTGGTCTTATAAACTCGTCGAGCACGAAGTTAGGGCCGAAGTTGACGGAGCGCACCGATTGGCCTATCACGAAGATGGCTTCGCACTTTTTTTTTGCCGACGTCCAATCGGTGTGCTCTGCAAACTTTCGGCTCCAACTTTTTGTGTTTGAGAATTTTACAGCCCCTGGTTTCATTCAAATTTTTTTTTTTTTTTCTGTTGTCATTTTTTTTACTTTATGAATGAGTCTTGAAACTGTTCTGCAGAAATACCATTTGCACACTGAATCCCTTTCTTACAGGAGTGAGTGAGCTGAGGTTATCTAAGTGATGTTTTTATCTAATATTCCTTTTTGATTCATGTGACTGCTCGGCAGCTCATGCTTAGAATACGCTTTCCTCGCAGGAAAATGATGTCCAAGTTACTGCTGAGGACCAGGAAATGATCAACAAGTTTGCAAGGCAGAACGCCAGGCTGGAAGATGCGACCGAGGAAATGAAACATCTGGAGGTATGCTCTTCCAGATTTACCGAGCAGATAATGGCCTCCGCCCTCCAGCCACTGTCCTTCGTTGAGTGGTGCTCTGGCTGTAAACAGTGAAAGATACAAAGCGCATTATCACAACAACTTTGAGCTTTGTTCTTAGCGATGCACAGGACTTGAGTTGTGAAGTGATGAGCTTGAGCTGAAAAAATGTTTTACCTTCCACAGAAAGAGCTTCGTAACCTGGAAGATGCTGCAGATGAAGTCTTGATGGGTGGAGATGAATCACCAGTACCATATCCTTTTTCGTCCAAGGGTATCACTTCATTTAGTGTTCGACTTTGCGGTCAGTGTTCCTCCTGAATTTCATAATGTTCTGATGCTTATACAATGGAACAGTGGTTTCTCGAGCAAGCTACCTTCAATATGCATAAAAGCGGTGATGTTATTGGCAGTTATGTAATATCAGTAATGTCACCTGAGCCGAGCAGTAATTGGCAGGAGCTAGGGTTCCAAGTTTCAAGATAAATCTTGAGCACTCTGAGAAAAACTCCCAGTATTCTGAAATCTTGGCTCTAAAAGGAGAACTCGTACACTTAATGTGATAAACAAAGTTTAAAAATATTGACCGCGAGAATAAATCGTTGCGCAGTGGTGACTATGTGGCCCACTTGCACCCCATGAACCATTTTGCAAATCAGCATACACAAGGGAGCCTGGGAACCATGAGAACTGTGCTGATCCATCGCCTGAAGCAGCACAGCCATGGGATATGCCAAAAACGGCAGTTTGCAAATTGTGCTAAATGTTAAGCATATGTGTGTAAAATCATTTATGCATGAAAACAAAAACAAAAAATTCTCTTATGCAGACATTTTTAGTTTTTAGCACACACAAGGGAGCCCGTTTTATGAAGCACTTGTATGGGAAATCTTTCCTCAACGGAGATACGAGAAGCATGTTGTCCAATAGATAGCACTCCTACCAAGTCTGCCAGATTACCTGTGCAGCATACTTATTATGACTATTTTGTGCTGTTGTACAATTGACTGGAAGATCTGGAAAACATGGATTCTCATTTTTTGTAGTGTGAAACCTAGTGTTGGTCGAGCCAGCTAAAAATAGAAACTCGGTACACTAGCCTAGGGCCACTGACTGAATGTTCCTCGAGTACTAAAACTCAAAGCTTTGTTGCAGCACCTTGTCACTGCACCGAACCGAAGTGGGAAAACCTGGTGGTACTTACTTTGAAGCACGTAAACCGTTGGGCATTCTTGTTTTCGAGGACTAAACTATGGGCTACTTGGTAAAGGAAGTCGTAGCAAAAACTAGTGATGGACCGAATCTGACGAACTTCGGATTCGGCAAAGTTTGGCACATGCCAAACTTTTCAACGAAAGTTTGCGAATGTAGCCGTGCAATTGTGCGGTTACCATCAAACAGTGTAGTAGCACCAGCAGTTACGGCAAGGTGCGGAGTAGGAGACATGGTAACTGCACGTTTGTCAGCCTTTGTGGTTGTGGTTCTCTTATATATTTTCTGCCTCAAGAACATAAGATCGACCAGGAGTTGATGCAGTCCACTGCGCAAGTGACAAATGATGCGGTACATTCTGCATAACGTCATTTTCATTTGATCTTTCCAGTGACGCAACGCAGGTATTTGCAACATTGACTCACGATTAAAGCGCTCCTCGCAATTATAGCAATCCTGTTTTCGGCTCGCAAGTGGTTTGTGCCAAAGGAAAATAATATTGCTTTTCAGTTAGCATTATTTCGCGGTTTTCATTTATCCGTTTAAAACTGAACAAAACCATTTTGCTCGACGTTGCGCATCCGACATTCCTAACTCTTCCCATCTTCCTAAACGTCTCGTGCGTCCAAACATCAGAAACCGGCATTTTAAAAGTTATAAATGAGACCTTGTGAATATGGGACACACACTTTCATGCAAAGCTGGTGTCAAGTGACTCAAATCAAAAAACATGCATATTTACAATAATATTGTTATCTCTTCTGGTGAAGGCTCAGCAGTTGTTGCATTCATTTTTGCGCACGAAACTGTGACTTGCAGAGAAAGTAAGAACAGAGTATTACTGCCTTTATTTCAACAATACACACTTGCAGGCTTGCGCTGATGAGGCCTCAAAACCGAAACCCGCGTAGCGTGACTGCGCCCGCTACTAACCAACCCCGTTGTCACACTACTTCTGCAAAAAGGCACTTCTAAATTACCAGTAATTGCACAAAAATGACACGATACAATTATCTTGTAGAATATCACCTTATTTAGTAATAACTGTGTCAATATGCATAAAAAGAACATCTAAAAACTTGTTTCTGCACAAAAGAACGATATATCAGCTTTTAGGTCTGGCAACAATGTATTTTTGCCGAATCTTTTAGAAAGGTTCAGCGAAGATTCGACTTTGCCGAATCTGAACATTCGGCGGCGAATTTTGGATTCGGCAAAAGTTCAGCCCATCACTATAGTCCAACTCAAGAAGGTAGGGCGAGGAAAGGAAGGTCTGGGAGGAGGAGGCAGAAGGAATGCGTTCTGCCTGCTTCCTCCTCCCCAGCCTCCCTTTCCCTCGCCGTACCTTGTTGAGTTGCAACGGACTATAGCAAAAACCAACTTGCCTATCACCCTCTGACATGTCACATTTCATTGGCTGTTTCAAGGGAAGCTGAAGAGGTATTTGATTTCAGAAAAACTGTCAAAGTTTGAATGAAGGCACCTTATACATTATATGTACCTAAAGTTTTCCTTCGATTTTTTTAGTAGCTGCGATGTAATTGCTATTGAAACTTTCGCCATATACCTGACTGCTGCTGCGTACCGAGCGCAGGAGAGCATGAAAGCAGAGGGGAAAACTAGCTAGAGTGATGTCATCTACAGACTCAGATGACCCTTGCTCGCCACCAAGCTGGCTCGGATATCCCCCCGATGATGTCGTGACACCTTTGACATATAACAGTTGGTAGAGAGGCTCGCCGCATGCCCTAAGGCAGGGGTCTCAAACAAGCGGGCCGCGTGCTCTCCAGGATGCAGCCCACAAGCATCCCGCGGCTGCGAGTGCCACATGCACCATAAACAAGTTCTATATTGTCCATTCATTTCCGCTCGCAAAGGATCTCTGCTCTGTTCATGCATTTTGCACTGTTCTTTTTTTTTTTGGACCAAGTATTGCTTCATCTACATATTTGCTTCTCAGCCCTTTCTCATGTAAATCAACCGGAATGGCAATACCACTACAGTGGAATCTCACCGAAAAATAAAACATATTACCCGAAGATCGTATTATCCAAATTGAGCTCAAAAATGTAAAAAATATGTATACCCTGTGAGAAACTTGCTTTTATTCCGCAGCCTTGAAATAGTCGGTCACTTTGGCTTGGGTTTTCTTCTTTTCAATATCAATGAACAAGTTCTTTTGGAAGTTAAAAAAAAAGATCCGCAGTTTGGTCGGTCAGCTTGGCGTTTGTGACGAAAGCCCGAAGAGTGTCCAACGCTTCGAGCGCGTCGCCTACAGTTACCGCACAGCGATCCCCGCAGTCGTCTCTGAGCCCTTGTCTGTCGTCGTCTTGCTTCACGTTGATGCAGGTTTTGCTTCATGATGCTTCATGTTTTTGACACCGGAGAAGAAGCACCAGAGAACAAACAAACCAGCGAGGCCAGCAAGGCGCTGAACAAACAAAGCGAGCCAAAGCGCACTAAAAAAACGGAAGAAAATGCGCGAAGAAAATTGCGCAAGAGGCGCCCAACACCTCCAACGCTACCTACTGGGTGCAACGCACACCCAGCCGCGTGAAACCAGAGTGCGCTACTTTCCTCTTGATGCTTGATGGCGAACAGCAACACTCAACTGTGCGGCCATGTTGGAACACCCCAGCGTTAACTGTGGCTCTGTTGCCGTGGCCGTGCAACGGGCCGTTCGTGGCTCATTAGAATGTGACTCAAGCTTGTGATTCCAGTTTCCAGTATGCTGGAATGTAAAGGCATATATTTTTTTAAATGCCCGTGAGAACCCGTTTTTGGAGTCGTATTATCCGATTTCAGGCAAAAATATGGTCGTATTGTCCGTATCAAAATACATTGCTCCTATGAGATGTTGCCCGAGAAAGAAAGAAAAAACGTATTATACCGAAAAACGTATTATGCCGAATCGTATCAACGAGATTCCACTGTACTAGGGTTAGGGTATACAAGTGCGAGCTCTTTGCTCAGGGAGGGACCTCGGCTGTGTGAACTCTTGCACAGCAGGAGCAACGGCCAAAGATAAAGCTGTGAGCTCGGGCTTCTAGCTGTCTGACAGTGCCTTTAAAATTAAAGTATTTCCTTATACTGCTGCTATAAAATTTGTCAGAAAAGCAAAAACTGCCGCATGAAGAGATAATTTTTCTATGCCTGTTGAGCCTAGTGAATTGGGCGACAGGGCAAGGATGGTGTGGTGGTGTTTTAAATCTTTCTATAACATCAGGCATGGGCCCAAAGTAGTCATATGTGCAAATAGAAGCTAAAGAGGGCAAAACGATGAGCTTAGAAAGCCTAAGGTTTTTTGTCTAAACAACCTCTAGGATGTCGCTGGGACAGTTCGCTTGAAACACCAATGCTGTTCGTTTGTTTATTATTTTTTTGTTCCAGAATAGTAAAACACCAATGCTGTTTGTTTGTTTATCCCCCTCCTCCCCCCTTCATTGTCCCTCGTCCTTTCAGGGCTGGGCTGTCTGGCCCCTACACTCGAATGCGTTTGAGACCCCTGCCCTCAGGCAATCTCTCCATGTTTTTCCAAGATAAAAGTGGTTCATGTTTACTTAAGCCCAATTTAAGTGATGCAATAGAATTCATGGGACAAAAACTACAGAGGTCTGATTCAAACTCTGTTTTCTTGATAAGTGCTTTAGCTTCCCTTTACGGCTCCCATACATATACATTGTAGATACATTTTTCTTTTCCCTGGCTTCTACATGGCCAACGTCAGCCAATCGGTAAGCTCAGTCAGCTTGATTTGTCCAATCAAGTGGACACTATAGAATGCGGATTGGGTTGAATTGGGCTAGCCCAATCCAGTTGCCATGGTCATCACTGATATATGGATAGATGCTGTATTTTTTCTTACCCTACAGGGGACTACAGCCTAAGCTACAAACTACCGGCTCAGATGACGGACCAGTTGGAGACTACATGGCATATTGCCTCGACGTGCATAGCAGAGACCCCCCCCGCCCACACACACACACACAGATACACACATTTGCAGGGCAGTGTCTCCCTAATTGTGTCCCGGTACTTGGCAGGTCTACAATAGGCAATTCTGCAGTTTAGCTTGCGCATTTGCAGGTGCCAGTTAGGCCGAGGCAGTTGGAATTTTGCTCAGAGTTTAGAACAAGTGGTTCTGGCAACATTTTGGTGTGACTAAAATAAAGAATGCTTTAAGTGAATCAAATAGATCTTTCAAGCCTTCTCTGGCACAACTTCTGTGCAACCTAATTCTTAAGATGGAAATGTGGTGGAATGTGAACCCATCTCTCAACCATGGTATTCCTTAGCCAAGCCCACATACCAGCTGGGAGATGTCTTCGTGAGTTTGGACCCGGAAGAGACGCAGCAAATGATTGGACGTGCCAAGGAGCAGAACAAGGCACGTGCTGCCGTGCTAGAAGAAGAGACGCGCACCATCAAGGGCATCATGGCCGAGCTCAAGTCGCAGCTGTACAACAAATTTGGAAACAACATCAACTTGGAACCTGACGACAGTTAATTGTGTTCTCCCGATGCTCAGACTAATTTAAACCAGTCCGTCTTTTTCAGTTGGTTGCACCTTAATTCCATTGCTCCTATTAACTACTGTGTGATATTGTCGATGGGTGTGTGGCGCTGTAATCTGTTTTGTTGTGCGACTAAATTACATTTGTTTTAATCCAGCTGCCCGTGTCTGTTCTTGGCTTGTGGCTTGGACATCTTAATACCTATTTCTGATGCACAGGGACGTTCCACATCGAGTTTGTCCGACTGATTGTAATAAAAAGGGTTCCGAGTTCGCAGCTCATGAGGCTGCGGCCTGAATCTGGACCTGTCGCACAAATGCTATCGAAGCGCATAATGTATTTCTATGTCCAGACTTCCAGTCTCAACGGGAGTGCCTTAAACTGCCCCACGGTGGAACTTGCATCAGGCATGCCTTTTTCTGTGAGAATTATCAGATACAATCAGGACTTGCTTTTAAGAAAACAAATATGCATCTAATCTAGTATTTTGACAAAATTTCAGAATTGTTTCAAGGAGATAGTACACTGCATTCAAAATGGCATTCGAAGTAAGTCGTTCTTGCGTCTATGATGGTTTTGCCCTATTGAATATCTGCATTGTTTAGACCCAAGCTGGCAACAGCATGACTTGGTTTGACATACTGGTAAGCATCCTCACCACATTGCATGCCGACCAAAAATGTATTATTCGCTGCAGGCAATACTTGCTCTGGAAAATGCAGCAAAAATTTTGGTATTTTTATTCATGCAAGGATTGAGGTAATGTACTCGTAAAGGTACTTCAAGGCTAATGCCCCAACAGTGAGGAAACATTGGCAGAGTGCTCCTCAAACTTTTCACATCATGTCATGAGAAGCTTGCAGATGTAATGCACCTGCAAGATCTAGCGAGAAGTCCATTGTTCTCACTGCAAAGGGTAAAAGTATAAGCGTACTCCGGAGTGATGAAATGCAGACATCTTCCATTAGAGCCAAGTGCACCTACTGATACTGTAAAATCCTTTCTTTTTGCGAATTCCAGGTGCCTGCATTGAACCCCGAAATTTTCACAGGCCCTTAAATTTTGCAAATTTTTCAATTCGGGAAATTTGCGAAAATTAAGGGCTCTCCAACATTAAGGGTTTTACAGTAATTGCTTTGTGTTTTTGTCTCTAACCCCCAGAACAAAGGGTTTCAACCCACAGAGGATAACGATTAGTTACAGCATTAGCCACCCATTAGGAGCGAGCAGAAAATAGAATGTCGTTTCTGCCAATCTCCTTCTGTATTCTTTTCTTGCCCGTTTGCTTTCACATTTACTAGCACTTCAGGATGTCATGATGTCACCAACACAGCTTGCTTGTCATTCTATATAGGGCATTTTCACACACCAGTCTGCCATTTTGTTGTCGGACATCAGCGTGATGAAACTTGCAACACTACATACTTGAGGCCATCATCTGAACCTTCGGAATGCTCATAATTATATCAGCCAGACAGCTCGTAATTATATCAGCGAAAACGGCCTATATGATGAACAAGCTCGTCTGCTCGTTGCACAGGGATGTCGCGGCACTGAGCTCCAATCGGAGGACATATTGGATAGACGCTTCCCTTCTGCCTTTGTAACTACCCACTGTATCCTCCAACCATAGCGAGCAGGTACTCGCCTGGTCCTTGCACAGAGTGCAGTGGTGAGCTCTGGCATCATCTACTACGCATAGCAATAGGCGCCTAGTGTTTTCTGCCACTTTGAGTAATTCACCGGTCCCTTTGAGAAAGGGGAGATGATATAGAAAGGTATGTTGTTTTTGTCGACTAACTACCAGATACGCCGCAGCAAATGAAGAGCTGACGGCCAAGATGTTTGCTACCCGTTGAAGAGGATAGTGGCTGCGGCTGCTGGGCTAGGGCTTCGCCACATGTGACCACTCCTTCACCTTTTCGTACCTCCTCGTGTGAAGGAACGAGTAAACTTGCTCGCCATGCACACGTGCAAAACCAGAAAGTTGACACCCTAAAAAACATTTTATAGACATTTTTTTTAGTATTTTACTGCAAGGAAGTAGTTAACAATGGCCTTCAACATGATCAGACAGCTTTAAAGCAGAAACCCTAGGCTTACAGCTTCCTCACGTTTGTCTTACGGGCAAGCTACTCTTCTTTAGCAGCTAAACTGCAACAGGATTACGAGATTTGTTTGTGGGAACCTTCTATGGCAGATGCATGTAACTTGCAAAGAGGACCACTATGCAAGGTAAATTCATTGCAGAATTTTTATTTCTACACTTGCTCTATTTTGTAGACTATTTATCACAGGCTTTTCTGTACACTGTCTCACTTGTCCGAAAGTTTTGCTTGTTCTTTTGGCTCGGGGAGGACTTGTAAGGTGGAGCCAGCCCAAACACCTCACTCTCCCGGTCCACATCTTTCACATAATCGGTGAACATGCACTTTTGACCTGTCAAGGGATCAATGATATTGCCGTCCTTGAAGACGATTTTTTCAACCTTGTGTGCAATCTTGAGGCTCAGGCGTTCTGGAAGCTCCTGTAATGTATGGTGGAATGCAGTTATATCACCGTAAATATCCTAACAGTGTAACGCCACACGGGGTTAACGGAGAACCGAAAAACGTGACCCACCCTGATAATCACCCAATCACCGGGCTTGCATTCTTCATTGGCGTCGAAAACATCGTACTCGGTTCTCTCCTTGTAGTGCTGAAGAAAACATTGCAAACAGGTCTTCACTTATGCCCTGGCCGTAGCAGCACTCGCGGCTCAACTACGCGACCAGACTACCTACCGCCATCAGGTACGTGTTCAAGACAAAGCGCGGCACCACAACACGCACGCTTTTTTTCATTGCCGATGATATACATTTTCCCATTAAAATCGCTGTCGATCCAGCTGCTGCCATGGTGTCTTCGTTTCCCGGAGTTTTAATTCCTCAGAGACCACAGACCCCACAGGCGATCATTTGCCACGGCGTGGGCCCTACAAAACGCTACTGGCGTGCGCCATCTTCCTTTGATATTGACGATGGTGATAGGCAAGACCATACGACCACACTGACCCGATTTATTGGGTATTAAAACATTTTATAAACACAATGTATGTTTATATTGTAATTGATATTATTTTTCATATTATTCCACATGCGAAACTTCTTGAATTACAAGATAACAAATTCTATAGTTTGGTTTCGGTTTCCTTCGCAGCTTTCATGTGAATCCGAAACTCAATTGCTTTTTCGCCAATAACTTCGCACATCACGGAAAATATTTTCGTTACACACCTTCGGCCAATTACCCACTACAGTATATTCTTGCCCCCCCCCCCATTTTTTTGGGGGGTTCGGGTCGGTGGGGATGGTATGGGGGGAGTATTTGTTTGTTTGTTTGTTTGTTTGTTTGTTTGTTTGTTTGTCTGTGTGTGTGTGTGTGTGTGTGTGTGTGTGTGTGTGTGTGTGTGTGTGTGTGTGTGTGTGTGTGTGTGTGTGTGTGTGTGTGTGTGTGTGTGTGTGTGTGTGTGTGTGTGTGTGTGTGTGTGTGTGTGTGTGTGTGTGTTGGGGGGGGGGGGGGTATAAATCACTGGTCCCACTTGAGCGTCAAACAGCAACAACTTTTTCTACGCGCTAGGGTGATCACCTGGTTTCCCGTTTGGCTGTCTTCAGATCCACCAGCCGCTTCCTCTGGCGATTCTCGACTTTTCAAGGATTAGCATCGCCGGAGGTGACGGCGAGCGATTGACACAAAAGACGGTTCGCCACGGGACTGACGACGGGTGTAGCAGTGGAAGGGGACAGGTTTTGTTGACTTACGCGTGTCCCCGTGACACGCCACCGTAGTTCTCGTAATCGCCACACGCGGCTGCAGATCGGCAAATATTTTGTTTTAAAGCATGCATTGCTTTTTAACGCAACCTCCAAACCAAAAAATTTGTCCGTCCGTACGTCCGTCCGTCCGTCCATGCATTCCCCGCTAAATTTAGAGGGAAATTTATATCACGAGACCTATACACGACTTCAGTTCCTCAGCTAAATTTAGCGGCAAAATTGGTGTCCCGTGACCTGACGTCACGGGACATAGACCACTTCAGTTTCCCCGCTAAATATAGACAAAAAATTGACGTCACTTGACCTATACACTAATTCAGTTTCCCCGCTAAATTTGGGCGGGAATGTTTGTCATATAACGTCACGTGACCTACACAACATTGGGGAAATTGACGACACGTGACCTACATGTCAACTCAGTTGGGGGATCGGTGGCCGAGTGGGCTAGCGCACAATAGCCCGGAGCATGTGTAGCGAAAGTTCGCGCTGCAGGAACCCAGGGATCCTGGGCTCAATCCCCACCCCTGTCCGTTTCGATCTGGATGACCATCGTACCGGCGTGCGGTCGTGTATCACTACTGCGTGGTGCACGTTAAAGACCCCAGGCTAGCGGTTGTACCGCACTGGCTAAATTGCTCATCTACAGCTGAGACACCAGACGCCCACTGAGGCAAACTAACTTCCGGCTGTATAAACATACACACAACAATTTGCTTGCTTTGCAGTTTCCCCGCTAAATTTAGCGGGAAAATTCACGTCTTATGGCCAAATTTTAGGGAGTTTTATAGACAGCGTTTCCTCCTCCGCTAAGCCCTCCGAAACGAAAAAGCCGCTACTGCGCCTGCGCGCCGATGGCCTTGACTGTAGAGTTTCGGGTATTGTAGCGGGTTGCGGAGAGCGTTGCGGGACGGCGAAAACCATCTACGAAAACTCATTATTACTTCAGTTCCCCCTCTAAATGTGGGCGGGAAATTGACGTCACGTGACCAATACACCAATTCAGTTACCCGCTAAATTTAGTGGGGAAATTCACGTCTTGTGACCTTGACACGAATCCAGTTTCCCAGCTAAATTTAGCGGGGGAAATCGACGTCACGTTACCTATAACCATTGTTTCTCCGCTAAATTTAGTGGGAAAATATACTTCACTCGACACACCAATTCCCTCACCAATTTCCTATACTCCATGAAATGCATTATAGGGAATTGAAGGTAAATGTCGCTGCCAATTTTTGTCCTTTGCGATTACGCAGCGGAATAACAATTTTTCTGGGGAAAGTGGCGCGTTTTTTCTCACTTGTGCCTAAACTATATAAAAATACAAACTGCATATTCTTTCAACGTTTAAATCGTTACACTGCCCTTTGGCTTACTTCACGAGCATCGAAAGGGTGCAAAACTGCCAAAAATACCTCTACGTGCATGCTTCTTGAGGCTGGTCGGTATCGGTTGTTGCCGTTTGTCGCTCAAGTGGGGGCATAATGCCCTCAGTCCCGCTGGCACTGACCAGCCCAAGCAGGTACAGCATGCGCGCGGAAGTATCTGGCAGGTGTGTAATCTCTCGGTGCTCCTGCACTAAGCACGAGTGACTGCTAGCCTGCCAAAGCACAAATAAAGGAGTCTATGGCCAAAGATAACTTTGTCTGCATGTTAGGCTCGTGCTTGAGGTTGGTTGGTGTCGATTGTTGCTGCGTGTCCCTCAAAGGGACAACTTTTCTCGCCATTTTCGAGGAGAGGAGGAGAGAGCGCGCACAGCTTCAATCAGCGCTCATAATGGGAGAGGGCACGCGTGCCCGTACCTTTGACTGCATTGCCAAGAAAAGTCCCCGAGCATAGACGATTGCAAGCCAGGCATCTGGCCGCCGCCATGTCTCTGCACGTGCGGGCAAGCACATGCGATTGCAAGCCTGTCAAGGCCACGTTCACGCGCACGCTTGCGTGCTAGTGCCCATGGGGCACCAGTCGGGGACACTAAGCTTGCAAACCGTCTATAAATCATAACAACTGAAGAAAAAAAAAGGAGAAAAAAAGTGTGATGTGCTCAAAGTTAAAGTTCCGATCCAACCGTCCAGATGTCCTAAATATCAGGAAATGTAACCGAGGAGCCTCTGGTTCTGGAACTGAAAATACGGGGAGGATGACACCATGCGAATAGGGCGAAAGTATTTCGGTTACTTTCAGACTCTGCAAAAACTAAATATCGCATGACTGCCTCTGCTGTTTTGTACGAGGAAATGAAAACAACTGGTTCGGGGTTCTCACGCGATAGTGCTTCCCTCGCCCTCTCTATGTTTTCAAAGCAAAAAAGGAAGAAGAAAAATAGTGAAGACGCGTACTTTCCTTTTCATTTTCTCATATTTTAAAACTAAAATATATTTTGCAGTTGTGGTATATAAACGAGGTCGAGGAGCTCTTGAGAGGCATCAAACTTCGCGCCACAATACAAACGAAAACATCATGCAGCTGCAAGTAAGTATCCAAGGTCCTCACGTAGACGTTGAGTTTAAAATAATCGGCTAAAGACCATTTCCCCAGTACTACACTACAAGTGGGCGCGTCCAAAAGTAAAGTTTCTCCGACAGCTTTTCTTGTGTAAGTTGATCGCATCAACGTCTAGTCAAAAGAGTGAGGTCGCTATCTTACGAGTCAATTACGACAAAAGTAAAATTTAAATAAACTTACACGCAAATGAAATGCTCTGGGAAGAATTTAAACCGACAACGGCTGAAATGTCTCACAGACAACTGCGTTATTGGCTTATTGCGTACAATGAAGGGAGATTTAATGGTCTGACACACTTATTTTCCTGTTTAGCCTTCAGACAATTATCGAAGCTTCTCTTTGCCTCATGGGATTCCCGACTGCCCAATGCTTCCGGTGACAGCAGACACTCCATGATAAATACAGTAGATACGCTCATATCGACGATGACTTCTCCTTTGTTATCGTGCGATGATAGATTTTCTAATTGCAGCCTCCCCGCACAAAATTTGACCTTAAATATCTCAACATATGCAGGCAGCTTTCCTGGTGGTTTGTTTGGTGGTCCTGCAAGACGCCTGGGCGGGCTACCACATCCACGAGCGCATCAAGGTCTACGGCCACAAGCACCACAAGCCCTTCTACGGATTCAAAAAGTTCGTTCCAAAGAAGGTGGTTCTGGTGGAGGAGTACCTCCCACCCAAGTACGGATTTGACTACGGCTTCGGAGGTCTTGGAGACTACAGTCACCACGGCTTCAGTCACGAGTATGCCGGCTACAATGGATACGGAAAAGTCGTAACCATCTTCAAGGACCACCATCTCGGCGGAGAACTGGATTTCGGTGAATTCTGAACTGGACACCGTTACAAAGTGCGTCTTCATTTTCTTTCGTTTTTTCTTCCGCTAGAAAGTTTTAGGCTGTCGGGGACAGTTCAAAGGTTCGAAACCTTTGGCAGCCTGTTCAAGGCAATCCCTCCCCAACTAAAAGCATATAACAAAATAAGGACTCAAGCGTCCAAATTTTCATGATAACATGTCATAAAACTTGTGCACTGTTGACTTGTGGCGTATCTCTTGTACGTTAATGTCTGTGCCATACATGTTTACTTATCACGATCTGCATTCTCTTTTCTCTTTTTCTTTTTTCGACATGCTAAGACTGCTGTCTGCTTATCCCCTCCCTCTTTCCAGCCTGGCTCTACAAGCCATACCATAACGGAGCGAGTCACATGTTTCCTATTATGATTATCACTATTATTTTTGACTCGCAGTGGTAATAATTTTCGTGGCACGAAGTCGTAGAATAGAGGTTTCGGAGCGGGCAATTCCTCTTCCTCCTGGTAACGCGTCCATGGGTACCTGTCCCTCACTCACTCACTCTGTCTTACAGGCAAGAAAAACGGCCGCATATCGTCGACATTTTCTTTCTAGATGAGTAAACCAGGCGCCCGTGAAACACCGCCATAATACAATCGGAGACGACGTAAGCGCTTCCAAGGAACCAGAACGTTTGAGGAGGTGCCCGCACCAGCATATCTTTTCGCCATGGGTGCATGTCAATGACATCGACACGGTTTGCTGCGTCCCCGAGACGTTTTTCATGTTTCCTTTTGACTCGGATTTGTTCCTCTCCCCGTAACCAGCATGAGCGTGACAGATTTCGCGCTTCCATACTTTCGCCGGGCCCACTGGAGGGCTCCGCGAAGGGCGTGCACGAGATACGCGCGGAATGAGGCGCCGACGACGCGAGCATCTTTCGAGGTCGAGCGCAGGTCAATCGGCGAAGGTGACTTCGATCTCCGCCACGATTCGCTCCGAAAATTTTGGAGTCTGGGCCAAGCCCAGGTCGCAGTCTACATAAAGGCCCCCAAAACTTTTTGAGGGTTGTTCTCGTAACCGACAGCCAGCGGCGGCATCCAAGATGCCGATCCAGGTAGGTTCTGAAGGAGATGCATGTGCTCCGTGTAGCGCGATACAGTTCCATATTGACGTGCCTGTACTGAACGCAATGGCACGCCACAGGCTTGCCACGGCATTCAGGCCTAAATATTTTGTGCTTTCTCTTTTTAATGAGATACTTTTGCACGGTGTCAGCATAATTGGTCCAGCTAGTTAGCTGAATCAATGAACTTGTCTTCCCTTACCGAAAAGTCGGTCATCAGACCAAAGCAATATATTAATTATTTTTTGTCGACTTTTTATTTAGTACTGCACTCGTTCATGTGTCGCGGGCATAAACTATTGCCAGAATTACTTGCGGTTAATCTGTGTCATTTTGACTTAGCATGTGATTGTTCAAAAGCTACGACCAGCATAAATCTACTCAAGAAGTGCGTTTGGAAATAGTCTTTCAATGAAAGAAAATTAAGTCAAACTGACAGGGTGCTTGTCCCAGGACCACTGGTCCTGACTCAGAGGAGCGCCTTGGGATTTATTTTCGAGAAATTGGGTTATACTGTCACCGGATGGTTTCACGCGATTTTGCTGATTTGACTCTGGTTTCAAGGCCATATTTCGAGACAGATTATATACATATATTGGCGCACCTTCATTCCTATTTTACATACGAGTGGATTATCGTTGATGAGGTGGATATCCGGATCAGTCCACTTGGCTCTTTGACAAACGCCGAAGCAGCAATGACATAAATCGATGTACTTGTATTTCGAAAACATTTCGGCACTAAAAAAAAAGGGGGGGGGGGCGGGGGGGGTCTTTTGTTTTTGCTCTTCCGGTAAACCTTTTCTGTAGATGTATGCCGAAATGACGGACTTCCGGGCGCTCGTGAACACGGAGTCTGCCAGGTCACTGTCGCCCGATCGGGAACGAGAAAATCGAGCGGCCGTGGCCAGGGACTCTTTCGGGGCCCTAGAAACCAACGACCCAAACTGATGATATTGGAGCGCTCGAGTGATTGTGCCGCCGCCAGCGGCACTCAGCGTTTTGCTGAGTCACGCTTGGAGGCGCCGAGGTGCACGCAACGGGGTAACGTACTTGTCGGTCTCTCGACGCCCACAAGAAGCGCGTGAACTTCCCAGATTGAGACAGAGTGGGCCTGATGCGAGGAGATCAAGTGCAATTCCCCTGCAAATTTTATCTCATCCAATCCAACCGTCTGGTCTAGCTGCACGACGTCAAGGAACTCGTTTCGTGGGCTGGTTAAACTCGAGGAACGTATTCCGACGAGGTTGTTACCGAGGGATGTTGCCTGTTCGCTGTCTGGCCTTGTTACCCGGGGTATAATGCACAGTTCCGCCCGGTCATATATGGCATATGGACTTCTTTGTGGGCTATACCCTGCTTGGGAGGTCAGATTAGTTTCGTAAAATTAACTTCCTGTACTTACAGCTTGTACTATTGGCCAGAGGGTTAGCATCGCTACAGCTTCTTCTCTCTTTTTTTAAATTTGAAATTTGAGGAACTGGTCTAATTGCGAGATGCGGGATTTTGTTTTTAAGTAGAAAATCGATCGATTCCAGGGCCCGGAAGGACTTCTTAGTATGTTCCCATGGGAGGCACTCACTTGATCGATTGACTTTTTAGCGAACGCCCACGTTTCACCGAATGACCTTTTAGCGAATAGTCGGACGCCGCGTAGCGGCGTTTTCGGGAGGGCCAAATGGGTTCACATTTTTGTAATGAGCCGCCGCAAACTGTCGCCGCGAAGCGGCGTATAGCGCAGCGCGGGGAGGGTTAACGCGCGCCCCCGTTATTCGCTAAAACGTCGATTCGCTCAAATGTCGCTGTTCGCTAAAACGTCATTCGCTCATGTGATATGGACCCACGAGATGGATGAAGTTATCCCTGATATTAGTGTTATCTCATTACCTTAAATCGTAATAATACGCTTGCTTTAGGAACGCATCTCAATGAAACTTAGCCCTTATGTTGGCGAGACGCCATTTTCAGAAAATACGATCGAGAGGCAAACGCCGAAACTGTTGAATTTTACCCGGAAACACACATCATTATCTATCGCCTAAATGAAAATTTTACCTCAAGTATCCCACGGGTGAGGGCTTCGCTCACTTGTCAAGCATGTAGTAAAGCCTGCAGGTATAATTGCAGGTATCTAAACTCCCCACATAGTAAATTCAATCTCCCCGCGTTCACTCCAGGGCGTCATTGTGGGCTTCATCACAGCAGTGCTGGTGGCGAGAGCGAGCTGTCACAACATCCAGTATTTCCGGCAACTTCCACCGACGGTCCACGCCGTCCCAGCCCACCCCGCACCGCTCATTCACGCGACCTTCCCGCAGAAACACAGCATTTTCCCAGCACCACTGCTACCTCACAGATCTTTCCATCAAGTCCTGTTACCAGTGGTTCACAGGATCCCGGCACCACCGCAGCCAACTTACGTGGTCCACCCTCCCTACGTGCCCACCAAGGTACTGGCCGCTCCCCAGTTGTACTGCCACCGCCACCGGTGGTTACCCAGCACCGGTCCGTGATTGTGTCTGGCGTCGTGAACCATCCCACGCCACAGCGGCAGGTGGTGGTCGCCGATTATCCGCAAAACCTCCCCATAGTCGTACCACCGGGCCACCCTTTCGTCGTTGTACCAGACTACTTCCCGCGACCGGCACCCGTCGCAACAGTACCTGCGGTACCGCTCCAACCGAAATTCATTCAGCTTCTGCCAACTCCACCCAAAATAACAAACCCACCGGCGCCAATCAAAATCCAAGAAGTGCCGGTACTACCGGACGCGGCACCGCCCAAGCTCAGTTACGTGGTACACCACCACACCAAGCTGGTACAAGTGGCACCCCCACCGCTGCCGCCTCCGCCTCCTCCACCGCCACCTCCGCCACCACCGCCGGTTCATCCCGAGCCCGTGGTCCAACGGCTGGTTCCCGCTGCCGAGGTGGTTCAGCCGGTGGCAGCGGTTCACGTGACGCCCGTCCAGCAGGAGAGGCAAGTCCACGTCATCCGAGAGGTCGTCCGACCGACGTACGTCATCGAAAGACTGTCGAAGAAGCAGCGCAAATTCCGCAAGATCAAGATGCTGAAGAACTGCAGCCTTCTCAAGAAGCTCAAGCACCAGTTCGGTACGAGTGCCGAGAACTACGAGCTGCTTGACGACGTCCACAGCCCGTTCCGCCAAGATGTGCACTGGGACGCTTACGGCCACGCACACGCGCCGCGGAGTTTGGGCGTCGAGGTGTACAGGCCGTTTCACGGACACTTGCCGACCTTCTACAAGAGAAAGGGTCGGTAAATGCAGCGTGTACCATGTAGCTCGCTCCTTTTTTCCTCACTCTTTCCAAAAAAAACAATGTTCAGCCCTTTCTTGCGAACCCTTGTGATGCGTTGTCACAAAGCTCAACCAAGCCAAAGATTAACGGTTCCGCTGAAGGCATGCAAGAGCAAAGAAACACCGAATGGTTCTGGAAAGCCTATTTAATTAAGCGCAGTAACAGGATGTTTAACGAGAAGCTTGAATTTGTGTGTGTGTGTATTTAATGTCACGCGCGACATACAATGAGATACGCAATGAGATAGCAAAATAAAGTTTAAATTGTACAAATGATAGACACTGGTGACCTCATTTCTTTAGACATCGGTACGGTAAGTAAAGGGGGGGGGGTATTCTAAATGACTTTCTGGATCCCGGACCTTTGATTCAAACGCGTGTAGTCAACATTAGCGCTAAGTCCAGACGCAGCCGATGCTAGAAGCTAATGGTACCGATCAAGCAGCGTCAAAAACGCAAGTCACTGGGCCTTTTCTGTTTATGACTGGTTCAGATATGATAGAACACGTACAGAAACATGACGAACAACACGATGGTGCGCTTTTGACGCTCTCTGATTGATTTCATCAGCTCGTAGTGTCGGTTGCGTCTGGACTTCAGCTGAAACGAAGTTAGAATGTTTTGCTAACACTTTGTTGGTGGAGCATATCGTTGTTCTTATCGCACATACCAGCAAGTCGCAGGGCGGCCCGCCCGGGTCGCTTGCGCGTACGACCTTTGCGAATGGACTCGCGAAGCATGCACCCACTTCATTTTTAACATGAGAACTATACGAAGTCGAGAAAGTCATCAGCAGGGTTACAATGTTCGGGTAAGTTTATTCCTGCAAGTGGAAAAGAGTATAAAGATACCAATACACAGCAAAACAACAACAAAAAAGAGGGGGGAAAAAGGGTAGGGCGGGAGGGGGAGTCATGGCTGGTCGTAAAAAACCGATTTCACTCTAAAACGTGAATATAAATACTCGCATAAAACACCTGGTAATATTTAGAATACATCAGTGAGGGAAAGCAGTTCTCAGGCACTTGGCAGACAGGCAAATTGGCCCTGCTCAGTGGTGTAAACACTTTTTTTTTTTTTGGGGGGGGGGGGGGGTGGCTGAGGTCCCTGGGATGTCCATAACTTGGGGGGGGGGGTTTGTTCACGGGGCCAGCAGGGTTGCTCATGGGGCTGAAGCACCATGAGCAACCGTGCTGGCTGCGCCACTGGTCCTGCTCATTAGTTCGGTCTCCGTACTCTCATCAGCAAAAAAAAAAAAAAAAAATTACAGCTTCTTGCATCACGCGAGGGATACTAACCTGTCAAAACGTTTCATGCATGGCACAGTTTTTTTTCTTTACTAACTTTCAGTTTCCACAAGCTAGCTGCTAACTCTGACAGCCCCGCTTCAGGAGACGTATAAATACGTCTTCACCGGCTTCCTAAACAACTTTTAACCGGATCAACTAAAAACCCCACCAAGCCCGGGGAAAGGACCTCCGAAATAGCCCTTACACATCGAGGAATCAAATATAAACTCGAGAAATTGCAGAGGCCAGCAACAGAGCCGCCGGTGAGGTCCGTTGCTAAACGTGGCCGGCTCGCCGGCTCCGCACGACGCAAACGACGCCGCAGACGCCGCCGCAATCCCTAGCGCCATCCAGCGAGGGCGCGCGCAAGCCTCCCCCTCGAGCTCCGCACACCTCCTCACCGAGAGGCGGATACCATTGAGGCAGCTTTGCGTAACAGTCGACCCATTTTTAGCTTTAAAAAAAAAGAAAGAAAAAAAAAAGAGAGACGAAAAGAGGCTCGTCAGGAGTCAGCATCGCCTTCATTTCGGGAAAACTCGGAGCCTCCGCGAGCAGATTGGAAGCAGCGTTTCAGGTGAGTTATTTGGAACGGGACCAGCCCGATTTGTTGGCGAGCCCTGGGAGTGTCACGAGGAAAAAGTGCTGGTGTTCTCGCGCGCTCGCGGCAGAGGACGTTGGATAGGCCGCCGTTGCCAGTGCTGTGCGGTGAAGGCCCTTCGCGATGGGCTCTTCTGTGTGGAGGCCAACGCCGGAGACGGGAGAGAACCGTCGACGACGAACCCAATTATTCGGCGTGCTCCACGCTCGAACACCAAAGGCTCCTCGCCATAGGGAACAACCACGGGGAATAGGGAAGGGGAGCAGGGAAACGCCAGCCGGGTTGCCTCCCGCCGTCAACATCTTCCTCTTCGGAAGTGGGTGTTGAAAAGAGGCCGTTTTTGGAGTAACGGCGTCGCGAGTGTTCGGGCGGTAGTGGATCAACTGAAGCCCGCGGGATTTCTCACTTGGCAGTCGCATTTCCCCCTTCTGGAAATTTCGATTTTTTTGTTTGTTCCCAGACTGGTGGCGCCCCTGCTCCTTTTATCGATCCGATTCCTCGTGGCCTTTCTCTGTGGCTATCAGGTTCGGTGTTGCATTGGATTATGTAACGTCGTGCCGGTCACGCTACTCGAAGGGCATGTTGACATAATTTGCTATCGATTCTTCTCTTTGTCTTGCCGTAGCGTGTTGAAACGAGGTATCGATAGGGCGGGGGAGCAGTGTTTGGAATGTGGTGTTTAGGCGCGAGTCGCGAGCCCGAGACGCGCAACGACTTCTTGGCTCCCCACCGCGCCGTGTTGTCTAGGGCATTGCTACGGTTATCTCGCCTTCGGCTGTGGGCGTAGATGGCTGAAGGTTGCTGTCAAGGTCCGTAGTTTAGATAACAACCGAGCACTACTGGCTTCATCCGCGGAAAAATTCCATCTATCGGTTACTTTATCTCGTCCTCTTCGTTTGTCCGACTGTCAGCTCATTCGAAGGGGCCCCTATCGTTTCGTCGAAACTCGTTTCGTGGAATTACGTTTTGTGGAAAACGTTTCATGGACACACGCATAGACACACGTACGTTTCGTCGACACTCGTTACGCAAATTGCGCTGCCCCGTTTACGCCACTTCGCGGCTACAGTCTGCTCTGCGGGGGCTCATGACAAAAATGTTAACCCACCTGACCCACCCGTACACACCGCTTCGCGGCGGCAACCTGCTGTAGCTTATCACACAAAAAAAAATCCTGATTTGAGCAGCTGATGAAACGATTTGTCGATGAAACAATCTGTCGACGAAACATCCCGTGGCGATGAAACGATCTGTCGATGAAACGTCATTCGATGAACTGATTGCCACCGCATTCGAAGTGAGAGCGGCCCGGCACCCAGTTCTACGAAGAGTTGTACTGGAGGCGGGGTAAAAACAGACGAAGTCGGGGCAGTCGGAATTCGAAACGATGCAATTACCGTCTCAAAAATCTAAATGAAGTTACTAATGGAGATATTCGCGGAACTTCTATTAGCGTGAGCGAATCAGTGCATTCATTTTACTCGTTAAACGCTCACATTTGCCAAGTGCAACACGAAAGTATTGGTTCACTCAACTTTGCTCCCAGTGTATGTGACAGTATAGTGAAAAGGTTCAGTGGAGTCTGTGCTCATCATTAAGCAGATTGGCCTTGATCCTAAACTGTCAGTTTCCACGAGGCTTGCTTTGCTCGCGTAATTGTTTTAGGTCGTAGCACGAGCAGGCCGCCTTTGCGCGCGTGGCTGAGCAGATTTGATTGAGACCTGAGATTCTAAAGGTCTCGGGGTCGCTGACCCGCCCCATGAATAGAAAGATGGGTCGGCGCTTTGAGACGACTGTCTCGATCCAGCTCATCTTCATACACCGAAGTCGCGCGGCGATCATAGCCAGGAGCGCAGCTACGTACGCTACAACGAAGCCATGGCGTCGTGACGGCCTTGACGGCCCTTTGGTGTTTGCGTATCGCGCTTCCTCGTCTCAAGCGCGTCACTATAGACAATGCCGCAAGCCGCCGAGTATGCGGATGCGGCGAGCAAACAGGTAACGCCAGACCGGCGCTCCACTACCTCGGCTGTCAGCTGACGCAACGGTTTGCTGGAATCCCTGGGATGCCTACGTGAGCATGCCCAGTTCTGCACGATGCTTGCCGCGCACCGTCTACCCAAGTCTAGCGGAAACGCGTGCGACGCTAGCGGGAGTTGGAAGCAGTGACGTCACTATTGGGGGGCGGACCGCCCCGAGTTTAAGGCTCAGTGAAGTGCAGCTGGGCAGTGAAAAAAAGAAAAAAAAAGGGGGGGGGGTTATTGCCCCGGGTGCCGCTGACGCTAGTGAAGCCACTGGTTGGAAGCATGGCTGAAAGAACACGGAGATAACTTAGAAGATCTGAAAAAGCGTTCCGATTAACAGACTTGACATGTGCTTGTGGCCACCGGCACGAAAACGACAAGACTCCAGGCTTCCAGAGGGTAGGGGGTTTGACTCTGGAGTTGCGAGTATACTTTATGGTGCGCCATAAAAGGCCGGGCACTTTCGTATCTCGCAAAGCTGCTGCCGGACCGCGAACATCCATTCCGCAAAATAGCAAAGGGTGAACGGGGAAAGAGCTATAAAGATTAGCCAGACGCAGAACAGGCGACAGAAATTGAACGAAAGAAAGAAAGCGGAGTGCAGAAATGACGAGGATATCCGTCAGCAGCTCCGCCGACGCGCGATTTCCTTTTCACTGTGTTCCCAGATAAGAGCGACTTACAAGTCGTACTATATACGGTTGCGCACCCAGAGCGACTCTCAAAGAGCCTCTCACACTTTCGTTGAAACTTCGCTGTGTCTATTATGTCTATGTCTATGTGCGTGTGCATGTGTGCGTGTGTATGTTTGTGCGCGCGTGTGATTTGGCGTTTCAAGATCCCAATGTTTTTCTTTCTTTTTTTTATTGGCTGTCATTCGATCGCGGTTCCTAGCCACCTATCGCGTCTCGGCACCTTCTCAAAGTTTCCCTGCCGCAGAAGAGTCAACGTTACGACCCTGGCGACAGCGGGTGTTCGCTCGGACGCTATTTAAAGAGGCCGGCCCAGCGGGGAGCTTGGGTCCGTCGCCGTGACGCCTTCCGGTCGTCACTGGCACGCTGCGCAGACTGTTATCGACGCCCCGAATTGGGTCACGGGACGCAGTGTCGTGCGCCCAGGGCGTCAACGCTCGGGGGCGACACGGCATATACTTCGCGCCAGGCTCGGGAAAAGGTGTCCGTGAAAGGCTCAGGTCGGGAGCAGTAAGGGCGTCGGAAAAGGGCAGACGTTTTTTTTAGAGTTACCGAGAGCCCAAGAAAAGCAGGGTGTGGCGAGAGCCTGCTACATCTCATTAGCGCCCCGCAGCCAATGAGATTGCCACATTAGCCGATAAGAACGCCCAAGAGCCAATCGCGAAGCAAGACGCGTGGACGCATTTCCGGAACATTTAAAACGTCACTGGTTGGGAGGAACAGAACCGTCCAATGCATCTACCAAGGGAATTTTGAAATCACCAAACTTGTGAACCGATACAGTTCATGCGTGTCAATCCGCACAAGAAAACAATCCAGATTTTCCTTTTTCTTTTCTTTTTGGTAGAAATAAAGTTTTTGCCATGTCTCAACGGATGCATTTTGGTATCAAGCTAAATTTCAATAATCAAAATGCGTTTTCTTTTTAATTTATTTTTTGCGGATTGTTGTTTAATGTTTGAGTTTCAGTACAGCGACAAACAGAAACAAGCGACTCCGACAGGCCTCGTGCACGTGCAGCAGGATGCACGCGAAGGTGTCTTTGGAAGCCTGGCAATCACTCGTGCTTACTTCCCGAGCACAGAGGGGCTGCGAGCCTGCCAAAGACACCTTCGAGTGCATCCTGCGCGTGCACCGCGAGGCTTCTTGATGTCGCTTGTTTCTGTTTGTCGCTGTAGTGAGACGCTGTAGTGAGACAATGTGAAGCGAACTCTGAAATGATATCGGTCAGCTCATTCGAAAGATTTCAATTTCGAATTTCCAGGAAAGCGGCTAGCTGACACAGGGTGTTGCGACGCGAGATCGTGCAATGATGATCGAGGTCGTTCTTTTTTTTAATATATATATATATATATATATATATATATATATATATATATATATATATATATATATATATATATATATATGTTAAAGCCATGCTCTTGGGAAGAGGCTTCAACTATATGCAAACACTGTAGCTACTTTTCTTCCGGAGATATAACATTTCGAAGCTCGATGCATGGAGATAGCCAAGGTTTCGCTATGGTACTTCGCACAGCCGTCAATTTCTCACCGAAGCATGCACGGAGTAATAATGTTTTACATTTATTTTATGAAAGCTTTACGACATGCACCCAGAATAATAAAGATTATAATATTAGATTTCTATGCAATACAATTTACGAAACACGTCAAATAAACACGTTTTTGAGGCACATTCACAACTTACCAACGAACTACTTCATATAAAACGACGCAAAATATTTCGACAATTTTCATCTTTAAATGTGTTTAACGAATATAGAAGAAACATATGCTTAGCAAGTATTGTACTTTTGTTATTAATGCAAAAACGCAACTAATTTTGCAAATAAAAACAATCCACGTCAATATTTAAAAAAAAAGGATTTGACATTTTGTGTGCTTTAAACTTGACCGTTTACAGTGACTTGAACTAACTTGTGATGGCAAAACAATGAGTAACATATGACCTCCTGAAGAGAAAAACGACAACAAACCTTCACAGAAATTGAGCTAGCTTGTCTTCGTCATAGGGGCTTTGCCGCACGACGTCGGCTCCATGGAGACATTTTGTTTTACAACCGACAGCTGGACAACGGTGCTGCTCTATCGTAGGGTATAGAAAGTCATGCTGTTCATAGCTTAGTTTTATATTTGTGCTGTCTTCCACATTTTTTTTTATTTTTTACATTTTTTTATTCATCGTTTAGGCTTTGGGCGACTGGCGTCCCGGCGACCGACGCCCCGGTGTCGCGCTCGTCGCGCCTTCGCCTCTTGGTGCCTCCAGATTTCGCCACTGCAGAACAAACGCTACGACAGCCGTCAACTTTTTGCTTTTATTTTGATGGTTATGTTCGCTTTTTTTTTCCTTAAGGAACACTGCTTAGAAGCTTAGAAGCAAGAAAATAAAATAAACACACACATGGACACACACACAAAGAATAGCTATTTAGCCTCTCGGCATAGTTACATATAGTCTGTTTCACCTTACGTTGTACCGCGATGGACGCTACGAGGTACACGAACCAATCCATAGTTCGTAGTTTGTCACGTGACTCCGCGCTCCCCGCGTCGCGACGCCGACCGGAAGGACACGTGACACCCTCCGAGCTATGAATTGGCTCCGGTGGCTCGTAGTGTCCTTTGCGGTCCATCGTAACGTGAAACAAAGTATACAGACGTGTACGCCTCCAAACCGACTCGCCGACGCCAATTCGTGCTGCACATAGACGTGCAATATACTTATTTGTTTCATTATTACTGAGCTGTCTCCATGTCGTCGCTGCCTTTTGTTTAGTCAAAACTGAGCCGCTGACGCCACTGTCGCGAATATTTAATTGACTTCGCGCCGCCACCCGCAAGATGGCGCGGCTCACATTTTATTACGCTGAACCGTTGCCTATGAACTGGTAACCGCCACGTAAGATTACGGTTCTGTTCCGGTTCTGTTAAACATAACAGTTTTGGTCCGGTTTTCGGTTCGGGTTCGGTTTGACACCCTGGTTAAAAGCTGCATGCTAATCGCACATGATGACAACAGCCGCTTCGTCGCGCGTCGCGGCTCCATGGAACGACCCCTTGTCCGTCTACAACTATTCAGCTTTGGCTGCTTCACCGAGGTTGCGCCATTTTCATCCTCGATGGAGCATACGCCCGTGAGACAATGAAGCCGTCAGTCACCTCCAGTGCAATGATGCTGTTTCAAGAGCCACTTACCATGCGCTAGAGAATTGCGCCATCAGCCCAGCCCTAGATGGAAATCGACACAGCTCGCATAAGAATTGAGCCCATTCCATTCCCACTCTATTCCGGGCATTCCAGAATGGAATGGGAATGGAATGGGAATTCCATTCCCAGTCCATTCCCCCAGCGATGACGCCATTCCATTCCCATTTCATTCCGGGGTCGCAAAGGTGCGGTATGATTCCGGAATCATTCCAACTCCGTAGTGGCAACTGCGCAACACTGCTATACATACAGGGTGTTTCACGAAACGCGGGCCAAATCGTTCCTGCGTAAAGTACGCATCACAGGGAAAATGGGTTGATGTAATATCGGTTCCTGCCAAAGGGCAAATCTAGGAAAAAAAAGTGTTTGATATAATTAGGTTAATAATTACTTTACGTAATTAACTTTATAATCAATATATTTACAGATACCATTTCAATTACAAACATGGTGGTCACAATTTAAAGGTATTAAATCCACCCACATTGTAGATATATAATGCACGGCCAGCCTTTTACGGTGCCCTGAAAAATACTCTCGATTTGGAGGTATTTTGAAAAGGGAAAGGGAGGGGTCTTGGGAGGCAACGCAAGGAAACACAAATAGAAAGCTAAACTAGGGATACCATAACTTTTTACACCGTACGATAGAGCAGCACCGCTGTACAGCCTTTGTCGCTTCTAGAAAATGTCTCTGGAGGCTACGTCGTGCGGCAAAGCCCCTATAACGAAGACAAGCTAGCTAAATTTTAGTGAAGGTTTGTTGTCGTTTTTTCTTTTAAAGAAACACTGACCCCCCTCTCCCTCTAACACACACACACACACACACACACACACACACACACACACACACACACACACACACACACACACACACACACACACACACACACACACACACACACACAATTTTCTTTAAAGTTTTTTACCAGACAATTTATTATGGTGTTAGAAGACTACCCAATCAATATTTTGTTACAGCGTCACGTACATTTTTAGTAATAAAGTAAAAAAAAAAAACGCAAACTGCTCGAAACCGAAATTAAAACTGGACTGGGGAGTAAGAAAAAAATATAGGGGAGGAGAGAGAGTTGCCGAAAATCATGTGACTGTGCAACGTATTGTTTTAATCAACCTATTTGCAATTTCTTAAAAAAAAACACAAGAAATGGGTATAAATTTTTTTTTTATATATATATTGAGTGTGTGCCTTCGATGACCCACGCCTTTGATTATCTTTGGTGGTTAAGTCTAAACCATAGAAAACGGCACGTGACCAGGGAGAAGAGAGTGAGCGCGGCTCAAACCGGCCAGTTCTCGATCAGCGGTTTTCGGGCGGAAAGAAAACTAATTTCAAGCCGCAATTTGTGTTCTGTGTCGTTGGGCTCTCATATGTCATGTGCAAACAAAAACATTGGCCAGCGTAAATACACTGTCAGTGCCCTTTTAAGGAGGCCATATGTTACTTAATGTTTTGCCATCACAAGTTAGCTGAACTCACGGTAAACTCTTTAAGAATAATCTAAAAAGAAAAGATTTTTTTTTATTTTGACGTGCTATTTTTTACATTTAGAAAAACGAGCTGCGTTTCTGCGTTAATTACAGAACTGCAATAATGGCTAAGCATATCCGTTCTTATATATTCGTAAAACGCATTTGAAGATGATCAGTTTGATATATTTTGCGTCGTTTTATATAAAGTAGTGCATTGGCAAATAATTTGTGAATGTGTCTCTAAAAGGTGATTATTTGACATGTTTCGTAGATGTTTTTACAAAGAAATCTTTTATTGTAATTTTTAATACTTCGTGTACACGTCGTAAACATTTAATAAAATAAGTGGAAAAGATGATTACCACGTGCATGCTTCGGAGTGAAATTGGCGGCTGTGCAAAGTACCATAGCGAAACCTTGGCAGTCTCCGCTCCTTGAGCTTCGAAGTGTTATATCTCCAAAAGAAAATTAGCTACAACGTTCACATATAAAGCTGAATGCTCCTCCCAAAAACATGGTTTGACGCTTTTTTTTTTACATAAATATATAAAAAAATGACGCGGACCATCATTGCATGATCTGACGTGGAAACACCCCAGGGCCGGCTTGCTAGAAGCAGAGTCTCGGCTGAGAATGGGTGAAAGAAAGCACTGCCAAAGCCAACGCACGAGCTAAGCGGGACTCAAGCTGCGTCTCAAGACGCTCGCGCGCCCCAGCCTTCGCAGTGCTTTTTTTCACCCAGTCTCAGCTGAGACGCTGTTCTAGCAAGCCGGCCCTGATTGTCTTCAGACTGTCCAGGCATGCGTCAGTTTGCGCCTCCGTTCAGCGTGTGCATTCGTGCACGTGCACGTACGCAAACGTGCGCCGACAGAAGTACGTCCGCACTCACTGATATGTCACTGGAACCACTGCTATTTATCTTTCTTTTTTGGCTACTATAATTCGTCTAGTACCAGACGCGCAGTATTCGTGAAAATCGCCCACCTGGCTTGCATCATTTAGATTCCAAACATTAGTTCCATTTCTTCCTGTAGTTTATCTTAATTATGAGCCCCGTCAAACGACCGCATAGTTTGCATTTCGAAATGCGGATCGAGCTTGTTTGAAAGGAAGACTCTTCAAAACAACTCTCAAATATAAAAAAAAAAAAAATGGGCAGCGCATTTTTTTTTTTTTTTAAACGTAACGGAAAGTAAACGAATGCAAATAGGTAGAATTGACCGTCTCTCGGCTCGGACAACGAAGAAAAGTATGCGGCATCGAGCGACATGAGCTCGTGCGACCGCAGAGCACGTCCGCAGCAGTTCAGAACGCCAAGGACGACGCCTGTTGATCCCTGTCCCTGGCGCCAAAACCACACCGGATGCTTTCATCGTCCCGCGGGGCTGTCGAAGCGTGTGCCTTCCCGAGGTAGCAGTCACTCAATTAAATCACGTAGCACAAAAAAAAAAAAAAAAAGGAAACAAAGCGACAGTTGGAGCATGAAAATGTTTCCCCCGCGGGCAGAAGCTCTCTCTCTCTCTTTCTTTCTCTCTCCTACAGTTTGTTTCCCTTTATGTGCGAGCGAAACAGAAGTTGCAAGCACGAGCATATTGCCCCGTACGATAATTGCACTGCACGAGCGCGTGTGCTCGGCAGGGATGCTGTAAGCCCGGAGCTCGCTCGTTTGTACCTTCTGCTACGCTCACACTTAAAACGAAACGGAGTATTGGTGACGTGAGCGATCGAAAGCGTCGCTGTGGTCGGCCCACCACAATTGGCCGAATGCTGACTATGACGTCAGCAAAGGATTTCTCATCGACAGAAATAAGAGGAATGTAAGAACTTCACTTTTGACGGTGTTGGCAGTGTTGGTTTCAGAGCGCTATGATTTCGAGCTTCCACCGTGCTCATTACAAACACCATCGAACTTGTTGTTCGCAAGGTAATGACGTCACAAGAGGGAACCATATGAGGGCGCCACCAAAACACCTCGCCGCTAATAGGGAGTCTTCACTGGCAGCGATAGCTGTGTGCGCGACTGCTGAGCGCGTGTTGATGGCGAGCTTCCACCGTTATCTTGCAACGTGCCTTCCACACCATCAAGATTGCCGGCCTTATCAGCCTATTAATGTGAGCTCCTTCCGAGCATGCGCTGAAAACAGCGCCCTCAAATATGGCGTCCAGTGAATACGACCTATAGCAGGGTCCGTGCAAAAACTTCTATTACAGGTCCAGAGAATCCGTGTACAGACCGCTTATAATATACTCGTGTAAAAGAAAACTGATTGAAACAAGACGCCACTGCAGTCCTGGTTGAATAGACCGATCTCACTAAGCGTTCCACGCATGCGTGACGCCGCCATAACTGTAGGTCACAAGAGGTAGGTGCCCGTGCACGAGATAGCTCGTGCCATCTCGCGCTCGGCTCGCGCAGACCTCCAGCGGGGTTGTCGCGCGTGCAGAAAGACTCACAGTTCCCACGATGCAAAGCATCAGCAGTGGCGTACTCACCACTCATTTTCTTGTGTCGCTAAAAAAAAAAAAAAAAAAAAATTGAGACGAATTTTAAATTTGTTTTATAATGCAACTCCTCGTAGAGAACAGATGTCTACATGATCCTGCATGTATATCTCTAATGTCGCCTGCCCCTTTTTCCTCACCTATGCGCGGCAGGCAGCCCCTTTCCTGCATCCCAGATTGCGACGTCACTGATCGGGACCACCAATAACGCAGGACGGCGTTCAAACAGGCTCGCACCGTCGACGCAAGCCGCGGTTCGCGTCGTAAGTCTAGTAGCGGGCCCCACTTCCCGAGTCGCCCGCCCGAGGTGAAATAACTCGGCGTTGCGGGGAAGGCAGGCGACCCCTTTCACGCATGCTTGAACTCGGGAGTTCTCAAAATAAGCGTCCCTCTGAGCGCCGAGGACTCGTCTTCGCCGGAGGGGGATCACAGGGATCGCGTATATCCCCATCAAGATGGCCTTTATTCGCGCGAGACCGGCTCCGCTTTGGCTCTCGACTAAGCGCCCGTTTGTTCGTCTCGTTAGGAACGCCGTACAGTGCACCCGCGTCGGAAGTCAGGCATGCACGACGCGATTCGAGCTATCTTCTATGCATTGGAAAGGGTCGCCGGGCTCTCTTGTATCTTCCGTTTCCAGAACAAGCGTCAGCGTACCGTGTGAGTAACGACTACGTAATTATGCCGTGACGTCCTTCCTGTCTACCAGCACCGTGTGCATGCCTTAAGCGATTTTTTGTGTTGTTTTGTTTCTCCTTTGTTTGAGGCGGTGTTTATCTCCTTCCTAACACCCCGAGAGGTGCAGTCATTTCTCAGTACCTAACCAGGCGTTTCAAACAAAATATCGCTTTTAGTGTTGCGCCATCCCTAAACCACAATTAAAAAATAAAATTATTTCCCAAGACAGACAACACCCCCCCCCCCCCAAGAAAACAAATAATAAAAAAGAATTGGTTGCTGCTGCTTTTTTTTCTTTCCGTGAAATTAGTGTTTGACGCCGATTATTCCATCTCCAGATGGCGTATGAATGACCAAGGAAATATTCTAAGCTTAAATGGTAAAACAAAATGGCCAGGTGGCGTAAGCTACCGCCCTGATCCAAAAGGCTCAGCCGGATTCATCCATCCGTCCATCCAAAGCGACGAATGCGTTCGCTTAATGAGCGTTCCACGTCGATACTTTAAAAACGAAGGATAAGAACTGTCTGCGATGCGAGTTCACCCAAAACAAAGTAACGGCAGAAGTCTGCAATACGCGGCGTGCTCCTTCGAAGGTGGTCCACCGACGGCCCCCACGAAGCTAGCACGTGCAAGGGCGGCCTATCGTGATCAGCTCGACCGTGTCGATAATCACAAAGTGATCCGACTGCTCGTTCCTTCCTCCTCGACTTCTCCCGTGTCCTCTCTACTCCTCCCAATGCGTCCGAGACGATCAGTCTGCTTCCTCGAGTCACAGTGATACTTCATTCAAACAATCATTACATCTATGCATCGCAACTATAATACTCTACGCGGCGTTCTCGGATAATTCGAGTGACGTCCATAGACGATGAATCCCACCCGCTCTTACTTTAGGCATGGTCGCGCGCTGACTGCGTCATTGACTTGTAAAATCCTTGCACCCCACAAATATATATATATTTCTTTTTATAGTGCCCAGATAAAAGTTTTCATTAGAACGAGCAAAGAGGAAAATCTCAAGAATAGTGCCGCATCACCTGACACACTGACGCGGCACCAGTCGAACTTAATTATTCCCACAACTGCGGTAATCACCCCAAAATATGTCGGTGCTCCTTGGCGCTATCCGTGAGCCGAGGCACGCTGACCCCATCGTAGTGTGAACAGGCAGGGCCGTTTCGTGTCAAGCAGTGTGAACGTATACTGGTCTTCATGCGCTTCGGCCGCAAGGGACTCCGTGGAGCGAATACGCGGTGAACAACCGACGAACTTCGTCCGGTGGCACGTTCGCTTTTTCGCGGTATATTCGTCACTTTTTCGCGGTATATTCGCTATATGGAGTTTAGCCTTTATTCGGCAGTGCGCGTCACGCTGCCGGTTTCCAAAAGCGCAGGTCATGAATTTCGGATAGCAAAAATGCTGGCATATGGTTCGCTGGCGCTTTCCTTGAGGATTGAAATCACGGTTTAGTGCTCCGTTGCAACCACCATTTTGATGTAGACAGCTGTACACATATTCCTGAGTGCACGAACTAGCAATCTCGCTTTTCAGTGTCTTAGGACCGTAGTATGTGAAGGATGTCTTTTGTAAAATGTGGTTCCTTTCTCACAACGAACCCGCACGTCGCTGAAATCGGAAGAAAACTGGCCGCATCCAACGACTGAACAAATAGCCTCACGAATCACGTACCATATATTTCCAACGTGGTCGCTAACCGTTATAGCTCGCAGCCCTCTCAAGACTTGTACGTATACAGTACCGTATTGCAGTGCAAGGTTTCACCGGACTTCCTGGAAGAAAGGCTTTCCGCGGAGCCCGGCGACTCTGAGTCGTCCGCGGCGGCCCACACCCACGGGGAGTCCACGGACGTAGCGGCCCACGCAGCGGCCGAGCCGAGTAGAACGACTGCGAGCGTCGTGAACGAAGCTGCCGTGCCGGGCGCACGAAGCAGGGGGCCAAACGCGAGTTCGTGACGACTCCCGCGACCTAGCGCCGACGTCGTGATTCACGAATCAAAGGGCGCGACCCGCCAGGTGTCCCTCGAGTTGCGCTGTTCCTCGACGAAACCGCTACCCGGAGGTTTTCGAACGGAGAGAGGAACGCAAATGCGTCTCGACTGGAAAAGGACCCGTACAAACTTCCGACACTTTTCGGAGTTTAATTCGGGTGAACAGCTGACCCCACTCGTTTCGTAGACACGAGGAAGCATTTCTTTTTCTCGAAACCAGTAGTACGGCTTTTGGTCTCAAGTTTTTTTGAACGGGAACTATAGATTGCTGCAAGTTTAGACTACAGCAGGACAGGCCCCACCCACAAAGGTCTCTGCTCGCCATGATTGCTGGTTTCCCCCTTTCCACTCCCCTCTGTTCGCTCTGCTAAAGTGGAAAGAGGGAAGGGTTTTGTGGGAGGAACTTGGTCCTGCTATTCCTAACCTGTGAGAGACTACAGCCGCGCTCTGAACAACATGGATGGAGGTGTATATGCTTCCACGAAGCCTTCACGTCGCGAGCGCATCACTTTTAAGCGATGCGCAACTTTGAGGCTCGGCTTCATCAACTTTGCGCTCTCGGGAGTTCAGCTACCACCGTCGGATCACCGTCGCCGTCTGGACATAGGGTAGTGCGGGTGGAAGCCCGATAGGGGCGGTCCCAAAAATGTTCCCAAGTCTTCGCACACTGTGTGGGTTGCCAAACGCTCTTTCCGCAACGAAAACCGGAAGCGGTGTCTCCATAGGTCTAGGGCGGTCGTTGCATTTGTAGGCGTTCAACAGATATGCTGCAGCGCACCAAAAGACAAACCTGCAGTGACAAACTGCAGTACAGACTGTCCAGCACAAGCCGATGTAAAATAAGTAGTAGATACGTCTACTCCTGTTGGATTACCATAGCGCTATACCATGCATATATCGAAGGGACTCTGCCTTGGGTCAAGCTTCTATATTGTGTAGCTAAATCTGCGTTGCTATGTCACAGGTGTGTCCAATTCACGCCTTCCGGGAAAGAAAAAGCGAGCTAAAATGACGTTAGCACCGAAGATCAAGTTGGTGTTTTTATACGCATGACGGTTTTATATGCTTGCAAAATGTAAGCATACCATCTTAAACCAAGTCCTACATCGTGACCGCTCGTTCAGAAATGTTTGTAGCATTTATTCCGGTTACAATTCTATAAAAGGACAACAGATGCCACGAAAGGTACGCGTGAATCGACACCCCGTTAAGGCATAAACGTCACGAATACAACGACCAAATCTTACGGCGCATTTATCCCCCAAGGTACGCGAATAACTCATCCGATGAACAGACCGTGAATCGTGCTCACTGGTGGAGGCGCAATTACGCACTTATCTGGGACTGAGACAGATGCATAGGAACGTGACGGCTCCGTAACGACGCTCCGGTCGAGGCTCGTCGGCCAATCGAAATGCGCCCAGGGAGCGAGACCGACCAATCCGATTCTTGATCGAGTCCCTCTCCTTGAACCTCCATAAGAAACACAAGAAAAGCTAACAATAATCTTGCGGCACGCCGTGAACAGACCTCAGCACACTTTGAAACGCGTGCCACGACGTTGAAAGAAAAAGGGTGGGCCCAGGAACTTGTTTTCAAGCTCCAGGTGTGAAAAACGCTTTTGCATATCATCAACTGGCTACGGCTTCATAGACAAGGATCCCGAAGACTGTTGGGCAGTCCTCGGCGAGTCTTTCGATCTGCCAAGTTGTCTGGCTACCGTGTCTTCCGGGCAGCGGACTGATCGAGCACCTCACCACGTGTCTGGACTCGGGATCTGGAGTGAGCAGCGGGCTTTCCCGCGCGGCGGAACGTTGCGGAAGCCTGCTTACGATCGTCTGTTGCCTTGAGATAAGATGTGTAGACCTTAACTGTGCAACCGATTTTCGTGGAGGCTACTTAACAAGTACGATGAACAGGGCGAGAAGGTCCGATGTTGGCCCGAGGCGAGATAGCCGTCGCATGAACGCGCTGATGGCCGAAGAATTCCGGCGGGAAGCGGAACAGGAAGACGACCCGGAGGGGCCGTCGACAACGGCGGTTCCGACGCCAACACTGACTGTGACGGCAACGACTCTGACGCCAACAACACCGACGAAGAACTGAGGACCGCCAACGAGTTCCACTGGCCTTTGGACATGCTCCAGGAACAGTTCCGCATCCTCCAATCTCGCATCGTGGACGAAGTTCGGAGGGCGATAAGGGAGGAGTTTGACGAGATGCGCTCGGGCGTGAGTAAAGACGACCTTTGTGTGATAGACGCCTCGACAGGCGACTTGCCAAGTGCCACTAGTGGTGGAGTTCTATTTCGGGAGGGGTCCAGAGAGCGTCACCGTTCATTTCGAACTATCTATCAGGCTGCACCTCTCAAGCAGCGTGCCTTGTGGGTTCCGGGAATTTGAAATAGTGAAGGAAACCAACCCCAAAACCAAAAATGTCCGCGTACACGACCCACCGGAGCGTGAGTTTGCTGTATGCAATGAGCGTCTCTTTCCATACGGTCAAGTCCACTCCGCGGCCGGGCGAATGTGTTCATTCGTTGACAACCGTTCGCTGACACGATAAATAGTGCTTTCGGACTAATGCGGAGTCAAGCAGCTTAATTGCGTTTACGACTTATTTTGTTGTTGCTAGGATGGAAGTATTTACTGAGAGAAGGTGTGAGGGTTGCACCTCAACAACCCCATTCCCCTCGTTTAAACCGCGGGTGCTCTATGTTATAGACTTTCCCGTGATGGGATTGAGTAACGGGTCAACTGAAGATGTGACTTGTGCGCTGGTTCCTTTGTTGTTGATGTTGTTGTTTTCCCTCTCTTTGCGCAGGAGTTCCGTTAGGAAAGCATAGCCAAGAACCCAGGTGCGCAAATGGGTGTTACATGATGTCGAGGGGTTGCAAGCTCTTGAAGCGTCAGCCTTCGTTTGTTGACATCTCAGATTAATCATTGTACGGAGATGGCCAACCTAGACAGGATTCCCTTTCAAAGGTTTTGTTTGAAGAGTCAGGGTAAACATGAACTGCAGTAGAACTACCGCCTCAAAGTGACGATCTTTTCCCCAATAGGCACTTTTCGTAGATCGTTCCGGTAACTCCGATAAGGACACCCGTTCCTCCGCCGGCGCACATGCATCGTATCGTTCTGGGGTATCGGTATCAAAACAATGTAAAAAAAAAAAAAATTAACACGTTATTACATCAGTGCCACAACTGTTACTAAAAATAGTTCCACATGGTGTGATTTTAAAAGGCTTTCGGAAACACAAATCGCTTCATTGGAAACGGAGTGAAACATCCAAAAATAAAACGACTCATTCCACTAATGTGAACGTGTATGAGGTTAAGCCAGGTATTTTGACGTTCTTTGTTTATTCAAAAGAGCAGTGTTTATTACAATTTATTATTTAAAACGTTTCATGAAGTATGCTCTTGAGACTGGAGTGTTTTTATTGCCCAGACAATTTAATCAAAGAAAACGTAGAGTAGTTTGCGTACCGCTGGCCTAGGGTTCAACTCGTGCGTTAATATTAATTGTAAGTATTGATGAACCGGGCTCATTTTAAAAGTGAGAAATATAAGTAGCACATACCGTCTTGAAACGGTAGCTTTTGGCCGTGCCGATTCGCCCGCCTGCCCGTTTTTATAGGGCGCTTTCTTCCACGCGCGGCTGCACTGCGGCAAAGCAACCTGCCTGGAAGCTCAAACCAGATGGTCGTGAAAAGTTTTCGCGTAAAGCCTGCGACTATCTTGTTTGTACTGAGTATTTTTAGGTACGTCGTTTCTCTTGTACTTACGGTAACTTAGCGTGGTAGTTTGCCAACTTATTTAACGAAGAGATTATTCTCTGTGCTTCAAACATCCTCTCGATTGCGTTTCCTGGTCCGCAACTTCGGACCCAGATGCCCTGCATGGTACAAAAACAGTACTAAATAGTACGTTAAATGTGGAAGATCTAACGGGACAGAATCTTTATCTCCAGAAAGTAACAGAAACGTGCTTGCTTTACGCTGGCCCTCCTCCTGTGCCGAGGTTTGAAGAGAATCCACGCGGTTCGGAAGAAGTGATCAGGCCTAAAGTGCGATAAAGACTTCTTCAACGTTCTTTTACAAAACCATCCGGTAGCGAGAGACAACAGTGACTTTCGTCAGCACTGTCATACCTATCCTAATAACCACTTTCTCCCACAAAAAAAAGAAAAAGAATAGCGGTTTTGGAAAACTGTTTGCAAAGTTCCCTGTTTGGTCCTGCGGTTCTCGGCCCTCTTTGTGATCGGTCGCTGTCGTACCCCAGATGGCGACGCCCCCGGGATCACCGGCGCCGAGTTCGCCAGTACCACCGACCTGCTTCGAGGGCCAGTTCAAGGCCTTCGCCAAGTTCGGCGACAGCAAGAGCACGGGAGACGCCATCACGCTCTCCAACAGCGACAAGTGGTTCAAACAGGCCAAGGTCATCGACGGCAAAAAGATCACCACCACCGACACAGGCATCTACTTCAAGCAGGTGGCCAAGTAAGAGCACTCTCGCTGCGCCGGTCCTGGAGTGTGCAGAGCGTCAGGACCAGGTGCAGAGCGTCAGGACCCTTACGCCCTGCGCAGTCTCTGTGTCGCTACGCGCACGTGATCATACCGCTGTCATATACCACATGATCACGAAGGACAGAACCCGCGTACGTTATGCGTGAACTCTGCTTTCGATGCCTCTCTGGCTGTTCAGTTTTTATAAAAGTTTTCCACATACTCTGTACAGTATACCACAAGAGAAACATGCAACCACTGAAACCGATTAAACTGTCGTCTTCAGCTCTAAAAAAAAATGTTTAGGAATTTACATGAACGATTTACTTCATCCATAGACGACAAGCGGTCCTTCAAGACGCACGCTGATATCTATTTTTCTTCGTTCTTTTGGTATTTGTATAACCACGATGAACGACTTGCTAAAGTTTTGAAAGGAACCTCTCGGGAGCCTCACAGTGAAACACAACGTTCCGCTAAGGAACTTAGATTCTTCAGCCCTCAAGAAGCTTAGCGAAACGTCGCCAGTCTCTCTGAGGCTTGCAGGAGGTTGCGCTCATTCATTCTCCTCCAGCTTCGTTCCATTTTTACTTTGTTTGGATATGAAAAGATGAAATTTGAGTTGACGATTTTCCCAGCGAGTATAGTTCCGCTTACATCATCATTGTGTGAACCACGGCGAATGTTACACGTCATCCGAACTAATTCACGGCCGGGAGCGTGTCGTATACTGTAGGCCCATTAGCGCATTACTAGTAGTTTAGACTACCGTGTGGGGGCGTCAGAATGCGGTTGGTGTAGTCGCAGTCGTACCTCGACGTAAATGCCTTACGCTCCACGTAGCCCTGCGCTCGGCTAAAATGCGTGGCACCGTGCTGCATTTTGAGGGTGAAACAACATGTAGGTCTCTAAGGATGCTGAACCGAAATCTGGATCCTGCATAACACGGCGGCAAAAGCATGCAACGGGATGCTATAAACACCACCATCACTCATACTGCGATATCTCGAACGGATGACCGTATTAAAAAAAAAAAAAATATATATAGATAGGCGCACTTGACAGAGGATGTTGACGTCATGTTTCTCCGAGAAGGAGAGGGAACGGCCTCGCGTCTTCTCCGCCTCGCCGCCTTGAGGGGCGAAGCGAAGAGAGGAGGAAACGAGATATCTTGACGTCACGCGCCTCGTCGGCCTCGTTCAATCTCGACCTCTTTTTCTCAAAATACGGCCGTCCATTCAAGATGTCGCCTTACGAGTAGTGTTGTAGGGATTGTAGCGTCCCGTCTACAGCTCCTGCATTGTTTTCTAAAATCCAAATTTCGGTTCACCATCCCTTTCAAACCCACAAGAATTTGTCAGACGTAACTCGATACTATTCTGTGCGACTTGTACGACCACGCAGGACGAAGAAGGCTCTCCTCCTTAAGGAGTATCAACAATTCCTGGAAGTCATCGCCAAGAACAAGAAAGTCGAGGTGGAAGAAATCAAGAACAAGTTGAGTTCCTGCGGACCCCCGGCTACGACGAGGACCACGGTACGAGATTTTTGTCCCCACAATGTTGAATCGGCTAACAGCACACTTACTTATCCGCGCGGAATGCCGCAAAAGACCCGCATATTCGCATATGCCTCTTTTTTAAAGTAATTTTTACGCAAGAGAAAACGAATATTAATTATGACGTTTGGACCGACTAAGCCAACGTCGTTAACGTTTGACAACATCCTACTCATAAGATTCGATCCTTCATCTGAAATCATAAGGCGACAAGAAAATAATCAACAAAACAAACCGAAAGTAAGAATAAAAAAGAAAACACGACAAGCGTATAAGCGAAGACACTATCAATGATGCGACTGGTTCGAGCAATATCTAAAACACTTTTTAAAGCAAAAAAAAAAAGTATTTAGCAAAATTATATTGTTTATTCTTATTCATTCCATTGCGAATACTATGCTAAGATTCATTCGCTGACCTCTCTAACTAATGTTCTTACTTCTGTGCAATCACATCTTAGCATCCATTGCAAAGCATAAATAAATTACAAAGTGTACTTTAATTACGCACAACAATGGTAGCTTACACGTAGAAATTTAGAATGATGCAAAGTGAGCATGTGGACGATAAATATGCGAGGTACAACAGAACTTAGTAATGACATTACAAAGTTTTTATTTCATCGCTGAAGTTAATTTAGTTTTCATATAAACTTCATTGACTGCATTCATGAAGAGATGGGGCCTATTTAGAGGTGTTGGCTAAACATACAAATTAAACCTATAGGGCAGGTGAGCTCCACCTAATCAACGTGATTTGTCAACCCTTTCCCGATACCAAAGTTCAAAATACCCTTCCTTATACCTCAAATTTGAATTTAAAAAATAAAAAAATTAACGCGATTAATGATTAACAATGCTTTGATTTGGGCTAGTTGGTTTGACATTATGAGGTATACTGCGCTGCGAAGTTACACTGAACACGTAAACACATAAACTATGAGACGATGTGGTAGACAGAAAATCACATGAGGTACATGTGCATCATGTTCTTTCTCTCTACCATATCGTTTCATAGTTTACGTGTTCAGTGTAACTTCGCAGCGCAGTACACCATAACGACCAATGGTGCACGCAATTTATGAGGATGTCGCTGTGTATTTATATAGACTAACCAAAGTTTTTTTTTTTTTTTGCAAATGCAAAGTAAATGTCAAATCCGCTTTCACACAGATCTTTCTTTTTACTTTTACTTTTTTTTTTTAAACAACCGGCGCGCGATTGTGCACCATTCCACTCTGGCAGGGTGAGCGACATATGGGTGATTTCATCTCAAGTCGTGCAAGAAAAAATAATGGGTCCTAAAAATATTCTGAAAAAAAAATATACGTTGGTGGAAAATGTGCGACTATAACAAAATTGCAAATTAAAACTACGTACATTTTTTTTTCCTGAGTTTTGGGCTTTGAAAGGGTGGAAGGTAGGTCTTGCGATTTTTGCAGTTTTCACTAGTAGTAGTGACACATTTTAGTGTCTCGCAACGTTTAGATAATCTTTTTCACAACAATTATAACTTTTTTACTGCGTTAATACTTTGTATAGAAGGGCTAAAGTTCAATAGAACTGTTTTTATTTTATTTTATAAAATAAATATCCTTGAATCATGCACCTTTGACTATAATGGGCCAAGTTTGAATCGAGCTAGCTTATAAAAAAGCATATTAAATGAAAGCTTGTGTATAAGCCTATTTAAAAATTATAATATTGTTAATTTAAGTAGTTTGTATAGAAAAAACAACACTGTAAACATGAGAAGAAAAGCTAAAAGTACAAAAATTCAACGACATTTTAAGAAAATACGTGTCTTTTTTCTTTTTTCAATTTTTATATGAAAAGTTTTTTATGTGCTCTTATAAATGCAATAAAATTCCTTTGACATATATGGTTTCGTCATATTAAGCTGTGCGTTTGAAAAGAACACATATTTGTACCTTAAATTCTACGACGCATATCTCTGTCATTTCGTTTTTCACTTAAATATTACTTATTTTTGTAACATGATCATACTTCTTATTGCTTCTCGAGTCCACACAGAGTTCGGTAAAACTTATACATCGATAGTATTTATACTATAATATGGTAATGGGTTCCTCCGCACGTTCAGTTTGCTTACATAGTAAACTACAGAAATCGAAACTGACTTTAATAATTTTTAAGCGTTGTCATATGAGGTGAACACACATATATAGGACGTTTTAAAAGCTTTCCGTGAGTTAATAGAGCACTTGTGGGGAAAAACATTCCAAAGCGACGGCCCGCCGAACAGGTCAATAAGCATGCATGATTTTGTTTCTTTGTTCAAACAACTTCCTTTACATGATAGCTAAGCTAGTCTTGTTGAAACCTCCCAATCTCCGCTCTTCACTATTGACACTTCTATGTTTGCGAAACCAAACGTACATACGTTCCAAATCTCGTAGATTGATATGAGGGGAAACTATCAGTTCTGATAGCATCGAACCGCTTCGGCGCTTGCTTTCGCTTTTCTGCAATGTGCGTGTCTTCCCTAATTTCGCCTTTTTATATATAGTTTTTTTTTTTTGAGATACAAGTACTTTTAAGATTCTGTAAACTGACTGGCTATTTTCTTCGACGGAAAATGGTCAGGGTCACTATGAACATCAGAAACGACTACCATATGACGATCCATGCACGCGATAGAAAGGAAGAAGCTAACCTGTGATTAGCAGGAGGCGCTACCAGAGATAAAGCTCATGTTCCGCCGCCTTCCAGAGCGGCAGCCTTTCCCTTTCGTTTTGCTTCGCTGGCAGGTTCTATGCTGTCCACATATCTCGTATCTCATCTCAGTTTGTCAGACACAGTTAACCAAAACCGGAGCAGCACTCTTTGCCTGGTATGACCAAGAATTCAGTCTTGAAGACATTAAGAGACTTTGCCTGTGTGCTAACCTAACTAAGGAGTGCGTTTTGCTGACCTGTAAGGTGTGTCCAAAAAGAGATGGTTTAACCCTGGAATCGTTGCCAATGAAGGAAGACGAATAAATCGAAGTAGCTTTGTGGGAATCTAGCGAACTGCTAAAGAAACAAATGGGAAGTAACGCATTTTGCAATGAGCTCAGAAAGTGCGTAACAAAGTACTTCCCCTATTAATTCATCCGACATGCTCAGCGGCTTGCTATAAGCTCAGAAAAGTCGCATCTCAAGGCTCGTACCATCGTATTGCATTTTGATTTTGCGGAAAACTGGAGCGTCGTTCTTCCGCGAGCGGTACAATGCTTTCATTGGAAGAACCAAATCGTGTCTATCTTCACCTGCGTCGCTACAACGGAGCGCAAAATCTACAGCTTCAGAGTTGTCAGCGACGACATCATGCACAATACAGCACACGCACTGTTCGCTCTGCGCACAGTTGAAGAGTGGCTGGAAGAAAACATTCCGATATTTACAAAACTTGTCCACATCTCCGACGGGGAGGCTAGTCATTTCAAAAATAGGTTTCAACTGTACGAGATGGCGAAGAGACAAGAGGTGACCAAATTGATTTTTTAAGCTACGGGACACGGCAAAAGTGCGTGTAATAGCGTTGGGAGAGTCCTCAAGCACCAAGCCTCCTTGCACAACCTCAGGTCGTCAGAACTGGAAACCATTGGAAGTGCTGATGATTTTTCTCGTGTAGTGGCCCTGAAAGTGCCTGGAATTGTACTCCTCAAAAGTGAAGCAGCATGCCTCGCCCAATACCGTGACAACAGTAAAAAAGAATGGAATTTTTAGTCTTGTGAAAAACATTCAATCCTGCCACTTGTGAATGAAGGCTCAAAATAGAGACAGGTCTTTCAGGGTTGTGATAAAAAATAAAAAAGCGAATCCTCAAGAGTAATGTTAACCTCACTTAAAATCACTTTTTCTTTATCACCATAAACGTTACTGTGAGCTTATAATACTAAAAATGCTATGTATTGTTATGCATTTTCCCCGTTTATCTGTATTATTTGTTATTGTCTCAAATAAAAAGAAAGTCAAGAAGTTTTAAACGAGCCTCGCTAGTATACGTGAAAATGCGGCCGCATGAAAGAAGCAAAATTTCGCACTCGGCCCGCTAGGTTTCTGAAAATAATTTATCTAGCCCCTTTATTGCCTGACACAGAGGTTTGTGAAACTTAATTTTTATGCTTGTTAAATAAAAACAATACGTTTCAATAAGTTTATTTAAAGAAACGTTGTGAATCTTAAGATTTTATAAGTTAACTGGACATGTGCATGAACTTTTTTAATTATAACGTACCAATCATGCCTCATTTTTACTGAAATCAATATAGTATAATTGCGCAAAAGATTTGGCAACGGCCTAAATCTTTTCATCTTTGGAGGTAAAAATATGACTTCTTTTCAAACGCACTGCTTTATATGACGAGACCATATATGTCCAAGAAATTTTATTGCATATTTAAGAACACATAGAAAGCTTTACATATAAAATAACTGGAAAAATAAAAAATACGTATTTTTAAATGACGTTGAATTTTGTATTTTCAGCACGTCTTCTCAAGTTTACCGTGTTGTTTCTTTCATATAAACTGTACCCAAATTAACAATATTACAATTTGTTTCTTATAGTCATTAAATAATTTTACATCGAAAGCTAGCTCAAGTCAAACTTGGCCTATGATAGTCAAAGGTGCAAGATTCAAGATTTGTTTATTTTATAAAATAAAACTAAAAAAAACAATTCTAGAGAACTTTAACCCTTCTATACGAAGTCCTTAAGCAGTAAAAAAAGGTTATAATTGTTGTAAACAAATTATATAAAAGTTCCGAGACTCAAAACAGTGTTACTCGTGAAAAAAAAAAAAAAGACAAGACATACCTTTTTTTTTTGAAACCCAAAACTCTAGAAGAAAAAAAAAAGAGACATTTTCCACCAACATATATTTTTTTTTTTTTTTCAGAATTTTTCGAGGACCCGTTATTTTTTCTCGCACGAACTGAGATGAGATTATCCATATGCAGAACCGCGAGGTCTACTCCGCGGGCGTAGCTTCCACGCAGTGCACCATTGGGCGCCGGCAAGCGCACTCAACGGCGCTAGCTAAACAGCTCGAACTGACTACAAATCGCGAAACGTCCCGAGAGTGGGTTCGATACGAAGATCAAATAAAATCATACGTTATTGTAAGCGGTATCTGAAAGTTACGAAAAGCAACCGGGCGTTCAGAAAATGTCGTTTGGATAGCCCAAAACATCGCCAAAGGTACCCCTTCAAGGCCCGTTCATACAGCGCCATTTTCTAACGTTATGTTACGTTACTGGAACTGCTTGTGACCGTGTCCCATTAGAGCGAAAGTCAGAAACAAAAGACAGCGACAAGCCTCAAACCCATGCAGCATGATCCCGATGGTACCTTTGGCAGGCGTTTAGTCGTTCCGGTGCTCGTGCAGCAAGCACGAGCGATTGCAAGCCTGCCAAAGATACCCTCGCGTGCATGATGCTCGTGTTTGAGCATAGCCTCCTTTATTCTACAAAGCATCTCAAATCGCGAAAGGCTCTGGTTTGAGGCTTGTCGCTCTCGTTTGTTTTTGTCTGTCGCTCTAGTGGGACACGGGCATTACGGCTGCTTAAATGTCGGTTCACACAGGGGCGAAGCACGCATGTCCAGGTGACTCGGGACGTAAGCGATCGTGATCGGTCTTAACGCAACGTAATGTAGGAAAAAACCCTAATTTACAGAACGAAAAGTAACAGACGTTTTTATTAGGGGGCTACCACCGGCTCGCTTGATACGTTATCGTCGATCGGAAAGGAACCGTAAAGGCTGGCTCACATATTTGCGCTGGTCGCGTTCAGAGCGAACAAAAAGCCGGTTCACACAGCTGCGTGGTTTGCGTTCAAAGTGACTGAAATCACAGCAACGACTAAGTAACAAGGACAACTGTTCTCCATACAATATGTGGCAAGTTCAACCAATGCAGAAGTGGCTTCAGGGAGCAAGCATATGAGCCACAGTTGTCCCGGTTGTTTTTGTCGTTCGTTCGCTCGCTGTGGACGCAACCTGCACAGATGTGTGAACCGGGCTCAAAACGAGAGTAACAACAAGGTCACCGCGGGTAAACCGTTCGACGTTTATAGCGTGGCAACCAATGCAGAACGTAGCTTCGTGAAGCAATCAACAGTCGCATAGTTCCCAATGTCCCGGTCATTTTGATTGCTGTGGACGCGACCGACACAAAAACGGAAACCAGCGTTAGTGGTCTTGGGTAATTGGGTGAAAAGACTGCGCAAAGTAGTTTTGTTATATATGCTTTTGTTTGGGTTCTTTTGGTGGAGTAATTTTAAAATGCTGTCTAGAACTGCCTTTCTGTGCATGGGTCTCCTTCCTTGAAGGCCCACTGCTGGAGTGTCTTCGATGTTTGGCAGACTATACAACGTCCTGACGGAAAGATTTTGGCACTGCTTATTTGGCATCATTTGTTCGCGGCCTCTGCTACACTCAGATTTCAAATAAAAACAGATAAATCAGTCAACAATCAAAAATCAACAATTTGTTGATTTTTTTTTACTCCGTGCCACGAGCGCAAGGACGGAAGGACACAGTGGCGCAGATTTTGACGATCGCCCTACTTTGACGACCCTTACCACGGCAATCAGATTGTATCTCCAGAAATTTCCCGGGAATTGTATGGCATATGCTCCATTCAACGTAAATCTTCTAAGTCGCTTCCTGCGACTTCCCCACCAAGGCACAGCTCCTCAAACAACACGCAGAAATGATTTCCTGCGGGTTCCACTATATCCGAGTTCGGGCTGTTTTTTATATATATAATAAAAAAGTCACGCATAATGCAAATATTAAAAGACGGATTTCTTATTTTTTTAGGACATATTAAAAACACGTGTAAAAGATTTTTCCGTTAACATACACCAGGCCTGCAAAACACTGCGACCTAAACACACAAACCTAACAATAGCATTTGCAGACTTGGACGTAGTTCAACTACTCTACTCAAACTACTGTAGTTTAACTACTTTTCCGAGTAACTTGGTAACTTTCAATTACAACTTGATTTGGGTAATTAGTAGTTTAATTTAACTACTTTTTTCAAGTAACTTCTACTCAAATTACTAACTACTTTCGAAATCTAGTGCTAATTTTGCTCATCACGAAAGTTTGAGCGCAGAAATGAATAAGACGCCGGCAGATGAAGTGGCACTCCCGAACAAGGGGCCCCCTCACATTCCGTTCCCACGCACTTACACTCGGCAGCCGTAGAAACTGCATCACAGGCGTCCTTGGGCCAAGGTGGCGACGAGCAGCTAAAGAATAACACCGGCGCGCACGAACGCAGGAAGACATGCTTAACAAGCCTTGGTCGGGTATTGACCTAATCCGGTAATGCACGCAGGCGCCGCGCCTCCGGCTGCAACCGTGAAAGACGGGGACACTCCGAGGGTTGTTGTTGTTTTCATGTTGCCTGCCTTTAGTGAGTTCTGCCTCAAGCGGTTTGGGGGTTCCACGAGAGATGCCACTGGAATGACCTCGCAGCTGGGCGCGTGTTCCCATGGTCGCCTCGTCGTCAGCGCATACGCCTTTGCAAAGCCGGACGTCCCCGCGCACAAACCCTGGCACGGATAATCCGTTCATGGGAGCACGTTCCCGCTTCCAGCTGCAACGGTACGAGCGACGATGCTTGTTCACGTAATCCTTCGCGTCCTTAATTCCGACCTTCTATGCCAGGGTGACCTCCTCTTTGTTAAAAACGATTTACTTGTCAGGCGTGTCAAGCGCGTCAGAATACCGTAGTCGCCGGCGAGGATTGCGAGTTACTCATGGGAGATCCGTTTGTTGGACCCGGCGTCAGCGGCGAAGTATACTTTGGTTCATCTTCTGTTAAACCAAAACAATTTTTTTTCAGTAGCGTAGCACTAGCACTGCAACGAGACGCGCAGTCGTCCGTCGTGACGCGAGACTTGAACCGACGGTCGGGTGCACTCGCTCAGCTCTCAGAACGTCGTCGGAATAAAGATGGGCCAGTCATAACAATCTCAACTTGCCAAAGAAAAAGAAAACAGGAGGAGAGTTTGTTATAAAAGACCCTCTACCCGAGGCAAACCTCACATGTTGCGTCATGGACACCTAAGATGCCGACACTCTCAAATTCAACGCTGCCATTCCATCCAGCGCGTCGGTGGAACGTCTGTTTAGCTTGGCTGGGGACGTCTTTAGAAGGAAAAGGGGAAAACTTTCCTATCAAGAACTTTGAAAGTCAATTGCTTCTGCGAGCGAATAAATTATTTTAGTGAAAACGCAAGCCATAAAATGACTGCATTTATTTTAGGCTCGCAGGGTTTTTCATGGATCAAAACTGCTGTTCATTTTGCTACTACAAAAATATAAAAAAGTAACTTCGAAAGTAACTTCAAAGTAACTCGCTACTTTTTACAGTAGTTAGTAGTTTACTCAATTACTATTACAAATGCGTAATTTCTACTCTACTCCAATTACTTTTGGCGTGGATACTCAGTAACTTAACTTAACTACCTTTTTTGAGTAATTTGTACGTGCTCTGTGGCTTGTTGTTAGGGAGCGTCATCTAAAGGAGCCATTAGTTTTATTGTCGTTATTAATTGGACTGAATAAATATTCTTGCCTTTCGGAACACTCTTCATATTAACTTATTCGGAGCACCTCGCCTACTCTTCAGGTATATAAAAGTCAAATTGTTTATGTGCTACCCGTATGATTTCTTAGACAAGCCTAATAACTTAAAGGCATGATTAAAGGGGCATTGAAGTGGATTCTGAGATCGTCTGTAAACGTCCGGTAGGGGGCCCCGGTTTGTGTTGCACCCCAGGGCGTGAAACACAAACCGGAGCCCCTACCGGACGTTTACGGGGACTTGTTAGGTTAGAGTCGACTGGTTTTGACTCTCCCCACCACCGGGCCAGTTCATACTGATGATGCCACCCGGATAGGTGGCGAAACGTCTGTGTGTTGTTATGTTTTGTGTTAAGCCAGAGTAAACTTATTTCATTATAGCTCAGAGAAGAGCCAGCGGAGAGCACGTGACATCCAACGCAATCGTGACGTAGATCGTCTCAAGACGAGCAAAGCTACGGCGAGGCTGACGTCGAGAGGATGGCCTAGTCGTTCGAGCCACCGAAGCGGCTGCTATCTGTACGAATTTGGAGTGACGGGTTGATCTTCTATAATTTTGTAGAGGGACAATAGCGACTTCTGGGACACACAAAAGGGATTCTCGGGAAGACGGAAGTTCCTGCTTTCCCTCTTCTCTCGTCGTGGCCGGAGGCGAGACAGTTACCGTCACTACCTCTCAAGGTTCCTAGACGGGCATTACAAACGAGGCGTTAGCGACATCCACCAGGTGCTCTTTGCTAATCGTTTAATTCCTTTTCATGACTTTTTTTTTTAACAAGATATTGGTGTGTTCGATGCGATACTGCTCCTCTGAACACATATAAAGCAAAAAATAAGCGCCGAAATTTCGTTGTAGTATCTCTTTAACACTGCAAACGATGTAATATTTGTATAAATCTGACACTTGCGTAATCCATTTATTTCCGTAAGTGTACCGAGCTCTCCTCCGCTCAGCCCCAGCGTCAATAAGTAAACAAAGAATAACGAATCTCTCTACGATTGTTTGCATAATCTGGTATTTGACAATACTTTACATTGAACATTTCGGCCATTGTGGTCTAATAAAATACGTTTTTAACGTTCTGCGTGTCGTCGAAGATCACTGCAGTCACCAATCTTTGATGTGAGACCCGCTAATATGAACGCATCGCTATATAGCTGAAACGTTCAGGGACCCGTTTTTACGGGTCCGTGAACGTTTTAAATACATGCATCATAATCTCGCTATTGTAGACAAAGGATATACAAGAAGGCTTGACATTCACAGAAATTAAATTAGAAACCAACAGCAACAGAAGCCCACGTATATATACTTTCTTAATGTGCGTTGTTTGTTGCCCGCTCTGAGACAGATATTAGAGTTTAAGAGCTGCGAAGCGAACAGTGTTTTGGCTTTTTAGGACTTTCAGGTCAAATGACTCACTTATTCCATTTGCTTCGTAATAATCGTGCATGTGGTGCATGACCTAAATTCAATGCTGAACTTTTCTCAACGTGCGCACTCGTTCTGGAAAAAAGGAGGGTTTGAAGATCAAGAGCGATTTTACTGAATAAGATATTAAGAAGACGTCCTGCATGTGATAGAATTCTTTCCTATGATGTAAGAACTTCAGATTGGGCGAGTTGGTTGTTCATGGTTGTCGACGTTTAGCGCACTCGAAAAACCGTTACTCAAGCATTCACACACCCAAAGAACACACCTCTCACAGTTGTTAGTGAGCGCTGTGTGAGAGGTGTGTTCTTTGGGTGTGTGAATGCTTGAGTAACAGTTTTTCGAGTGCGCTAAACGTCGACAACCTTTCCTATGATCTTTATGCAGATTTACTTACTAAAAATTTAACTATAAAGAATACCAGCAGATCTACTTTGCAGAAGGTAGACTTCTGGTGAAATTATCTCCCTGCAATGTTTTCAATTAATGGCAAACATAAAACGGAACATTAGTGTGAACGTTTTCACAAGACTGGCCATTTTGAATGTATGCCTGCCAATATCTACGAATGTACACAGACGTTTGGTGACGCCCAAAATACGCCTCGACATACACTCCTATAATTATACTTTTGCTTTTGTGCTGAATAGCTGAGTCAAGAATAAACGCTGCCGGTCACCTTATGACATAAGACACGGACGTCTGTCGGTCTTTGTTAACAATTGAGAATAATCCTGAATCAAGGGCATCAAGTGAAACCTTGTTAACATATGCATATTTAATGAAAAAATGTGGTACTCTTTCTTTTTGCTACATTCTTATCTGGGCGTCTTTCTCCATAAACTTTCATCCAAATACGTGCCCGACGATTCCTTGAATTGATGTGCATAAGCAGGAGTTTATTTTCTCCTACAAAAGATCTGTATTAAAAAAAGATTGGAAATGTTTTAAAGGGGTTAAAGTTTTAACCGGAAGGATGTAATATTTCGCTGAATCTAATATAAATGCTATTAACAAATTCGGGGTCGCTTTGTCGCAATGCACTCGGGAATGCGGTTGTGATGACTTTACGGAGATTCCTACTCGGATCAACACAAGAAACGTCCGTGAAATGAAAAGTTTTCAAGGAAATATCAAAATTCTAACTGATCTGCGTTCTATAATACACAAACAATTATAGCTCTTCAAAAACATTACGATATTTCGCAAAACAAAAAAAAACGAAATTGGTAATGCGGGAAAACTTTGAAGAGCCGTAGAAAAAGTAATTAAAATCCAAAAGTTTAATTTACTGCTTTATGAGTCATTAAGATTTTTATGACTGTCATATAAAATATTCCCGGGAAACAGTGCAATGTTTGTTGTAGTTCAGTTGAAACTTTCATTTTAGTGCATTTAGCAGAGAAGCGCCGAGGGCGCAAGGTGTTCCGTTGGGGATAATTGGCGGAAATTCCTCACATTTTGGTGAAGCGTAGCAGGATGTGTCCTTACGGCGCTAACGGCGCAGCGACCATATCACTGCTGTATACCTCTGCCCCGTTCCCGTGTTGTTCTTGCGTTTCCACGTGTATTATCGCTAGTCGCCTCACCTTGCTGAACAAAACAGTTCCTCCGACGGCGAGTTTCAATGGAGTCGCATGACTATGTGGTCGTGACAGGTGAAGAGTTCAGGGAAGCTCATCCCACCCCTTTTCCCACTATCAGAGCAAACGCTGGAGAAGAAGTCGGCCCCTCTCCAGGGTTCGCTCTGCTGAGGTGGAAAGAGGTATGAGGGGAGTTCATAGTGATTTGTTGTTCTGGGGAGCCCCAGTTTGTCGGAAAGCGACTTGTTCACAATGGCGCTCTGTTGCAGCCAGTGGCGACGGGGGTGCCGTGGCCAGACTCACGGACCACACCAAGTACACGGGCACCCACAAGCAGCGCTTCGACCAGACGGGCAAAGGCAAGGGCAAGGAAGGCCGGGAGGACCTTCCGAGCGAGTCCGGCTACGTCAGCGGTTACAAGGACGAAGGCAACTACAACAAGACGCACTGAGGCGCGTTGCAGCGTGTGGCGTGTGCGGTTCAGCCCGTGTGTACATACCGTAGCAGTCCAGTTGCTCGGCTTTTCTTAACTGCCGTGTTTGCGGGCGCCTGACCCGCTCATTCCCAGCTTCCTGTTCTTAAACCAAAACCAGGGTAATCCAAGAACTTCACTTTTTTTTTTTCGATGTAACGTGTTCGAAATTTTTAATCACCGATTACGAACCACTCGCAAAGTACTACTATAGTATAAGCCTTCCGACAAAACTATAGTCCGTTGCAACTTAAGAACGAAGGGCGAGTGTAAGACGGGCCAGGAGAGGAGGAAGCCAGACCCTCTGCAGCGCTCGTCTGCTTCAGTCTGCAACGGACCGTCTTACCTCGCCATTCGTTCTACGTTGCAACGGACTGATGGAGCAAACTGGTACCGAGGTGCTATCCAATTGCAGAAGATGGAGAGCAGTCATTGTTTATAATTTCTCTATTTCTGGGATGTGTGGTTCATACGCCCGTAAATACGACTGGCTGGTAATTATCTAGGCTGTCCCGCCTGCCATTTTCGAGCGAGATATTGCTGTGTGTCGGTTGTAATCGGACCTTCGGTACTGCACCGCGATGTGCACTTTGCATTGACGACTCGAAAATTCTAGAGCCAGCCGGCATTCGCACGACGCAGCGGGTAAGTGTCTGGTATAAAGAGAAGGTCCGGGGTGCTGCTAACATACCCCTCTAGTTCAATCGAATTAAGCGATATCGGACACTAGACAACCAATTGCCGACAAAGTGAATAGTGCAACTGTTATCCAAAGCATCGCCCCTGCCTGATCATTATTTAGTCGATTTTTTTTTTCGCGTGACCTGCACACTGTTTGACTTTGCAGCTGCAAACTGTACAACTTTGCAGATCATTCTAAATCACAAAGGTACAGACAAAACGGTATAGCTGAAACCAAGCAAAGTATTTGCGCAGCTTTACTACAGACCATCCAATCGCATTTTATATAAGTATGCGTGTACCCCACCTCATTACAGCGCAAGTTTGTTCCAAAACGAATTACGTTGCTGTCTTACTCGTAGCTAGCCCTCACCCTTTTACCAAGAGCAGTTATTAAAAAAAATGCATATAAGTGGTTTCTCCACATACCAACGTCTCTTACTATTCTTTGTTGTACTGAGTGTACTAACCCTGGCAAATGCATAACTGGTTTTGCAAATGTTATCGTGATGTGGCAGGAAATGCAAAAATGAAAATGTGCTGAATGTGGATCGGATGTTCATCTGCTTCTTGCACAGGGATTGCGATGTCAGAACGCCAATTAAAAATAGTGGGTATACCTCAAGGCATCTAGCATTGAGGTCTACCCACTATCCTTCCAATCAAAGCCAATCAGAACTCGGCGTCGTTTTGACGTCACAGCAACTCCAGCACAAGCAGCAGACGACATGCTCTCCGAATTCTGTTTTATTCGTGGAAAGGAAAGAACCCTGGGGTGGCTGCTACGTTCCTTAAGAACGTTCCAAATGTCCATTGGAGGCTGTACATATATTCACGAGGTGTAAATGCTATGTACTGTTTGCTTAGAAACTTTCACGCAAGACTTGTCCAAAGTGTACACTTCATTTGGAGTTGGTTTGTAAGCTACATAGTTTTTTTTTTCTTTTTCTTTATTAAAATGAGCTGTATCACATAATTCATGACTAGTTCTATAAAAATGTGTAGATCTGCATAACGAAAATCGCTCTGTTCTCGCTGAGAAGTGGTGTTACTTTATGCGTTAGAAGGCTGCTACATATGAAGCCCAATAAACGTTTGTCATCATATATGTCACATTCTATAAAACATTTCTGCCAAACTGTAAAATATAAAGTTCGAGTTGTGTCCAGAGTCATCTCCCAAAACCATTGCGACTCCGAAAAAAATGCTATTCACAAAACACGTCTTTATTTCTGCCCTTCATGAAATTATGTACAAATGACGACTATGACTAGTATACACAAGGGAAAACAAACACAATAATGGTGAATTGTCTAAGGACTTGATAATGAATATTGCACAAACATCCCAACCTCCAGGAAAAAAAAAAAAAAGGAGCACAGGGCATGGGGAAACTAAACGCGGATTTTTTTTTCCCGCCAACTTAGGATGATTCGTGCACAAGCAGCGTCAGGAACCTTCAGAGAACGGGTGCCTCAATGGCGGCAACAGAGTCACCAGGGTACGTCTCCTGTAAGAGGAGGCAGAACTTAGGAAGTGGGATTTATCAGACTGCACTATAGTAATTTGGACACATCGACATGATGCCAAACATCTGAGGTGCTCCATAATGATGTTTATTGAAGCACTGAGTCTTTGTTTTCTAACGAAAACCAGATGGATAACAGAATCAGTTACTTGGAGTTGTACTTTTTTATTAACTGCATGAGCAGCTTTTGAAACTAAGTAATTAGTATTAGCGATTACATGCAAAAGTTACAAGGCTCCATTCTCGATTGTTAGAAAAACAACTAAAAGATTTAGCTTGCTTTGCATTCAGTGGGGAAGTTGGACACTTCTCAGTTTTCAATGCAAGTGTAAAAAAAAAAAAAAAGCTTATGAAAAAGAGATGCTTGTTTTTACTAAATATGTAAGTACTACCTCTGTACAGCAAAGATACTTTCTAAAAACAGAAAGACGCTTAAGGCTTTATCTTTCTTTTTTTTTTTTATAATACACTTGAAGTTTCTATTTGCCCTATCTATCAACCAGTCAGACAAACAGAATGTCTGCCATTTTATTTATTTTGCTAATTTTATGCTGCCCACTAACAGATCTACAAAATAATATACCGGTTAAAGTAATAATAAAACGCCAGCATACACTCTAAGAAATGCTTGCGCGTCTACTTACCCGCAAAACACTCAAAGAGCCAATCTCTGTGATTTACGAAATCAACTCACCGAATGATGAGGCGGAACATCTGTTTAGACCTCAAAATGAAGTCTGCGCTGTGGCATCACGCAATGCAAGCATGCCGCTTTGCATTGCGTCATGCCACAGCGCAGACTTCATTTTTAGGTCTAAACGGATGTTCCGCCTCATCATTCGCTGAGGTCATTCCGTAGATCGCAGAGATTGGGTCTTTGCATGTTTTGCGGGTAAGTTGACGCGCAGGCATTTCTTAGAGTGTACCACACAATAGCATCAGAATAAGAACTGGGAATTAAAACTGATTACATATACAGTGATGAAATTGACCAGAGTCGTTTTGGAGCATTGTTTGGGGCAGCCAAATGTGTATTATGGAGCAGCAAAAAGTACTTTTGGAGCACAAGCATGCACTTCTGTGCAAGGACAGAAGTTTGATTTTCTCAAACACAGAACTAGCTGTTTAGTTGCACATAGAAGCACTAGGCATGGAAACAAGATGCTGATCGATGAAGGACAGTATGGACATCTGTGAATGGTCATTTTAGGTATGAAATAAAATTTCCTAATAGTATATTTCACTAAATTAATGTTAAAATAACCTTGAGCACATAAAATGGTGTGTCATTCAAGTTCTAAAGGTTGTAATACAACAAAAAAATTCTTAATTCAGAATAAAAAATATTTTGTCATTAAATTATGAAAATCAAAGAGATTGGCATGTCAACGATAAGTATGCCGTGTTAAAACAATCCAACCAAAATAGTTAAGGTTATTCCGAAGCTTCCTTCTACTGCATCGCCCGAGTTTTAATTTATTCTATTGACTGTACCTCAAATGGATAAAACATAAAAAGGTGACAACCAAACAACGGAGTTCAAATAAAAATAAACCTATAGAGCAGTTCATATCAATTTTCTTTTAAGCACCCTCACTAAATCCCGAATTAGAAAAAAGCTATCGCCAGAATACCAGTCTATCATAAATAATAACCGCAAACACTCACAAAATTCAGTTTTTTTTTTTTTTTTTTAAGATACCCGATTTTTGCATGTTTATGTCTTGCTCTGGGGCAATGATTTCCCCTTAGCACACCGATGCACTGCGGCAAAGCAAAGATAAGCAAAACTGCCATGCTTACTTCGCGGTTGCCGCTTCACTGCAGTACACAAGAGTGCAATGAGAAACACTCAACAAAGCCAACTTACACGCCAGAGCAGGCTAGGAACATAAGGAGATATTGCAAAAATTCAGAGTACTGCCAGTGTTTGGCACTGACTGAGAAGAGATCAAATACGATAGTACGTTATTTGCGGCTAAAAACTGAAGTTCTGAAAATTCGCACAAGCCTATCATAACGATCCAGACATGTAGCGGGGCCCCGAGCCATTATATATTACTAATGTGAAATCAAGTTTTGGCACAGTGTTTATGCAAGGTCCTCACATTTGGCCTAAACGTAGCAGGATGTGGCAGGGTAAGCACTTTGGCAGTTTGGCGCAGCAATCGTATCACTGCATATATGACTACAACTATATGTTTTTTTACTACTTTAGTTTTTCTCCCCAGTACAACCTCGGTTTTCAGCAAGGAAGATAATCCTCTTAGCGCTCCCCTCTCCTCAGCTGCGAGGGCCAAGTGGGGCAGGGTAATAAGTGGAGGGGATATGGGAAAGAAGGCGGCGGACAAAGGTGGAAAGCGCGACATGCACATAGCCTTAAGGGTACGTGCACTACCCAGAAAAAAACAATTTCTGCAAAAAATGATGATTTTGAAAAATACCATGTTTACATCCACCAACATCTAGAGAGTATTCCCAGAAAGTTTCACTAGTTCACACTGGATAGCTAATTTTTTATAAATTATTTTCGGTCCACCGATGTGGACCACACTTTGAATGAGTTTTTCTCAGTTCAGCTTTTTGGTAGCAAATCGCACCTTAACCCATTCGCTACCAAAGCTGGCGAATCGCCGGGCATGCCGTCAGGGGCCATATTGCCACAGCCGGCGATTCGCCGGTCTGCATGAATTTCTGTTTTAAAGAGCCATTCACAGATGGCGTGCTATGTACGTAGACTTGGGGTAGAGTAGTTGAATACATTGCCAACAGATGGCGAGGGTCGTTCTGTTCGCTGTGTTTGTTTGAGCTTGTTCTTTGTGTGTAGTCTTCCCCGCTCGATCGCTGCCTGCTTGGAGAAGATGGCAGCGTCCAGTGTACGGTATGGCCTTTCTGACGATAAAATCATAGATATCCTCTTCAACAGCGATGATGACAGGACGTCTGGTAGTGATAGTGAGTATTCCGAGCCTTCTGTTGACAATGGTAGCGATATCGACAGGATCACGACAAGAGCGTACTGGTTGTGCGATGCCTAAGCGACCGAGGATGGAGTGCTTCGATATCTTTCATATGAGGAAGAATCTGTGAGGGCCTAGTGATTTAAAGACTTAAACGAACCACTTAAACACGTAAATAAACATGTTTACTTGTTTTCTGCACTCAGTTTTACTGTAAAAGCTTATTATACAAGCAAAACAGTAACGGCTAGTGTGGCCCTGTTTTAGGAGAAAAACGTGCGGTACGGACGGCCCGGCAGCGCGTGACGCGTGCGGTAGCGAATGGGTTAATAAAACTATTGTTTCAGTATGAAACTATCGAGATTTAATATTTGTGGCTTATATGCCGAAATTTTATGAAGCCGGTTACTATGAACTTAGATTTTGCATTTTCATGTTCCTTTATTATGAAAAATTGTAATTTTCAAAACTTGGTAAATATGAGAAAAAAAATGTTTTTCATAATTTTTTTTTTGTTTGAAAAATGCACAATTTCTGAAATTTCTTTTCATGGTAACTGGCAACAGGTACTCCAGTATGCATTTCACCAGAAAGATAAGTGGTTATCAACACCATTTCTCAATGATAGATTCATTGAGCAGATTCCATGCAGAGCTATGCTTTACTTTGTTCTGGGGGTATAGCACCTTATAAAACTGGTTCACAGGGCTGAAACTTTGCATGCCTGCAAATATCACGCCGATTGAGTGAATGGTTCAAAAGTTGACATTCCCAGGTAGTATCCCCCTTAAGGAAACCATATCATTAGCAAATCAGCTACTCGAATTATCCTTACACATCATCCCTGCTGTATGCTAGAGCAAGAACAATCCAGATAAGCTCAAAGCATGCAATAAACTTTGCTTCTATTTGGGCTGGCACTTAACAAAGTTATTTATATGTATCAATAATATGGCTGTGCAACACTGAAATTTATGAAAACGCAATAATTTTTACTCACTTCCCACCACCACGGTTGGGGCAAAGACATGTCCTGGAAAAGAAAAAAAAAAAAGGAATTTGGCTTCAAGCATAATTACAAGAACTGATCTTCCAATCAATGCTGAATTAGAGCGGAGGAAACCCCCAGGCCTATGAGACCCTACAAAAACATGTGAGAACAATAGGTAATGTAGACTTTGCACTCACCAACATCATACTGCATACTATACTCTATCTCACCAGTTGAGCACGGCACTGCTGAAAGTACACGGCCGACCATAACCCAAACAGTTGGAGAGGAGGGGAAGGAGGAACTCCCCTCTTGTCAGGACTTCCCCACCTCATCGCTTTGCACCCCTTCAGAAATTAGCCAGTCACTCAATATTCATACAAAAACGGCTTTCCTCACCCTCCCGCCCGTGGCATTGACTGCACTGAGCACAACTAGTGAGATAGAGTATAAGTTAGTAGCACATCCAGTTCATGCAGTTGAATGCCATGCAGAGCTGAAAATACTGGCAGGCATGCAGATTGGAATCTTGCCACCCAAGAGCTTCGTACCTTGCACACTTATTACGGTAAACATTTATGGGTAAAAGTCATATGATTTAAAACGAAAAGTAGTCTCACTCATGAACTTTTAACAGAAATATAAAAACACACTTCTTGACAGCCATAACCTCAATCCCCTCAAAAAAAAAAAGCACACACTTTGTTTTATTTTTAAAAGAACATTTAAATAGCCGAGTGTCTAGCCATCTTAGATTCAAGAAACTGAAATGAAAGCTGGTGGCAGAGAACTGGATTAACATTCTCAACCCTGGTGCATTTCTTGCCTTGCGTTTAACCTCCCACAAGCTACACTATGCAGATTATTTATTGCCAAGAGGGACAGAGGGGAACGAGTTCACATTTCGCTTTGATTCTCAGAGAGGCATGTAGGGAGGATAAGTGGGAAACAAATGGAGATGCACACTCAAATGACTGATCCTTGAATTCCAGGAGCAACATACAATCAAAGCAAAGGAAGAAGAATCTGCGCGAGTTAGCAGTCGTGCTAGCTTTGCCACAGGGCAGTAGTGAGGGAAAGCCAGCCTGCAAAACGCTCGCACGGCCAGCCCAGCTTGTAGTTGGGATTGGCTCAGAGCAAACATGCTAGTCAAGTGAAGTGATTGCATAGGCAGCCTGAAAACTATTTTGAAGTGATATTCTAAAATGAAAAATGCATTTACTTCTAAAATTTAGAAAGCACTCCCAATGTTCACAGCAAAACAGCTCTTTCCTGTGGAATTTGGGCAACAAGGAAACTACGGGCTTGACTTTGTGTACACAGTGATACAGATTACTTGTAGCACAAAGCAATATCGATGGTAATAACAAAAATGCAGGCGACCTGGTAAACTTTCAACATCTAGTCTTGGGTGTCCAAGATGTTGTAATATTGAGGTTTCAAGGGTATGAGAGTAAGCTGTTCTTGCATACACAAAGGGAGAGAGAGTGCCCCAGTTTGTACTACTCTGTTCTCTTTTAAGAGCATGTCCACAGGCTCTACCTCTGCCCTCCCAACTCTATGCCAAGAAGAGGAAACTACCGATACCAGCATGAAGAAAGTGGGAAAGTGAAGAGCCACCTGCTCCGCTAACTTGTTGAGACCGGGTTCGGGTAGTTCAAGCACACAAATGGTTTATGTCCCCCTTGGCAGGGGTTGCCACTTACGTTGGAAAAGATTTCGAATTCATCGAAGACCCAGACAAACTCTTCGACGAACTCGCTCATCGGAGGCCACGAAACTGGACCGGTGAATACACCACCAGTGGGTGTGGCTGACTTGTACTTTGGTTCTGCCTCTTTCTCTTGTTTTTTCTGGTGGGCCAGGTTTTTTGGCAGGCCAGGTTGTTCTGGTGGGCCAGGAAACCTGATGCAAGAAAAGAGGAATCATGATCAAAATCAGAGGTATGTCCTTTCTGAGCAAGGTCTGGTGTCCGAATTGTTCACATTACATCAAGCTAAAGCAGTGCATCCAGTCCCGTTTGTTTTGTGAATGTGTTCCGATGCCATAAACAAAGACTGCCAGTTGGGAGTCCCAGTTCACCCACAAGAGGAGCCAGTGGGGTAATTACATTGAAACCACAGGAACTGGTGCTTAGACAGAAGAGGAGGGTGGTAGTCTGCTCCACTGTCTGCTGTCACAGAGACCACCCCACAACTAGTGCCACTAAATAAGCTACACTTCAGAGTAACGACACTTGGCCATATTGTGCCTTAAAATCATGGTTGCCAGTTATTTGAAGCTTTATCTGAAATCACGAAAAACGTTTTTCCGCCCTCCACAAATGATCAAACAGTTCGCTACAGAGAGAATCAATATTACATGAGCTTCCTCACACCGAATCTAATGCAGAGGAAGTCACACCTTTGAATCATGACAATCGGCAGTTGCATCTGCTCTGTACAAGCCCCAAAATGGCGGCACCCACAACAATGTCGGGGAACAGAGTGCCGATACTTTAAGCGCAGCTCATTTCAGTGGCTCTACCCACAACCACAGCCCAGAAGGTGGAAGCAGTTTGCGTCAAAAACCTTGATGCATCCTTTGTAGTGATGCAAAACTATTGAAAAATTGACTATCGATACTATCAATAGTTTTTCAAAGCCATCGATAATGTCAAAAACTATCGCTAGTACTATCGATAGTTGGCTTTTGGTTGACTATTGATACTATCGAAACTTTAGAAACACTACCGAGAGTAACAAAAATGAAAGCAAAGCCCAAAAAAGGAAATGATTATGGACATGTATGGGCAGACAATGCGGTTTTCTGTGAAAAAAATGAAATTGAAAGGAAACCAAACATAAAGTTGCATTCACATTCAATGACATTAGAGATAAAACAAAAATTGTGTTTTTCTACTTTTCCTGTGCACATATTTTGTATATCGCTGGGGTTAAGATATCAGGCTTCATACTTCAGTATGCCCACATTTGTAAAACTAAAATGTATTTTAAGTTTCTGTTTTGTTTTTTATCTTGGAGTTGAGATAACTTCTCTGAAGACATTTAGCATCAGTTTTTCACATGTTCGTTTCATGCTTGTGTTTCTATTATTATTCAATTTCCAGATAATATCTTTCATAGTCTTGGCCACTCACAGTTGAAAATGAGCACCCTGGTGAAGATCATAATTTTTTTTCTTTGTGATGATTATTGGTAGCGAATTTCCTAAATCAGGATTAAGCTGTCAACAAAGGCGGCTAGTCTTGCTTGCCATGGTATGTTCTCACTTTTTGTTTGGTTCTATCTCAGCAGATTTTAATAATGCTAACTGGTAAATTATTTACCCGTTGTTATAAAATACCATTTTAAAATACAGGAGACATCACATGATGTATAAATATTTTTGAGTCAATAAATGTAACAGATATTGTTGTGGACGCTTCAGCTTGAACATTACCAGATAAAAAAAAAACTTATACCAAGCCAACATAATAAGGCAGTCACTGATGCTTTTATTTTTGTTTTTGTCATTCTTCAAATACAGTAAGTTTGGGAACATAATGTTAACTGGATCAAAAATAGAAGACAAAAACGAAAATGCCCTGTAATCCAAGTAACAATATTGTTGAGGCATTATTTCAGTGAAAAAAGCTTGTGAACTCGAAAGGCAATATTGGTGCCTTCCTCTCTCATAACCTGTTTGGTACGAAAAAAGAAAAAAAAAAAAGCCATACTTATCTTTTCATTTGAGTAAAGCATTTGGGCATGTGGGTACATATACTTTCGCATTCAATCACCATTACTAGCATCATATTCAAGCAGGGCTCTGCCTATAAAAAAAGTGTGAACTTTAAAGCCTGGTTCAGACAGTTGCGTTTGACTGCATTGCGGCTGCGAGAAACCAGGACATCCCTGCTGCTTATCGTGTGCCAAGATAATTCCTTGAATATGATTCCACACTTCATACTGAAGCACAGATGTGCCGGTGACTCGCTTTCGGTTCTTGACGCAACGCAGTCAAACGCAAGTGTCTAAACGTCTGTTTTTCGCGCTGTTTCCTACGATGTCTGAACCAGCCTTTAAAGGAATCTAAAAGGCAAAGAAATAAACTTCGACAACCTATCAGGAAAAATATTGAGATTTTACTACCTGTATACAACCAATAGTTTTTCGATAGTATACAGTCTGTAATTTTTCGATAGTATAAAATTCATGTTTTTCTATGGTTCACTTTCAATAGATTCTAAGGAGGATTCTACTATATTCTGATTGTTTTCCACTTGGTGTTTAGGATGTTCCTCAATAATTATGTGGAAGTCGATAGTTTCATGATCATGGGCTATCGATAGTCAACTCTTATAAAACTATGAATGGTACTATCGTAAGTATACTGTGGATTGTCGACTACAGAGTATACCATCTACCATTGATAGTCGACTACATATCATAAAACTATCGTAGTCGAGTATCATGAAACTATCGATACCCGATGGTTTTACTATAGTCGCATATTGATAATACTATCAATAGATTTGGCTTTCACTATCCATAGTGAAAGCCAAATCTATGCACCCTATTCTTTGCCATTCTTTTAACCTTATTAACTGTAATAAAGTCTTTCCTTTATTCGCTACTTTAAAAACAGTGTCTTCTGGGATCAAGTTAACAGAATGTGCTAGTGCATACGAGCTCAGAGCATGTCGAGTGAAAGCTTGCACTGTAGAAGTGATCACGCCCGTCTCGAACTGGATGAGCATTGCAACCGCAAGCAGTCGCCTATCACTACTAACATGATGCAGTCTAAGTACCCCAGGTAAGCAGCTGTACTGCATTGGCTAAATTGCCCATTTAAAGTGGAGACACCAAATGCCACTTCAGTGCAGACCAACCTCCCACCGTTAAAACCTCCATACAACAAAACTGCCGCCAACTTTACTTTCTCACATGTGATCCCGCAGCCAGAAATACCAGAAATGAAACAAGGGAGTGGTCCCGTTTGGATATCTTTGGTAGCTGAAACTAAGTTACTGGACAGAATGGTTAAGGCTTCAGTCCTGCGGCAGTGTTGGCATTCTTAAATTAACAGTAATATTTATTTATGTAATCATAGATACAGCCTCCTATACAAACATGCAAACAAAGCGCAAAGGAACGGAGTGAGAGCAGTGATAAAGCGAGTCTATCCATTCAGCTTTAAACAAAGATTAGGTCACTCACTTCCAAAACCCCTGATCCTGTACAGCCTGAAGGCCAGGGAATTCAGAGGAAGCCTCTGCACGAGCCGATGCTTGCTGAATGCAGCCCTGATTCTTTGCTTTGCCTTGACCATTCGGTCGGGATCGCTCTCATCCCACTTGTTCTTTATCAAGGCCCAATCCTAAAACACAAAACGGGGTGGTCGTCAGTTCAAGTGGTTTGTCTTGGAAGTCCGCATACTGTAGTCGGATAGGAATCAAGAATCTTCAAATAAACGCGACCACATACCAGCCAAGGGCATCGAATCGCTCCCCAGGCCGACCAGGAAAGACAGCAGCCATGGCGAGTAATGTGACGTCAACACGACCTGAGCCTCAGCGGCGGACTATTCGCGCATCACAGAATGACAGTGGCTGTTGGTAATGGGTTGTGGGTGGAGCTCCTGGTGCTTTCTTAACTTGTACCTGACTATAGAGATGCAGCAAACTTTACTCATAGATTTGGAAATTGCCAAGATATTCAGAAAGATTGAAAATTTTTTAACTTTCTACATTGGAGAAATTCGGACTTTCAAATATTTAAACTTAACTAATTTACCAATGCATCAGTACAAAAATACTGGCAACCATGCTCATTAAGGATACATAATCCACAAACCAATCAGTGTAATCAAGTATTATCATAACTTAAGAATAAGACCATTGAGATCAGTGTAAGGCGACACACAGCCCTAAGAGGCAAGCCAAGTCACCAGCAAGATGACTTTGCCTTGAGCCTTTAATAAGATAGCTCAGCTTCATACTGTTGTAAGCCATATCGTATTTACTTGCATAATGAACACACCAACTACAATGGTCGTCACAATGATTCATTTTTAGGCCTGTTCACACATTTGCAACTGAGTAGGACCGGCTGAGACGAGACCGGTTTTTAAGCCTCTTGCAACGGCTTAAGCGTCGTTCACATATATGCGACCGAGTAAGACCGAGAGAGACCAGACCGGTTTTAAGCCTCTTGCGACGGCTTAAAGACCGACTCTACGGAACCATTTTCCGCAAGGTAGGAAAATGCCCCTCGCGCCCCTCCTCTTCTCACCCTCTCCCAAAAATCACGTGATGGCATGGGCTTCTTTCTTGTCGGCTTAAGCCCCTGCCATCACGTGACTTCTGGGAGAGGGTGAGAAGAGGAGGCGCGAAGGTATTTCCTACCTTGCGAGAAAATGGTTCCGTAGGTCGATCTTTAAGCGCCGTTCACATATATGCGACCGAGTAAGACCGAGAGAGACCAGACCAGTTTTTAAGCCTCTTGCAACACCTTAAGGCTCGTTCACACTCTTGCAACCGCGTACGACCGAGAGAGATAAGACTTTTAATCCTCTTGCGACGTCTTAGGACCAGCTCCACAGCAGCGCGCCCGGTCCTAAGAAGTCGCAAGAGGATTAAAACCGGTTCTGTCTCTCTCGGTCGTACTCGGTCGCAAGAGTGTGAACGAGCCTTTAGGACCGGATGCGCTGCAGCGGATCATGTCCTAAGACGTCGCAAAAGGCTTAAAAACCGGTCTGGTCTGTCTCGGTCTTACTCGGTCGCAAAGTGTGAACGGGCCTTTAGGTAGGATCTGCTCCGCAGCAGCGCATGTGGTCCTACGCCGCCGCAAGAGGCTTAAAAACCGGTCTTGTCGTACTCGGTTGCAAGTGTGTGAATGGGCCTTTTGTCTTCCCATGCATAACGAATGTGCTCCCAATTTTGGCTTCACAATTGTCAAACTCTGCTCACTCCATTCAATCGTTCGTGCACCCACACATTTTCTCCCATCGCCTTGAATGCTTTTAATTAAACATTTCTTTTTTTTTATTTCCAAGGCATGGGTGCGTCCTTGTAATCATACATACAAGTCTATGAGAAACAAATACAGGCAATTTAGAATTTAACCTCAGTCTGGGTGATTTCAAGGATTTTTTGTGTATGCTCCAGACGTCCTGTAACTCTGGGACCATGAATAGACCTTGCAATTATGCCGACCACGGCTTCGCAGAGTGTTTTCCCTTCAGCGAAGAAAACACCGAAGGCGTTCAAGAAAGGTTTTCAATTTGTAGAGCATAGTCACTGTAAAACATCACCGTCAGTGGAGACTCGCCACAGTTTACCCCGTGTGTGTAACAAACACCACCCAAATTTGCAGAAATTTTTTGGAAACAAGAAATGAGTTCGTTTTGCAAGCAAATATGGTATTAAGATATACAGTGACGGAAGCGGCATATAACCTTTGTAGCAGAACTTGAAAAAAAATTGCGGTGGCTTAGCTCGGCTATGCCAGGATATACGTAGCGTGAGCTCATGCGCACAAAATGAGAGGCGCTATCAAGCAGCTCCGGTGCAGCGTCAGACTTGGCTACTGCGCAACGAAGGCACACGGCTGGGCACGCGGCGGCGCCAGTGCGTCTGCCGCGGCTATGACGTCACTCCTCTGGAATGCGCAGACCGGCGAGGCGCGTGCAGTGGCGGTAGAGCCCGCAGCAGCGGCGGCTCCGGCACGCCAACTGTGCGCCGTGTGACGTACTGCTCCTCGCGCTTGCGCAGATTGGCGAGGCGTGCGCGGTAACAGCAGAGCCCGCAGAGACGGCGGCGGCTCCGCCCCGCCAGCTGTGCGCCGTGTGACGTCACTGCTCGTCGCGCTTGCGCAGCATGGAGTGCGGCTCATTATGAGAGCCACGCGAAACTGCTCAACCTCGGCCAGTGTAGCTCACGCTACAATAAAAAAGTTATTGGATCGCTCATCCCCGATATTGATTAAGAGTTCCTCTTTGATACTGGAGCATATTACTTATTTTCTTTTGTAATAAGAATAGACAGGGTTCAAAAAGAACATGGATCTTTCTTTCTAGAAATAAGGCTCTGGTCAAAGTAGGTGCCATTTATATTTTTACAATGGGTACATGTAAAAAGAAATGTATCATAGCTCAACACTTCAGTTGGGATGAGGCCTCTCTAACCTCCCACTTTTACACCTGGTAGTTTATTGAGCCTGTTAATACAATTTCTGTAAAATTCCAGAAAAAAGCCAGCATATCCGCCAACACGTCTACCCATTAACAAATGTGTCCCTCTAGTTATATCAACCTACAAAACTCAAAACTCGAATATTATAAACCGCTCGTTAGAAATATAATGCAAAAACAATTACCAACAAATAAAAAACCTACAATTGTGCTTTAAAAGTGACACTTCTCTTTAGCGCCATTGGAACCAGAGTGAAGTCAAAACTTTGCTGTTCTTTGACAGCTGCACGTTAACAACCTTGACTACTGTGTTTAATCAAAAATAAACACGCAATTTTTTTTCTTGCACGCTTTCTTAAAATTAGAGATGAACCTACAATCAAGACCAAAGAAGGTGGACCTGTAATAGTACAAAGCCCAATTTCCGAGCCACTAACCCAGGAGCTCACCCATGTCAGCCACTGCTTCTAGCACTCAGGTGTGAAGCGGTGAAGCTCTGCACGCACGCACTGGTGTGGCAAGGAGGCATACGCCAGACATGATAATCAAGTTATCTCATCAGGAGTACAAGACTCTGGTTCGACCTAATCAAATCAGCCACCATCCTACTATTTTGCAATGTTTTCTCACGACTTTTAGCTCCTCCTCACATCGCCGACGTCGTTTGGAAGTTTAGACAACGTCAATAGTAGAAGAGCAGCTGAAGGCAGTGCTTCACAAACCTTCCAAGGTTTGCACCTCGCAAAAACACCAAATTGGGTTTTCATAGTGATCATCTTAAATATGCCTTTTGCATTTAAGCAGTCAAAAAAAAAAAAAAAGAAACTATACCATAATATGCCGAGATGGCCCGTCTAAAATCGAAAGCAAATAGGGTGAAAATAACAGGTAAACTTACTTTCGGTGTGCAATGAAAAAAAAATTAAATAAATGCTAGTTTTAGATTTTGTGACCTGCGAAACTTGTGATGGCAGGGAGCGGCGCGATGAACCAAAAACGACTGTCCTTCCCAGACAGCAACGTTCGCTTATCCCCCGCCGTGGTTAAAGGCCGACGTACAACCTCGGTTTTCTGCAGGGAAGATAATCCTCTTAACGCTTCCCTCTCCTAAAGGCCCGTTCACACTCTTGCGACCTCTTAAACCTGGGTTCCTTACAACATCTTAAACCAGAGGACACACTGACGCCATCTATTGGGTAGCAGTATAAACTCAGCGGTCCGGCATATTTTTTATTTCTCTCGCGCATTATCCTTTCTTTCTTGGCTCGAAAAACTTTTGTCAAGGTTATAAACGAGCCTTTCTATAAGTATTACGTTCATTTGACCTCGGAAGCCCGCAAAACCTTCGCTCTTGTGAAATGCAGTTCCAGGGTCACCGCATAGATGGCGCCACAATGCCAATGTGTTCCCTCGTCCTAAAAAATTTAAGAAGTTGTAACAGATCTCGTCTCTCTCGGTCGTACTCGGTCGCAAGAGTGTGAACAGGCCTTAAGCTGCGAGGGGAGACGGGTTGGGGCAAGGTAAAAGGGGAGAGGATATAGGAAAGGAGGAGGCGGGCCAAAGTGGAAAGCGCGAAGTGTACGTCGGCCTTTAAAGGGATGCTGAACTGAAATCTGGATTCCACAAAACCAAGGCAAAAGCATGCAACGGGATGCTACAAACACCAAAACATCACTCATACAGCGATATCTCAAACGGATGACCGTATTTTTTAAGAAAAGGAGGCTCATTTGACAGGTTTGTTGACGTCATGTTTCTTCGAGAAGGAGAGGGAACGGCCTCGCGTCTTCTCCGCCTCGCCGCCTTGAGGAGTGAAGCGTAGAGAGGAGGAAACTAGGTATCTTGACGTCACGCACCTCGTCGGCCTTGTTCAATCTCGACCTCTTTTTCTCAAAATACGGCCGTCCATTCGAGATATCGCCTTACGAGTAGTGTCGTAGGGATTGTAGCATCCCGCCTACATCTCCTGCATTGTTTTTCTGAAATCCAAATTTCGGTTCACCATCCCTTTAAGTAACACCGTTTTTGCCGAGGTCACCACTGGCCAGGGCCCCGCAATTACTAGAAGAGCTATCTTTCTGTGTTTCTGAAAAAATAGCAAATCATGCAAAAAAAAATAGGGGGTGGGTTGTCTCTCAGGGGTGGGGCATCTCTGGGGATATTACGGTATATGTATGGATGATTTCATCTCACACCAAGGCAAGAAAAAGTATGGGTCCTCAACAAATTCTGAAAAAAAAAATATATACATATATGTTGGTGGGAAATGTGTAACTAGAACAAAACTGCAAGTTTGATCTACTGAACATTTTTTTATTCTCGAGCTTTGGGCCCTCAAAACGGCAGAAAGTATGTCTTGCCATTTTTGCAGTTTTCACGACTGACACCATTTGGAGTTTCGAAATCTTCAGATTCCCTTTTCGCAACAATCGTGACTTTTATTACTGCTTTAGGACTTCATATAGAAGGGGGTTAAAGTTCTCGACAAATGTTTTTTATTCTTGAATTCAAAAGTTATTGAATATTGCACCCTTGACTATAATAGGCCAAGTTTGAATCGAGCTAGCTTTCGATGTACAATTATTTAAGGCATAAGAAACATAAAAAATGAAAGCGTGTATCTAAGCCAATTTAAAAATTATAATATTGTTAATTTAGGTATAGTTTATATGAAAAGAAATAACACTGCTAACTTAAAGGTGTAGGGAAACGAAATTTCAGCGCTCATTTTCTAGCTTGAATGTGTTGCATGTTGCACCCTAACCTCAAAAACACCAGTCTTCCGTTGAAAGGCACAAGAAAACTAATTTTAAAGCTAAATAAACGATCTTCCAATGTGCACCTGGTGGATGCATGCGGAGCCTATTTGGGAGGTAGTCTAGCAATGTTAGGAATCTGCTACGTAGTCGTGACGTAGCAGATTCCTCTGGCGCAGCGCCGCTCTTTGGCATTTCAACATTTTCCTTCTTAGCTTTCCTCCTCAACTCACAAATCGCGAATTGAACCAAACAGTCCAAGAAGACGGAAAGGGTGGACTCTCCTCTTTCTCGACCCTCGTTTGTGCAGCCGGATGCAGCCATTCTCCCCCTAGAAGATTAGCCAGTCGCTCAAAACTCGGACAAAAGTTGCTTTCCCCACCCCGTTCAGCCCTAAGCTGACAGTGCTGTGGAAGCTACGTGCTTCTGGGGCCAGCCACACGCTCGTCACCCCACGGGCACTTCGAACGGCTCGGTTGTAACGCGCTGACGCTATTGACACCACCACAACGCTGACAACGCCACCAAGGGCAAGCTCATAATCCCGCCAGCCTTGCTACGTCACGAATGCGGGGAAACTTTCTTTCTGTTTTTGTTTGCGCCGGATATCCCATGACGCATCGCGCCCTCCGTTCGCTTCTCTTCGAGCGCTTCGCTCGAGTGCACCGTTTGGAACGAAAAATATAGCCAATCGTTCAAAATACAAACGTGCGATTATGAATTACGGTTATTACACGTCATGCTTGACCCATTTCCGAACGAAATTTGAAATTTCAAATTTCGGGTTCAGTATCCCTTTAAGAATCTTTTCACGCTAATTATTATATATATATATATATATATATATATATATATATATATATATATATATATAGTATATTATATATATATACTGTAAACGGACTTATTTTTCAGCGAGCCCCGCTCACCTTGAAAATGCGTCCCATGTCTGTGTTCCATGCCTTGCTTCCCCTGGTGAATCCAGCAGATTTTAAATGTACCAGTATTTCGGTTCACCCACTGGTAGGCTGCTCCCGTAGATCTTTTGGTCCAGTCGGGGGACCAGAAAGTCCCGAACGAGCAGGAGGGGGAGTGGCATATCTCAAGGGCGAGGTCAACTGCAATCATTAGAGAATGGGACAAAATGCTTCCTCCACCAAACACTCAAATGTCTGTCATCTCCACGTAAAATGTCAAAACTCCACAGGTACTTTGGTAATAAATGGGGTTTCATGGTTTCGAATTTATTTTTCCTCAAATTCATTCTTTTTTTAAACTCCTGTTTCTTATTTGTTTAGTTTTATTGGTAGCAAGGTGATTGTGGTTTATCAGCAAATATAAACAGAAAAATGTAGTATTTTGTTTGTATGACTTACAATTAGAGCTTTAATCTTGTCAGTTGTTTGTTATAACTGCATCCTCGCATAGGTGCTATTCTGACCACCATTGTGGCGTGGTATACTTAATTACCAAATATCAATATTTTAATTAATACGGATCCTTTTAAATAAGTGAAAATGTGCGCAATGTAATGTAAAAGTTAATTCCACAAAAAAGCTTGCCATTTCACAATGCACATAATGTCAAGCTTTAATTGCACTCATATACAGCAAAATAGCACATATTATATTTATATTTTTAATAAACCTCTACTACTAATAAACCACTCTGCTACTAACAAAAAACAAGGCAAATAAAAAATGGGGTTTTTGGGAAAATCAGTTTTTCAATGGTGGAACTGATAAGTGGTGATTTGGAGCAGCTCTTGTAGCAGGGAGCAACGGGTTTTGGAGAAGACAATCTTGATCTTTTATATCAGAAAATGTTATACAATCTCTTTGACAGTTAGCCTGTGGAAACAACTGCAGTTGTAGGAGTGTTAATTGGGAGATATTTATTTATTAAACAATTGTACATGGGTAATTCTGCAGATGTCTCAATTAACCTATTATGATTACCGTTAGCTGTCTTCGGTCTGTGTTTGATGTAAAAAGATGTTTTTAGCTATTGTGTAGGGTTTGTATCACAGTGATGTAATATTGGTGCGAGTTTGACATCAAATGGACACTGTTCTTAGAGCAGCTAAGCAGACCAGATAGCTATTCTAACCGATCACAATGAATAGTGCTAGCTATTCATTGCGATCGAGGTGAGCACCGTTTGCACAAGAAACGATAACTCTTCGTTAAAGGGATGCTGAACCGATATCTGAAGTTGCCGAAATAAGCCCCGGACAAGCTTCCCGGGACCGCACTATACCTAAAAATGCTATTCATGTAAAGGGATGGAGATCGGATTATTATATTTCTTGGAATGACGACCGCCGATTGAGCCAGAAGCGCCAGAAGCCTCCGACGCGCGCGAGGCCCTCTGGGATTACTCGCAACGGAACTGACGACAACAAACCGCAACGGAACTGACGTCAACAAGTCGAGCTGCCGACGCGCCACAGCGTGGAAGAAAGTTGCGCTTTGAATAATAGTAGACGGATGCCCGTCGCGTTGGAAGTTTGCCAACTAATCCAGCCAAGTTAGCTGCGCACTACCTGCCAGCCACCCGGCCACCCCCAGTCCACTTCTGCACCTGCGTCGTAGCGACGGCGGCGTCAGATGACTGCTGTTCCTGCTGCATCGTCGCTTTCGCCACCCGCTTCAACAGACTGAGGACGCCGGAACGATCGGCGCTGGTCGGAAGAACCGAAGAGGTGTCGAGCTTCAGACCTCGGTCCCTCGGTCGCTTCGGTGCCTTGGTCTGAAGCAGAGCTAAAAAGCGCGCCGCCGCTACACGTGGTTACACTGGTTACACTTCGACCACGGCGACCACGGACTGAGACTTCGACAGCGCTGATGTTTGATGCCGCCAAAATGCCGCTTGCTCGCCACGCTCGCTAGGCCGTTCGGCGCCGCATAGGTGTCGTGTCAAAAACGACATGATGAACACTGTTCGACAAATTTATCAGATAAAATTGCATTTCTTTTAAAAATATATCTCATCGTTTCGGAACGGGGTTCGCACGTCGCATTTCCGTTTCGTCGCGCCACCACGCGGCGTGAGCGCACGCCGGAGCCAACGAGGTAGGTCGGAGCCAACTTTGGTGGCTCACCATAGCCGCGTTCTGCGTACTACAGGTTTGTTGTCGTCACGAAACGAGCTTTCAAAGAACTGCACCAGGTGCACCTTATCATATTTATTTCCATAAATCATACATTTTAGACTAATTTATTGTTTCAAGTACCGTTATTTAAGAGCCATTCGTGTGCTGTAAATATCAAAACGACAAAGAATTTAGATTCTGTTTTTCGGTTCAGCATCCCTTTAAGCATGTGCAAATAATGGTTTTCGGTTCGAAGCCAATTCAAAGTGAATAGTGGTTTTGGCCAATTATTTTTTAATTGCACATTGAATAGTTGCTGTGCCTTCCACCAGCGCTTCATTACTGTTATAACATGCTTAAAAAAAAAAAAGAATCAGCTCAATGTGCAAAGATTGTGCTCTACGCCTCCAACTGCCCACTTATGAGCTCTGTTAAATTTAACCCAGCTATATTTATAGACTGGCCTCAGAAAGTTCAATACCTACATTGGTGTAGCAAGAAAACGACAGATTTGACAAATTGTATCTAAAGGAGCCCAGCCATTCCTAATTGAGGGGATTTATAAATCTTCTTGCTATATGCAAATATTTTCTTGAATTCTGAATGCAAGAAAAAGAATATAATGAACACAGGCTGTTAGAACATCGCTGGCTAACATATACCCTCACATAATAGCCACAGTTAAATTTTGAAGATTTACTGCAGTGTAAATATTAACAATTTATTTATTTATTTATTCTTATTTTCAGTGACCCACCAACAGCCTCCTTAGTGGTGCACTTATCAATGAGTCAATTAATAGTAAAATGCTAAACAATCACATTTTTTTTTTTTTTTTTTTTTACCAGGTGCGCGCGTGCTGTGTTTTTCACCTAAGCGCACGGCTGCGCTGCGGCGAAGCGAGTCGCGAGATCGCGGTGTCAGCTCCGCGGGTATTGCTTCTCCGTATTGCACCGGTTCTTGAGGAGAAGCGCACTCAAGGGGGCGAACCCGTCGCGATCAACACTTCGAAAAGTATGAATATCGAAGTTAATTTTGAAGCGAATATCAGATAGCATATTATCTGAAACCAGTATTCCAAAATTAGAATATTCGCACAACCCTACTGTTCGGGCGCGCGCGTGCTTTATATTGCTTTGAAGGTGTGTTTTTCACCTAAGCGCACGGCTGCGCTGCGGCGAAGCGAGTTGCGAGATCGCGGCGTCAGCTCCGCGGGTATTGCTTCTCCGTATTGCACCAGTTCTTGAGGAGAAGCGCACTCAAAGGGGCGAACCCGTCGCGATCAACACTTCGAAAAGTATGAATATCGAAGTTAAATTTTGAAGCGAATATCAGATAGCGTATTATCTGAAACCAGTATTTCAAAATTAGAATATTCGCACAACCCTACTGTTCGCACATAGTACTTAAACATCCGAAAAAGAAAAAAAGTAAAGTACTTTCTAATTTTCAGTGGCATCGCCAACAATGCCACGTGCCAGACACTTTATATCCATTTTCGAGAACAGCTCCATTTTGGTGCAGACATTGCAGCAAATTGTGCACAAATACAGCCTTTGGAGCAGCATGTAGCAGGCAATTCGTTCTGGCGCAGTTTGGCACATATGATGCACCAGTTCCACCACTGAAATTTTTGAATTCGTTAGATTTTCTAAACACTCATTCATCAAATTTATGTAACAAATTTTATTTTGCACATATAATACTGAATTTGTATTCATTAAAAACGAGCTAGATTTGAGCTTCGCGATGATGCCAATGTCTTTAAAATATCTTGGATAGGTCACACGTAAAAGCTTTCTAAACTCTGTTAAAAAATCAAAAGAAAACATTTAATTTTTTCTTATACCAAAATCAGAGATCGAAACAAGCTTCAACCTTCTGGAGCAGGTCAGGGACCAGGCAAGATGCTCCTTTGGAGCAGCTTCGGAGCAGTAAAAGCTCTGCTTTGTAGCAGCTCAGGAGCCACAAAAGTCGAGTTTCGTAGCGGCATAAGTAAATCTTGGAGCCGGAGGTGTTTTTCTAAATACAAAAATATAACAACAAAAAGGCATTTCCATGTAACGCATGTAACGTTCCAGAACCATTTCCAAACATACTCTTTCATTAAATATAACCCGGCCCATTGCATAAAAAAGCAAACAGCGTAATTGCAATTTATCTGAATGGCAGCTATTGAGAACTGTCCTTATGAATTGCCAATAGAAGGCATAGTGAACAAAAGAAGCACAAAAAAAACAAAAAACGTTGTGCCTATTTAGCAACCCAGATCACAAAGTTGAAAACAAAACCATTTAGAGATGCAATAGCATGGCATGCAATATAAATAAAGTCCAATACTTACTGATTACAGTTTTCATTATTAGGAAATAGAAATGTTCTCAAGCCCCTGCTTAGCAAACAGACCTAAATGTATTTTAGTACTCAAGTTAACAATGTACTACTCTGATCAAAGTACAAAATAAAAATATTGAAAACTTCATGATATCATCCTTTCTAGAACAAGCATGACTGAATAGACAAAAAAAAAAAAAGCTTGTTTAGAAGTGTGTTAATAAGAAAAGTGACTGACAAAACTAGCAAGTAAGACCATAAAACGGAAGGTTTCCCACACACGTCGCTCAGCTGGGCATTCCTACTGTTCTCCCTGTCCTCCCGCCGGTTTGCTGTTAGTGCGCCAGCGCGTGTATTCGCACAGGTATCCGTAGTTCACAGATTTGTTCACATAAAGTATACAGAAGAGGCAATCAATTATAGCTTTTATTGTTACGTTTCCGACACGAATGAGGAGCGCGGAAACGGTGTCAGCAAAAGCAAACACCCTAAACATGGAAACAACAACAAAATTATGCAAAATATTTGGTCGGGGATGCGAGAGCAAATTTTTGTTTAAACATTGGTGATAAGTATGGTACCGCAGCAGAACGCGGCGGACGCAGCGCATTCGCGCTTCACAGTGCGATGTACACGCAAGAACTTGCTACAAACTCGGATGTCACGGGAACCAAAACTGCGCGTGCACATCGCAAAAAAAAAAAAAACTTTTTTTGCACGGATTCAATGCTCAACGGCTGCGTGTGAGATTGCGACTTCCAAATAACTGAACCGAATTCAAATCTAGATCGTACTAACGCACAAAATAAACGAATCAAACACGCAGTTTCCAAACTGCTTAGTCAGACGGGAAATCATGCCCAGCATTTTCGCTGTGTTTCCGACAATAAAAGACACATGAGTATTACAATGAAAACAGCACGCTATTAACATACACACCGAGATCCTTAACAACAGTCACGCGTTCGATTCGAGTTCCCCCAAAATGTAAATGGAACGTATAATTTCATAAAATCGGCACAAAGAACGAAGTGTCCAGCGTTACGTAACCCAAGTTACGTCCAAATCTCCGCCTTCCCTAGGCTCACGGGGGAGAGAGAGGAGGCAAGAGGGGCAGGGTATACACCAACTCATATGTTTACAAAACAAATCAGAGCGCCTTAGCGGACGCCACTGGCGTGCTGCGCATGCGTGGTGGACGGTGTGGCAAGAAGCCCACCGTCGCCCATAAACAAACCATTGAATTGCGTTGTTGTCGGTGTCGGTGTGGGAGTCCCCCGGTTTTTTTTCACGTTGAAATTAAGATTCGCGTCTCCTAACAGCGTCTGATCAGTTAAGCGGCTTTCCAGCACAATTAACGAGGCAAAATCTTGCGTGCGAATAATGACGTGCGGCGATTTCATTGGCACGGACGCTGCAAGAACGGGCGCTAAAGCTCGACTTCCCACGATGAGATTCTGCTTCGCCGACTCTCCGTCGCGACGTCGCTCGGGCTGGCAAAAGAGCGGGGACCGCAGCGATGGTGACGTCGCTACTGAAAACCGGGTAGAACCCGGCACATAGTCGGTGATGGCCATCAGATGACACCGATCAGCACTGTATCTACTGTTGGCGACCAGCCTCCACGCATTCTCTACCCAACCTTAAAGCAGTGTTTCGAGCCTGCACTTAGTTCTGATCGCAATTACCGGGTCAACGCTTGGTTTACGGGGCGCTCGTTTAAGCGAGCTGACGACAACAAAGCAGACTTGTCATTGAGCAGACGACAGTCTGTCTTATGCGCATGGAGTTCGGGCAAGAAGGTCGCGCCTGTTGCCGCGTCAACAAACCATCTGAACGTCACGGCAAGCCCGTCAGCATCTGTGATGGAGTCTGCATACTCTTTAGCGTTGGAATTGTCGATCGACGTCCTCGGCGCAGCAACAAGTCTTACCCCTTTAATCGCCTGAACTAAATTATGAAGGCTCGTTACGCCGCTGTACCTGGTGCTGACGACGCAAGGCACTACCTTGGACGGCACGGACGCCAAAACGATGATTTTCCAGGGATTTACGGTCGCGACGTCGCGCGTGCTGCGAAAGGCGTAGAAGGTAGTGGCGATGATCGACGTCGATATCAAAATCAACGAGGCAGCGGGCAGCGCTGCACAAGTCGGTGATGGCCACTGGCACCAACGATCAACATCTGGTAATTCGTCGCTTTACCGAGCCTGCTTAAGACTTTTGCGGCCTGCACTTACTTTCGAGTTGCTAATCACCGGGTCAAAGTTTGGTCTACAGGCAACTTTTTCTTTGAACGAGCCGACGACGAAAGCAGTCAAGTTTGGAAAAACAGATTAGCGTTCTGGATGAGTCGGCGATTCGGTGAATTTGAAGACGCACGTAAACCCGTGGGTGGTCCGGACAATTTGGCGGTTTTCTCTCGTCTGCATGTTGGAACAAAGCAAATACATCTAGCGACCACAAAGTGTTGCCTGCACAAGCAATCGTAGTTCGACAGCGTCTGGTTTGCCCTTTCACGGCTACATATCCACGTTCTCGGACGAACGGAGGGGGCAGAAACAGATGAAAACTGATCTTCGAACCTTTCCAGACTCTCTTGGTACAGCCCCCATCGCAGCATTTTGACGAGTAGGCAGGTTTTTTGTCTGGTTTCTTTCAAAAGAACACATGAACGCATGTCTCGCACGGCGACTTCTGCCCACCGCCCCAGACCGGAAGTGCGGCTCCGACGCGCCACCACCGCGGCGTGACGTAGGAGAGCTGGAGTTCGTGTATACGCGTTTCCAGTGCTCCGTCCGGACGTAACGCTAGCCACAGCGCACAAAGAAAGAGTATAGGTGGTGTTCACTGGACGTCATATTTGAGGTAACTGCTCACAGCGCATGCCCGGGAAGAGTTTCCCGTCAGCTCTCGGGCAACCGCAAGAGAAGAGGGGAAGGAGAAATTCTCTTATCACCGGGACTCTCCTTTGTAGGTCCCAGGCTTCCCCAAACGTCGCTATTCTCCCTCTAGAAGATTGTAGAAGATTAACTTGCCACTCAAAATTCGTACAAAAGCATCTTTCCCCTCTTTCTCTTCCCCGGTGGTAAGAAAGCAGCAGCGAGCTCAGCTATGACCGCCAGTGAATACTCCCTTCCTGGGAGACACCTGAAGTTGAAGGAAACATTTTCGAGTGGGTGCCAGAAATGCGAACACTATTCGTACGTACGATCTGACAAATAACGTAAGGGTGCAAGTGAGTTGAGTGTATGTCAAACATTTTAGTGAAAACCCGAGACTGAGGTATTGACACACATGACAAGTGAAGAGAAGAAGAACGTTCTCCTCCTCTTCCTCGTCGTCGTCTGTCAATACCTCAGTCTCGGGTTTTTCACTAACTAAAATGTTTGACAAATAACTTTGAAACCAGATACATAATGCCGAACAACAACCATATAAAGAAAGCTTGTTCAGTAGCAGCCCATGGTCAACTTAATCGAATGCGTTGGACATGTCGAGTAAATTGAGAGTTTTAGTAGATCGTTTTGGCTCTCCCGCTACGCTATACGCTAGAGCGACGACGCTACTGCGCCTGCGCGCTGCTAGCGGAAATATTGCGGAGCTGCGGAGGCTAGCGGAGGCGCGCTATCAGACCAAAATAGCGAGGCGCGTAGCGCGGCGCGCTAGCGTGGGTCTCGCGAGAACGAGACTTGGCGAGATAAGGGAGAGCCAGCGAGGGACTCAAGTCAAGATGGCCGCCACGCCGCGCCTGTCAGGTCTGTGCGCTTCGCGATCGTGGTTCTGAGGGGTGGATTATATCTTGCTGCTGCAAGAAGTAGCCGCGACAAAGCCGTTCCACGACTGCAACAGGTAGCGATTGATGGCGAACATGCTAAATACAGCCACGGAAAAAAGAAAAACGAAGAAAAAAAAGCTTCGCAGTCCGTGGTGCTGTGACTGTGAGCGAAGGGTGCGGCCTCCTGCTCGGCCGCTTTGTCGTGAGGACAAAACCGACCAAGGAAGCGAGCGAGCAGGCGGATATGAGGGATTTCCGTGGCGTTTCATTTTCGGTGAACAGACACAACAGAAGAGCTGCGGTTCTTGTCATCTATTTTTGAAGATTTTTCTCGGTGGCTTGGGCGCTTGGCTCATATCGGATTGGCTTGGACAACTTGGCCGTCAGTCGTATTCAATTACAAACATAATAGACATTTCCTTACAAAAGAAGCAACGATTAGCACGTTATTCAATAAAGAACAAAATATTCTATTAAGATAACGACGTTAATAAAACAATTGCGAAGAATCGCTTTACAAATCTGTTTTACGCAAGCCTTAGTGTCCGAAAGAGCCGCTAGTGGCGTTGCGTTAGCTCTCGGAACGCTGTAATTCATAGCGGGTGGCGAACGTTCTACTAAAACTTAAAATGGTGGTTCCGCTACGCTACATATAGCGGAGGCCGTAGCGGCTAGCGGATAGCGCAGCGGGGTGACTGAACGATCGCACTAAACACTTCTGACAGCGTTCGCTGTGGCTAGCGTTACGTCGAAACGCGTATGCGTATACCTAACCCTCCCCCCCCCCCCCGCCCTCCTCTCCTCCCCGTGAACCTAGGGAAGGCGGAGATTTGGACGTAACGGTTGCTACGTCGGACGTAACGCTAGACACTTCGAATAGCATTTACCTGCCCCTTGCTCACAACAACAGGCACAGAGTAATTTAAAAAGGAACACTAGTCCCAACCGACAGACCTTTCATGAACCCATGTTGCCACATTTAAAAAAATAAGCTGCAACCTTCTTTTTTTTTTTGACGAGCAACTTTTGCCACTTTTAAAGAAATCAGCTGTGTTTCTGCATTCATAACATAACTTCAATGATGGTTAAGCCAACGAGGAGGGGCTTAGAGCGATTAACTGCTATCCCGTTCACCAGGCCAAAAGTGACCCCCACTTGGCTGCCGCCATGTCGTACAATTTGACCACTAGACACGTGACCGCACCAAATCCCGAGGCCTTAACGCAAAACTGAGTCGAGATTTGTATTGCGATCGCCGTAAAAAACATGATAAACTATTTTTTCGATACTGTTAGTCCCAGAGATCAGTGTCTAGCTCCGATAAAAACTCAAAATACAGCACCGCGGCTGACGGCATCTAGCGGAGGCATTGCGAAGCTGCCCTAGTCTTTGTGGACATTTTGGACTTAAAACGAACAAAACATAACTTAGCTCGTCGGTACTGTTATTAAAGATCAATAAGCAATTATTTGTGCGCGGTACTTCGTTAAAATCTAGACGTAAAACTCTAAGGTCACGTGTCTAGTGGTCAAAAATGTCCAATGGCGGCGGCCAATTGGGATCAATGCTCTATCGCCTCTGGGGAGGAGCATTTCATCTCAAATCGTGCAGGCAAAAAACGTCGAATTTTTAATTTCGCCGAAAAGAAATATATGTTATGGCGTCGTCTCTAAAACGTTACAGTTGCCACAAACCACAAGTTCGTCGGATTTTTCGTTTTCGACTCATGAGGCTTAAAGGAGGCCGCGGCGGAAAACAGTGTTTTTCACATCCGTTGTGGGTCGGATGTGTCCATCAATCTCCCGCCGTGGATTTCCAGTCTGCATTATATTAAAGTGGCGGAACGCGATGATAATCTAATCATCCGCGTTTTGCTACTGCTACCTTTGCGCCTGCTGCAGGAGTGGTAACCTTGGTGCGCTCCCGAGTTTCCCACGAGCTTCAAGTCGTTCTAAAATTGACTGATATAGTGGTTTTCGATTATGCTCAGCATGTTTTTTAATTGAAACCATATGATTATTTTACTAATTAAAAAGTTAATGAAGGAAGTTTAGTTAATTATCAGAGTTATCGCAAAGATAAGCCACCCACATAGTGTCCCCCTGGCCATATAACTCACCTGCCTAAACTGTATTAGTGCATCTTTTACGGATTGTTTGTAATAAATCTGTTCCAATTAAAATGGAACGCCCGATATATATATATGGGCAGTTTCATCTGGATTCAGCCAACGAGGTGCAGTCGTATTTTTTATTTTTTGCTTCCAATTTTTATATTTCGTGGCGCATGTTCCAAGAAAAACAATCCTTTTTTTATTTTAATGTTCTGACATCTTCAGTTTCTGAGGGAAAAAAAAATCTCAAAGCGGGAAAGGACGACGAGGTTTTGACGATTGTCGTGTGTGGCTTTGTGGCTTTTGAATCACTCTCAGTCTCAAAATATTCAAAAAGAGAGCTATAACCTTTCTTTTTTTCTTTTTGTCGCGTCGCGTTTTCTTTTTCATATTTTTCTTTTAGCCAGCATACATTCCGTTAGAGGTATATGCACAAGCTTTGAGTTATATGCACAAGAAAGAAAAAGGCTTAGCTCCTATGGAAACGCAGCGAAGCCACCGGTCTTCAAACAATACGGCGCTGCTTCGCACGGGAGACAAGAGATGGCGCAAGCGGTCGCGATGCCAACTGCCGCCAACGAACGAGCATACGGCGCCGAAAGCCGGCGTCTTTAGCAGACGATACTTTTCGACTCAAAAGCGGCGCGAGCTTTTCTGATATCAGTTGCCAATGCATTATTTTATCATCCGTACTAATAAAACATATTGAATGGACAGATAATCGATTAAAAAAATGGTTTGTCAGGATATTTTGACTGTTTTTTTTTTTTCGGGGTACTGATGTCGTCTGCTTTGCAGTTCCTTATTGTTACCGCGCCTGTTTTTGTTTCTGCGACTGTCGCCGCCTGCGGAATGCGCGCCGCTTTTGAGACGAAACGATCGTCTGCTAAAGACGCCGGCTCTCGGCGCCGTATGCTCGTTCGTTGACGGCAGTTGGCATCGCGACCGCTTGCGCCATCTCTCGTCTCCCGTGCGAAGCAGCGCCGTATTGTTTGAAGACCGGTGGCTTCGCGGCGTTTCCATAGGAGCTAAGCCTTTTTCTTTCTTTACTTTTTCCTCAAATAAGTTTGCTCTTTGCAAATTTAACAGAAAAAAAAGAAGCACCATTTGTGGGCAACGCTGCACAAAATCGTAGCGCGATAGGTTAAGAAACCGAATTTTGCGGTCGATTTAAAGAGCCTGGCCGCTCGTTGGGTCACCCAGTATTTATGAGTATCACATTCAAGATAATGACACGTAATGTGCACGTCAAGGGCGTTATGCGTTACATATGACTTTACGGATTTATTGTTTGATTTTTGGTAATGTGAAATAAAATATAGAATACGATGAGCTTTCAAAATTCGTTACTTCCAAAGTTCAAGGTTTTCTGCTTTCAGGCGACCTCAGCGTGATAACACACGAAATGGCACAGTTACTACAAATGATTTCAGAGGTTCTCGGAACTGTTTTTATATACTATTTGACTTCGTTGATTCTTGTAGGAAAAATATCAACTAAAAAAGTGCAGCTAAAGTTTCCTTTGAATGGTTTACGATATATTTACTTACAGTGAACGATCAAGTTATGAAGTTTGAGGTAGTATAATACAGCTATATACATGCAACGCTCACCAAGAACGAACAGAGGATTCAAGTTCAGTGATGAATTTCCTTAGCAGTCCTAACGTTTCGCACTCTTTTCCCGGCGGAGACCTCTGATGGTTGCTTGTACCAAACGTGGCACGGACGGAGACCAGGCACTGAGCCAACGGATTCCCACTTCTTCATTTCGTCTCGGAACTTCATGAGGTCTACGGCGGTCAAGTCGATAATTCGTGTCTTGCCTTGCTTTGATGTATGCGCCGACACGAAGTCTCGAGGAGTGAGGATTGCAGCATTTGCAGGCTCTCGGCCGACCAGCCTTTTGAACGCTTTTTGTGTTTTCTTTCTCTCCTTTGCGATGGTGCCGCAAAGCGACTTCCCAACCCTTCTTCCCTGATCCGATTACGATAGATCTTATCGCGAAGGTCACAAGAGGCGATAGGGAAACCTTGCAAGGGAAAGAGCCCAAGGCACGCGGCTCGTCGATCTCTATAGCCCTTGATTGGGTTGCCTCTCAACTTCGCCGCTCAGTGCCTGGTCAGATGACTGGCAGTCTTGCGAAGCAAATGAAGAAAAAGAAACAAATAAATATTGCTATATTTACAAACTGTTTAGAGGGCTGCTCAATGTGAATATTGCCCTCGTTGTGCTCCTGAATTATTCATGGGAGTATTATTGCCACCACAACTGACTGCCTCGAACATGACAATCACACATTGCACTCGTCATAAACCCGCAGTCGGAAGGTACTGTTCTCAGCATCTGTAGAGGCGCGAAACTCCAGATTAATGACTTTAGAAGCCACCAATTGTTTGCAGATTAAAATAAAAACGTAGAAAAATAAAGAGTAACAAAATAAATAAAAATAATTCTGTTGTGTTCTCAACATGAATTTAGCATTTAAAATTTAAAATTTCGCCTTTAAAAATATAGACTTCCTAAAAGGAGTGACAATACTATACTTTTATATTTCTAACATATTATAAATTATGTAGCGCATAGGGTTTACGCTTGAGGCCTCTCCTATCATGAAAATTTTCTGTAAACCCGCTTCCGGCAGTTGCGATTTCATAGTGTGTTTAGACGCTTGGAATTACAAACTTGTTATTATACGCCTAAAGACATCAATGTTTTTTTTTTTATACGATTATTTATTAAACGTCACTTAGATTCTTATAGTAAAGTATAAAATATACAGCTATAACCGTTCAGCCTCGACGCCTCCTCATAATCCATTAACCCCCACCATCGGTATTTGCACTTTTTTTTAGCATATTTAGAGGCTTAAAACTCAAAACTAGTGCATATACCATACCTGTAACGGAATTTAGGCTGGCTAAACAAAAATGTAAAAAAAAACGCGACGCGAAAAAAAAGCGTTTTTTTTTACACAGCGTGCAAAACAAATTAAACAAAAAGTGAAAACTTTTTATGTTTCATAATTTATTTTGCAGTACACGTACACGATCAAGACACTAACTTTGCATAATGTGGAAGGCAATGAAAGGTTCTACACGTGGTATTATTTCAAAAAACGATACTAAACATAATCGACTAAAAAAAAAATCCGCAGTTTAGGTCACAGTTGTTCGCGGAGGCATATTTGGGGATTTTTAAAAAGATTGGTGCGACGAATAATAAATAGTACTTGGAATGTCGTTTTATCTACTTGCAGATATATATATATATTTTTATATATATATATATATATATATATCTCCAATAATAAATGATTATTTATTATTCACTTAATATTCATTTAATATTCAGGAATATTAAATGAATCGTAAAAACAATTGCACTGCAAGCAACGGGTGGCGCTGCGCTCACGCACACCTTTGTACTGATCAGAATCACGTGCTTTCGACTAGAAATTACCAGGAATAAATAAGTAACTGACTTATTTCAGAAAGCAATTCACAGGCTCTCTTGATCATTTCATTTATGCCAACCGCCTAGATATTAAGGTGCAGCCGCCTGCGTTCACGACAGAGCATATCCAGGCTGTCCACCGCTTGAACTACAATGTCGCTCTAAACATTCAAAAGCACTAGACCGAGCAGTCGCTCATTCGAAGTGCACGCTCTCAGGTATGTTTTCAACCGTCGTAGTGAAGAGAACGAGCCTTCGGCCTTGGTACGCGCAGAGTCGCTAGGATCTTGAGGCGACGACAGGCGTTTGGGATTAGGGCCTCCGGACAGAGGGCGACCGCCTGTACCGCAGACGTGACGGGCGTTTCACGTTTCTGCCTCTTTCATTGGACGCCTAAAATTTCCCTATTTTTGGTTAAGTTTCTCTCACTTCGTGAATATCCCTCCATCGAGACGCCCGTCTCGATGGTCGCTCACGGATGCGATGAAGGCCGTCTTGCTTTCTGCTTTGCATGTCGAGGTGGCGTCCGATGCCATTCGTTATTAGAGTAATCTTTTCGTTGCACGAAACATCAGAAACTCCGAAGAGCCTGCAAATTCTCCCTATACGTAGAGGCGCAAGGGTATTCAAGTTCGTTTCCACGTTCGGCGTGTGGTTTGCGTGTTTGTGGGTGGTGTATGTGATGTCATTTCTCCGGGTGACGGAACGACGAGTTCGGACTGACGACCTCTCATCGCCCCGAGGATATGCGGCTGCTGCCTTTGGTCCACACTGCAAGATAAAGTGGCCTAGCAAAAATACGACTCTCTTTCCTTCGGCATCATGTTCTGTAGCAAGAATTTGTTAAACAGATTTTGGTTTTGTGATTGTTCAGAATTACCTCGCCCTATATATGGGCCCCTAGTGTTTGTGCGAGGACGGTTGCTGATTTTTCAGCGTCGAGATTTTTGTTGTTGTTTCTTTGCTGCCTTATTTTTTTAAATTGTTTGTGACAGTATAGCCTGCTGGTAACAGACAGGCGCGCCAGTAGAGTGAGAGCCCAAGGTTATGCCATGTTATACCCTGCCTCGGTGTAACTTGGCAAAGGGTGAACGATAGATACCCGCTATGTATACGAGCGCAACGCAGACATATTGGAGCATGACGCAGCGAAAAGCCTGATACTTCTTCGCAGAAAAAGCGCACTCCGATCACGGGTTTGTTGTTTTGTTTTCTCGCTTTAAACAAAATTACTTTGATTAAACTTTCAGAATCAAAAGATTATCGATTGTTCTTCCAAACCCACCATATTTTGTATTTTTACTTGGACCACCTCAGGGTGAAATAAACGGCTGCTTATGCGTCAAAACGCAAGTTAAAACCGCGCTCACGTCATCAAAAAATTTTTTCGCCAAAACTATTTCAGGGCATGGCTACGGACATTGCGGCAAAAGGCCATGATTTTTTTCTTTTTTTTTAATCGAAAGGGGTCGAGCGCAACGTCTGGGACGTTTGACATGGAATGACCCATAACCTTTCAGAAGTAGGCACTCGGATCCGCAAAGCTGCAGCATCAGTACCGGGACGCTGGCATCAAACTGTTTCATATGAAAATGAACCACTTGAATTACTCAAAACGACGCACTAAAACTCGCTATTAGAGATTTTGCTACGATTATTTTCTCATACCTACGTCGTATAACCGAATCGCTCGCTTCGCAGCTGTCAAGCGTCCCTCGTAAGGCGCCGAAAAAGTGTCATAACTGCGCAGCTGATTAATGCAGGATATCGCGCCGTCCCGATGCGTTAATAGGGAGTTTTAGAATAGCGCACGCTAAAACTTTGCGTACGCAAAGAATAGCGTCGTCGCCACTGCGCATGCTCCGAACGCAAACCAGGTTTTGCGCTTTGCGCGCGGAAATAGCGTGCGTACGCAGAGAGTCTTTGCGCTTCTCCGAGGAGGACTCGTGATGAGAAGTTGGCTAAAGCTTAGACGAGCAGAGTTAAAAAAATGGCGGCTTCCAGGATTACGTCGGCGGCTGCTTTAACGGCGTCGTGAGTGCGACGTCGACGGCATCCTCGCGACTGCTATTTTTAATATGGAACGACATTGTACTCGGTTTGGCAACGATCACCGGCAACATGATGCTTTCGACGCGCGAACATTTCTCGGCGAAGGTACGATGTGCGAAGGTCAGTACACGAGACCTCTCTTGCCGAGGCGACGCAAGCGGACACGACCGGTCAACCGCTCGCGTCGCATTCTCATATTTAAACAAATCTAAAATTCTACTCTGGACCAAAAACTTGTTCGTTAAAGTTACAGCATTTCGTGCGTGAAATACAAATCGCTGTGGCTAGCGTTACGTCCGGACGCGAGCACTGAAACGCGTATACCTAACCCCCCCCCCCCCCCGCCTCTCTCTCCCCCGTGACCTAGGGAAGGCGGAGATTTGGACGTAACTTGCGTTACGTCGGACGTAACGCTAGACACTTCGAATAAAAATTGTGACTGTATCTTGGTGGCGTCGCAGGCGTGAGATGCTTGGGCTTTTACGTCGCGACGGAGAAACGCTATTCTAAAACTCTCTTGCGTCGCGTGCGCTAATACAAGCGCTAAATTTAGCGCTAGCGTGCGCTACAATTGCGTACGTTATTCTAAAACTCCCTAATAAAATAAGCGTAAACAGTCGGCTGTTTTTGTGGTCTCACCGGCAATTCGTTCAATCAAACGCGTGAAGGCTGTTTCACATGCTGCGATTCTCGTCCGAAATCGGTACGATTTCCAGTAAATGTGCGATTAAAATCGCAGTCGCACTGTCCCAGCGGCTCTGCGACTGGTTTCCACCGAGTTGGTATTTTGTCGCAGAGTCGGTTGCGATCACTTTATCGTCAACCAGCCGTTCATTAACCAGCTTTCATCCGCGATTGTTGCGTATTCGAAAATAAATTTAGACACCTTAAAACGTTTGGTTTGATGCTTAATTATTAAAAAATTCTACTTATTGTATTCGTAAAACATCTGAGTTTATTAAGACGTTTTTTGTTGTATTTTGGGCAAAGTCAAACGCGTCGCGTCCGTGTCCGAACAGCCGGCCGCGCCGACAGAAATCGCGCGGTTGTTGGAGCATGTGAAACCAAACATAGCGATCGCACACGCTGCGTCGGCTGTCGCACCGATTTCTTTCGCAACAGTCGCTGCATGTGAAACAGCCTTGAGGCTCCACTATTGCGACAAACAAAAATGGAACAATAATCGGAATGTTGCGTTCGCGATGGTATGCACACCTCGTCGAATCGACGATTCTCATCTTGAAACCATCTCTGCTAGCCTCGAGACATCCTTCGCTAAAACGAACACCGCCATTCCCTGCGTCGGTCGTTGCGAGGTCGCTGGCGAAGCTTCATTTGACGAAACGTCATTCGCTAAGATGAACACCACCCTATGCGGGCGCGAGACACCCGATTAAACCTCGAACTGTCCACTGCAGCCCAGTGACCGCAGCCGTTCGTGCCGCAAAGCAAGTATTCTCAGCGGTAAGTATTCTTACCGCTAAGTATTCTTAGCGACAAGTTAACGGTATCGGTATTGCACGTTTTGCAAGAACTGCCCCAATGTTTACAAATACATTTCCCTCCGCCATGTTCCCTTGCCCTAATCGCTACGATTCATTGGGGAATATCCTGACAATGAGATACATAGTTCTTGCCCATCAGCTTCGTAGCGTGTCAGCATCGGAGACAGAGTAGTACAGTACCTAACTTCATTTACATAATAGAGTTTTAGGGAACGGGAACCGTCTTTGCACATCTGATACGGTACGAGTCGAACGACGGGCACCTCCGGTACGAAACTGCGTATTTGCGTGTCTTGTGGTAGCGAATGCGCAGTTATCGGAATCTATGCAGTAAAATACATTATTTGGGAAAAGTTAGGAAAGGTATCGGTGCGCTATTTTCTGCCGTAAACCCGTTAAAAAGAAAAGAAAAAAAATACAAGTAGGATGGTGGACTGAAACTTCGAACGCTGACGTTTTTCTTCTGGCACGCTTGCCTAACCTACTCGGCCGAGTAGGTTAGGCGAGCGTACAGGGTGGTGTTGAGAATATCCATAAAAACGGGGGCGAGCCAAGGCCGCCAATACTACTTCAGCACCAAGCTACTATGCCACAATGCGCAATACGGCATTTTTTGTTTGTCGTTTTTAAATTATGAACAACAGTTGAGACGTGAAATCTTTAACGTAGGCATGCGCCACCCTGACGCGGTGGCAATCAGTTTATCGAACCTCTAACGCGGTGGCAATCAGTTCATCGAACGACGTTCCATCGACACGCGACGTTTCATCGAGAGATTGTTTCATCGACACATCGTTTCATCGACAGCTCAGACTAGCTCTCCTCTGTAATAAGCAGCACGAGACTGTCACTGCGAAGCGGCGTGTACGGGTCGGTCAGGTGGGTTAACATTTTTGTAATGATCCGCCGCAGACTGTCGCCGCGACGCGTCGTGAAAGCAGGGGGGACCTGTGATGCACGCGTGACGAAATGTCCCTACAGCGTGCAATTCGCGTAACGAGTGTCGATGAAACGTTCGTGTCAACGAAACGTGTGTCCATGAAAAGTTGTCCACGAAACGTAATTCCACGAAATGATAGGGACCCCTTCAGAACGAACTCCTTTAAAGAATCGGCTGATCAGCTCGCAATCTCGACTCTGCGTGAGCCCATCCGCCGTTTCTCCAAGGTAGTTTGTTCTAAAGGCCTTTAGAGTGTCCGTAATTTCAGGCGTATAATTGACAAACACAAGGCACATCATGAAGCGTAAGCGCACTACGCAGCAGCTGCAAAACAGCACGAAAACGAGGAAGGCTCACGTACCCTTTCGCGAACGCTCCGTCCTCCAGGTCAGCGGGCACTACCAGCCTCCGAGTTCTCAACCACCGACTGACCGAGCTGATTCGTTGAGGAGCCAGAGGAGATCCTCGAATATCTCTTCCCTTCTCACTTGGAAAACGCACGAACATGATTCGCCTCCCCTCCCTCTCCCCATTTGTGTTGTTGCCGTGTTTGCCCCCTCTCCCGCAACCTCCAGCTCGGAACAGAGAACACACAACGGCGCCAACCAGGCGACCGACACGTCTTTCGACGCCCTTCCCCATTCCCCACCTTGTTGTTTTTGTGTCGGAAGAGGCAAACAAACATAAGAAGAAAAGGGCGCCGTTGATGCCGTTGCACCACCGTCGTCGTCCAGACATCCGTGCGGTGGATCAGTCAGGATCAGTCCTGAGCCGCATTATGCCTGCGGGTTGTTCTTCGGTCCAGGTGATGCTGTTTGTACGACGGAGGGGCTTTGGTTTCATGCAGTGTAACGGAGTTGCCACTCCGGAATCATTCCGCACTTTCGCGACCTCGGAATGGAATGAGAGTGGAATGGGCTCGATTCTTATGCAAGGTGTGCCGATTTTCATTTAGGGCCTACGCGCTGATGGCGCAATTCGTTAGGGCATGGGAAGTGGCTTTTAAAACAGCATCATTGCACTGAAGATGTCTGACGGCGTGATTGTCTCATTGGAGTATGCTCTATCGACGACGAAAATGGCGCGCCCTCAGTGAAGCAACCAAAGGTGTCTTCCCTGGCGCCGCGAGACGCGACTAAGCGGCTGTTGTAATCATGCGCGATTAGCATGTAGCTGTTACCGGACCGAAAACCGGAGCGAAGCCGTTATTTTTAACTGGACCGGAACAAGACTGTAACCGAAATCAAACATTTGATACTGACCCGGAGCAGAACCGTGATATCATGTGGCGGTTACCGATTCATTGGCAGCGTTTCGGCGTAATGAAGTTTGAGCCGCGCCATCTTGCGGGTGGCGGCGCAAAGTCAACTAAATATTCGCGGCGGTGGCGTGAGCGGCTCAGTTTTGACTGTAAACAAACGGCAGCGACGACATCGGAGACAGTTCAATCATGCAACAAACGAGTATATTTCACGTCTCGTCCACGTACAGCACGAATTGGCGTCGGCAAGTCGTTGTCGAGGCGTACACTTGTATACTTGGTTTCAGCTTGTAATGAACCGCAAAGGACGCTATGCGCCACCGGAGCCAAATCGTATCTCGGAGGACGTCACGTGGCCTTCTGGTTGGGCGGAGCGACGCGGGGAGCGCGAAGTCACGAGACAAGCTACGAACCACGTACAGATTGGCTTGTGTTGCTTGTAGCGTCGATCGCGGTACGTCATGAGGTGAGAAACGGAGTATATCTGACTATGGCCGAAAGCACGGTGGCCGAGAGGCTAAAAAAGCATTCTTCGTGCGTGTGTGCGCGCGCGCGTGTGTGTGTGTGTGTGTGCGTTTTTTTTTTTTTTTGTTGCTAAGCGGTATTTCTGACGGAAGGAAAAAGCAAACTAAACGTGAAAATAGTAAAAAGAAAAAAAAATGTTGACGGCTGTTGACCCGTATGTTCCGCGGTGGCGAAATCTTCAGGCGCGAAGTCGCGGCACTGCGGCGCCGGTCACCGGGGCGCCAGTCGCCCAGAGCCCTGGACGCTGCTTGAATTGTGTGTGTGTGTGTGCGTGCGTGCGTGCGTGTGTGTGTGCGCGCGCGCGTTTTTAGAAACAACAAGTCGCCCGTTGTATTTTTTTGTCCTTTTTTGTTTTAATCGTCTTTCTATGGGCGTTCGTTCGAGCAAGTCGTTTGTCGTGCGGTCGCGGTGTGGGTGGGTAGTTTGCCGTTTCGATCTGGATGAGCGTCGTACCGGCATGCGTCGTGTATTAAGTACTGCGTGATGTCCGTTAAAGGCTCCAAGCTAGCAGTCGTACAGCACTGGATAAATGTCTCATCTACAGTGGGCAACTGTGTGACCTTACTCTTGCAGACTAAATTACTGCTGTCTGCAGCTGGGCTTCTGATGACCTAATTGTTTTCAATGCAGATGACACTCAGTAATCTCTTCTTTTTAATGACTTGGTTTTTTGTTTTCTTTACACTCTTTTGTGCTGGCGTTGTATACCGATTTCTCTGTCAGCGGTTTTCTGTTCTTGCCGCAGCGCGTGGAGATTTGGGACAGGTATACGCGGCGTCGCTTCCAACAGGGCACTCGCGGTGCTGTTGTCCAACTATTCGACGCAGATCGAGCAAGGTAGCTTCTTCTTGCGCCACGCACGAACTAGATATTTTTAAGCTCTTATCAAACAACACGCTAACCATGAATCTGTTGTGGCTATACGGTCCGTTTGCGAAGAAAATGGGTGGTGTTAATTTTTGGCCTCTGATGCGACTCGCCTGTCTTTTACGCTTGATAACGCCATCGATGTCTGCGGTGACCCCAAGTGCCACGAAGCGCTTTGTGCGACCACCCTTCGGGTTAGTAAAATGAATTATTTGAGGAAGCTTTTGCATACGTTTTCAGTCGTCTCCGCGTGTACTTCAGCAGCTTTATGCTTTTCTTTTTCTTTTTTTTTTCCAGCAGCACAGTTTGGCTGTAAATTGCCATTCTTTCACGTTTAGGAATTCAAGGAATGGAATGGTGGAGTTCAGCCATTCCAGGAGTGGGAATGGGCCCAATGTTTTCATTCCGAGGAGCTGAAAGGAAGTGAATGGGGGTGCCCATTCCGCAACACTGACTTTCATGCGCGACCAGAGCGTCTTTGCTATTTCTTTCTTGTTAGCCGTAAAGAGAGAGCGGGTGCTCTTGACGACTCCGGATAAATTATGGCCACTCGTCAGCCTCGGCAACGAAAAGAACGCGAAAGCGCAGCCGTGGAAGATAGCCGGGCAATACAGATGGCATTGAGGTATGACGACGAGAGGAGGTTTCAAGTTCAGATGGGGCGAAGCGTCGTATCGGGTTGCGCAGGGCCAGGACCATTTATTTCCGCACATTACCGCTGACGGCGCTCTATTTCGTGAACCTGCCATCAGCACTTGTGGACTGCAAAGTGGACGCGACTGTCTGTGTTTATAGAGAGCCTGTTAGCGAACACGCTCGACGTACACTTGGCTCGTTTCCTCACCGCGAACTCGGTTTTCGTCTGAAGCCAACAACGTAGCCATTTTTTTTTTGTAGGGGGGGGGGGGGCATACGTTGAGGCGCCTGGGCCTTCCATGACTTCGAATACGGAAGAGGAAAAGGGGGGGGGGGGATCGAAGTGCATGTGTATATCCCAGTCGGCTTTTAGCCCGGACAGATGCTTGTGTTGGAACGCGTATTTACGACATGGTTCGTTTATTCTTCGGCCTGCGCCTTGTTTACTCGCCTGTCTCGTCTACGTGTTCTGAACACCTCGGCAGTTGTGGCTCACAGTGCACGGTCGCACGGCGGCGGCAGAACCGCGGAGCCATTGGATTGGAAAACCTTCATCCTTGGCTAGAGTTACAGGTGGGAATGCTGATCTTGCTAGGTGGCCGTCAATGCCAACAATTCCGGGGTGCAACCAGCGGGGTTGCAAATGGTTGAAAAAACCTCGAGACTGCGGGTAAACGACACAACACTAAAAAGTCTCTAAGTTGCAACACGTCCGTAACCGGGACTTTTTTTTTTTCTTAATCATTTTGTTTTGTTAGAGAAAAAATATTTTTTTTATTAAAAAGAAAAGCTGCGAGGGAAATTGATATTTAATACGCGCTGACAGCTGCCACTTGGTGAGAAACTCTTATTTCGCGTTATTGGCGTGCCATCAAAGTCTGCGGTAGGCGCGAATACCATTAGGGGGCGCACGTTGAAAGATCAGAGATTCTGCCAAATCTGGCACGTCGGTCGCATGCTGGAGCGCCGAGCCGACGTTCCGTCCCAACCAAATTTGTCTACGATCCTGGCCTTCACTCGGCGGTTCGTACTACGTCGGATCAGACGGTTTTGGAGGCACACGAGAGACGCGATCAGTCGAACGAGCGTTTCTGAGCCGACGGACCATCAAAGCTAGTAAAGCCGCCACAGCGCCGCCGCCGAGTCCTGACCACCTCCAGCAACGACGGCATTTGGAGAGGACAAATATGAGCCCTTTGACACCTGTCGACTTTTAACCGGATTTGAGTCGGGGAGGGCGCCACCTAGTCTAGTCACTCTCTGTATTACAGCTCCTCTTGGCAGTATTTTCTATTTTTTTTTCTTCTTCCGAAGGCCGGTGCGCGAGTGACGCGGTCCAAGGCGGACTTTCCCACGCCATGAGCAGAGAGAGTTCCGTGTCCTCCACACTTCCCAGATGCGGCCTTGACCAACAGTCCAGGGAGTAGGGATCGGTGTGGGTTCAGCCATGGCCTCCGAGATTCTGGGCGCGCAAAGCTCTTCTCCGGCAATTCCACTTGACAGAAAAAAACTGAGATAGAAAAAAAAAAAAAAATCGCTGTTTTTTGTTTTTTTGGCTTTGTCTGCGAATGGTTGACGTTCATCATTACACCGCATGATTGATTGGTTGACACAGAGCGTGACGTGGCACGTGCTCACGTAATGTGCAGTGTTACATTGCAGACTTACAATTTCGACAGATCATTCGTCTATTGGATTTGAACGAAAAGGCACGCTGCTTCTTCTATACTCTCTTACAAATGCCTGCGCGTCTACTTACCCGCAAAACACTCGAAGACCCAATCTCTGCGATCTAGGAAATTAGCTCAGCGAACGATGAGGCGGAACATCTGTTTAGACCTCAAAATTAAGACTGCGCTGTTGCATTACGCAATGCAAGCATGACGCTTTGCATTGTGTAATGCATTAGCGCAGACTTCAAACATTCGCCGAGCTGATTTCGTAGAACGCAGAGATTGGCTCTTCGAGTGTTTTGCGGGTAAGTAGACGCGCAGGTATTTTTTTAGAGTGATATAAAATAAAAAAAATAGATGATAATGGCGAAGAAAAAAAAAACTAAAGCAAGCGGCAGTAGTTAAAGGCACGAAACGCCAACGTCAACCGTTCGACTGAAAATTAAAAAAAAAAAAGGTTTTATATGGAGTTTACGTGGGCTTGCGTGAGATATTAGACGAAGCAGGAGACGGTGAGGCTTTTTTTTCCTTTCCTTTTTTGTCAGCTGTGCGTCGTCAGTTTCTTATGGGACGCAAGTCGTGAGCATTCATTGTCTTTTGTGTTTTCCCAGAACGTAAGGGACGTCGAATCCTCGTGTGAGACGTCGAATTAGCCCGAGAGCCAGGATGAAACGTCCCCTTAGTGACGTCGTTTTGGTGAGGCCGAAGCGGCCGGAACCAATGTGCAAGCATGACTATTTTGCCGTTATGTTGATGGTCATGCTCGCACATGACTCGTTGTTGTGTCGTCCCTTTGAGGGAGTCGGCCCTTCGTTTAATTATGTTCTCTGGCTCGGGAAGGGACCTGGCATTTTTCCCTTTGGTCTTCCGATCCTCGAGGGTATAACTATATTTTTAAGAAAGTAGCGAGAGCGATGTGCTCGAGAAACTTTCACAAAGGCAGAGCCGTGCGTGACGCTTTCAAAACGTTGTTTTGTTTGATTGTGCGAATTACTGGGGACACGTCGTTCCGAAGAAGCTACCCGGGTTGCCGCTCGCATTGCTTGTTTCGCAGATGTGCTTCGGCTCGCATCTAAAATCGTGTTGCACTGCTCTGCCAAGAGCACGTACTAGTCCCGAATCGAACGTCTAAACCACATATCTCACGCGAACTATGTGCAGTGCTATACAAAACATAGGCTTGCGAAAGCGGTTTTTCAAAGGTTCTGTTTGCACGAGGACACTCTGTGGCGACTTGCGGCGGTAAACGTGGATCTGGTGCATGCGTCCTCCATAGCAGAAATTTCATCGAAACCCCTTGTGCTTGTGAGTAATCAGTTATTTTAATATTACCGTACTGGGATAATTTGTTCGTCATGAGCCTTATCTTTCGTTCGAAATATATTGCGGCATAAACTTTCCGAGTTTCCGCCATTTATGGTTCTGGGTACCCTGTTTCGTCGATACCGTTGTTCCTGGTAGAGAGGCGAAGAAACAAATAACGGCACGATTCGGTATATTTTCTTCGTAGCGCAGGCAGATATCATGTATGTTGGCATAAATTATCTTTGTTTCGAAAATAAAAAGTTGTAACGTGGAGAAATACGCAATTAGTCACCGCTAAGGCCCATTCACACAGCAGCGTTTGGCGACAGTATTAAAAGAATAATAAATTTTCCTGAAAAATGTTTTCTTAGTTAAGGTTTTATTTAAAAAGGTAATACAATTTCCGGAGATTTTATTTCTTTTAGTTAAAGGTTTATTTTAAAAATATTATTAAATATTCGCGAGGCTTTATTTCCTTTAGGTTAAGTTTTATTTAAAAAAAATGAATAATTTTTCCCGAGACGTTATTAATAAATTATATTTTTAGAAAAAGGATCGCGTTGAGCTTTCGTGCTCTGTCCAGAAGTGACGGCAGGTATTTGAAAGCATTGCGTCACTGATCGATCCCGTCTAGAAAAATCGGTTCATCCGGAGTTTTATATTCAAGAACAACCAACCAAGCAATCAAACGAACGAATTAGACATGTTGCGAAACATTTTGTTTAGCGTTGCGCGCTCTTCAAACAGCATCCCTCTGCTGTCATCGTCATCTCCACGAACTTTGGTGCCACAAGTATATGGTGCCTTAAACACGTCCCCGACCAAAGCGTTTACCGCGTTAAAAAAAAAGAAGTGATTTTTAAATTTTAGTTTGATGACGTCATAGAAGTGTCACGCTGTCGCCGGTCGCGATCCTGGCGGTGTCCCAGCAGCGGTGGTGCATGTGGCCGACGCCTGTTCTGCTGCAGGTCGCTCTCCAACGTGACAGTCCACGGACGCCTCCGCAGCCAGGAGTTGAGACGCCGTGATGACAGCGACACTCACGTCTGGGACCCTAATCTGGACACTTGGCGAAAAAGTTGGCGAGAAATCCGGCGGCTATGATTGGCCGGCGCCAAGGTCAAGTGCGGCGTTGGCCAATCACGGCCGCCAGATTTCTCGCCGACTTTCTCGCAAAGTGTCCAGATTAGGGCCTCTGGCCGTGCTTTTTTCCGGAACTTCTACGACCAACCACCAGGATCGCGACATCCGACAGCTTGACACTCCGGCTTTTGTGACGTCATTTGTTGCCGTATTGGGACCACTTTCGATGCATGGGCGGAATGCAAAGCACAAATTCGTCTGTTTTTTTTTTTTTGCAGGGTTTTTTATGACGTTAGAAAGACGTCGAGCTCTGATTGGCTCTGAAAGATGAAGGATTGTGGGTAGACCTCAAAGCAAGCTGCCTTGGGGTCTACCCACTATCCTTCATCAATCAGAGCCAATCAGAGCTCGGCGTTCTCACGTCATCGGAACCCCGCAGAACAAAGCAGACGAACTCCGCACAGGACGCTAAACAACCCAGTCGGAGACGCGTCCCAGACACCGTGGTCACAAGGAAGATAAAAACTTTCCGCTTACCAGATAACACATTTGATTTGACGCAACAAGCGTTCCATAACTCAGTGAAAGAACAGGTTCATTTCACCTAAAGGATCTAGACCCCTAGATAAAAGGCGCACTTTGTTTTCTTCCCACAAGTACCCTACCTGCATTTTTTGAAGAGCCGGCTGTGTGACGCTGCAAGTTTCAAGAAGCAAATGGCGGCGCACAGCGGAAGCATGAACTGAAAGTTTCGTAGAAACGTACCTCGTGATGCCCGTTGGTTGTCGTTGCTTGTCATCGAAAGTTTCGAAGGACTTTTAGTTTCACTCACCTGATGCTCTTTTGGACGCGAACTATAATATTAATATCACTTCGGCCAGATATCAAGTGCCTCGGCTACGATGAAATGCTCGCAAACTTGAGTCCCCACAACACGGCGTTATGACACGCGTTCCCGGCCGCCGCCAGCAATCGAAAGGACGGCGACACGTGCAAACGTCGGGCTCGAATACTGCTGCGTCATTCATCGCCCCATAGTGAGAACTTCGTTTCAGCGTAAGTCCAGACGCAGCCGACGCTACGAGCTAGCGGGACCAATCGAGCAGCGTCAAAAGTGCAAGTCACCGGACTTTTTCTGTTTATGATTGGTTGAGCGATGATAGAACGCGTACATAAACATGACGAATACCATGATGGTGCCCTTTTGACGCTGTCTGACTGGTACCATCAGCTCGTCGGTTGCGCGTCTCTTGTCGCAAATCTGGACAATGGCGATTAATTATTAGGTTGCGTTCCTGTCGTGCTATGGTGTGTGTGTGTGATTTCTTGCTTTGAATAGAATAGTGCAGCGGTATCTCTAGTTACAACATTGTAAAGAGGACTGGCATGTCGTAGCTCTTGTTTGAGAAAACAACCCCCCCCCCCCCCCCTTTTTCCCCCGCCCTAAGATGTTACACATGCAGAATTTCAGAATTCAAGGAGGAGGGAGGTTCAGGACATCATCCCCCCTCCTCTTTCTGAATCCGCCACTGGCTCTCCTTTACACTGCGAAGGTTATGAATGATGTAGCACCATATTCCATTCGAACCACTCGCGCCCTTTGGAAGCGCTTGCTCATTTGTTTTCATTCGAGCCTGCTCAGTGATTTGTCGTCTGCTAGAGGCGTTTCCGCGACAAATTTTTGCGATTTGCGATTTGCAGTCTTCTGTCCTGTCCGACTGGGGAGACAGCGTTTTTATTGACGACGCAGTAGTGCAGATAACGCAAGGCCATGGTGCATGCCCTGCACTTCACTGGTTTAGCCAATGATAACATATACACCGTAACATGCCGACGAGCGCCGTCACGACATTGCGTTTTTGGCCCTGCATGATTGGCTTTATGCGCCGAGAAAGTGAGGGAGAGGAAGGCACGAGAGGGATGTCAGAACGCTGAGCTCTGATTGGCAGGATTTGGGGTAGAGCTAAAGCTAGCAGCCTTTGTCTCATACAACATGTTCGAACGCGGAACGCCGGCGTCCGGCGTTCGCATCCAAATGTGTTCGACGAGTGAAGTGGAGACAAAGGCAGCGTTAGAATGCCGGTGTCCAGCGTTTGGCTCTCGCATTCGAAAGCCTTCGACGAGTGCACTCTAGACAAAGGCAGCTAAGCCGTGGATAGCTTTAGGCCTACCCACTAATCCGTCCAATCAGAGCTCGGCGTTCTGACGTCCCTCTCGTCTCCTCCTTTCCTCAGTTTCTCCGCGCATTGGCTCGCTGCGTCGGCTGCACTCGACTTCGGTGATTGCCGCCGCCGTTCGAACAGGTGGCGGTTGGGCGCCGCCGAGGCGGTGCCGGCGGTTCTGCTGCGCCGTAACGGTGCCGCTCATGCGCACGCACGTGCAAGCCGACACCCCGCTGGCTGAGGAACCCGACGCCCGCATTCTGCACCACACTGGCCGCACTTTAGAACGATCGCGGATAGAATCGGTGCGATAGCGCGTGTCTTGAAAGCTGAATTGCGTGAACCACGCGCGATGATGGGGGAGAAACGAACGACGATCTCAAAGACATAGGCCCCGTGTGGTAGTTGTCCAATCCTGGGAACCCAGCTGCGTTCTAGCCGTACGCTAAACCGGACATTCAAGAAAAGAAAAAAAAGCTAAAAATTACAATAAAACGACGCGCAACAAAAAAAAAAAACACAAAACAACACAAGCACACACGAAGAGTTTTGACCATTCTAATTGTCCTCCTGAGGGGATATGATTAGCTACTTCTCTGTATCTCTTAGCTTCGGAAAAATCCCGCGGAATAATAGAGACATGAAGGGAAAGGGGACACGATTATGATGAAAACAAATTCGCACGGTCCCCGGCATCTTCGATAACTTCCCAGTCAACGTCACTCGTCGCAGTCTGCGTTCTCCGTTCCGTCAACACCGCGGCGGCGATGAGCCAGCGAGGCATAAGGGACTGGCCGATCTCGTTTCCAGGAAATCTCACCCAAACAGCGCGGCTCGCATACACGCCGACGGCCAAGAAAACAAAAGCCTCGATATCAAAGCGATATCGAAGGGCGATTCAACGGGCGCTCCGAGTTCGCCGCGCCGTGCGTGGCCCCACAATCGTCGCTAATCAGTACGCGAATGATGGGGACAGCGCCATGACCCGTTGCCTGGAATCCCCGCGTGTTCAACGGCGACCGGCGACCGCGCTGTCGCTTATCGAAGCCGGCACCGATTGGGGAGTCGCTCCGACGCTGGCGCTGTCTCCTCCGCTGCACCGCGCCGAAGGACGCGACTCCGAGCGTCCAAGAACCCGCGCCCAGGGAGGACCCCTGCTCCCCTCCGCACCATGTACCACAGCGCCGAGTGCGTCTCGTCCGTCAGCGGACGGCTGTCGCAGTCGGACATCGAGGTGACCCCCTTTCTCTTCTCCTTCCTGACTGACGCCCACCCACCCGTCTCCGCGGCGCGGTGCGGTGGGCACCGCGGCTCGGCGGCCTGGTGGAGCCCGCGCTCCGAGCTTTCGGAGCTCGTTTTCATTTCTGCATTCGTTTGATCAACAGAAACATATACATATATGCTGTGCGATGATTCCACGGCTGCACCTCAAAGAGTCCAAGTTAGCAGTCGCCTAAGCCCGATCGGAAGTTATCCCCTGCAGCGGAGATGGTGGTGGTGGTGGTGGTGGTGGCGGTGACGCGTCACATTTCGAGGCAGGACTTCCCGCTGTATTTGTATAAAGAAGCGTGCGACGTGTTTGTTTTCCGTCGTCGCCACACGGGGCGGGAGATATAGGGGCGTCCTCGCCGATTACTGTGCCGCCTACCTTTTGCGGTGAACGCCTTCGCTCCGCTTTGCGTGCTCGCCTATGAGGCGCGGAAACGTTCCCGTCAGAAGCTGCAGGGTGCCAGCGGTACGCGCGTGAAGCCAATGGTGCTTCTAAAAGCCAGTCCGTCCACTTTGTTTCGTCCGCGACTCTTGGACCGAGCGATGACAGAGAAAGTCTGTGGCACACCGCCGAATTTGGAAGTCTGGGAGAGCGCTGAGCAGACAGCGAGGAAGGATTTTCTGCGAGACAGGTGTACAATCGACTTGGACGTTGTACCAGCTGTCCAACTACGGCTTTGTCGAGACGTCGCATCAGCTGCCATTGTGGTGGTCTTGCTGCGGAACGCGTACCTACCGCTGCGTATATTTTCGCACCAGCGAATTTGTTTCTTTTTCTCTCCGCAAGAACAAGCAGCAATGACCACCAGCAGGTTGCAGTGACGTCACGTGCAAGCCACGTGACGTCACACGAAAGTGTTACAGGTTCTATGGGTTCTATGGATGACACTTCTGAATCCACTAACTGGAGAGTCTGATAGGCAAACCTGTTTCCGGCGCAAAAAATACAAAACAAAAGAAAACCCCCAGTGAATTCGAGTACTTTCTTCAAGCATGTTATCATGCTTTTTTTTTTTTCAAAACGTGAAGAAAAAAAAATGAAAGATACGTTGCGACCGAGGTATTCTCCCAGTGAACGTGCACGGCTGGAGTCAGAAACCGGACGCGATTCCGGAAAGCAATGTCGCAGTTCAAGGTGTGTCTCCTAGCCCTCCTAGCTAAAGCTCCGCTCGTTTCCGAATCTCCCGTGGCGCCAGTCGGAAGAGTCGCGCTTTCCCTCGTCGCCTGTCTGCCGACGCCGTCGTTGGTCCACCATTGCGGGTTGACCTCAATCGAAAGGGGGACATGATCCCCCGACGAGTAGACGACGCGGCTTTTCCCGATGATCCCTCCGCGGCGCCAGTCGAGAGCTTCCTAACATAATCCGCTTAAAATCCGCAGAGTGCGCCTTGCGTGCGAGGGACTGCAAGGCCGCATACGGGATCCCTTCGCAGCGAAGGCGTTGCTTCTCTGGGCTGCAATCGCCTCCAACGCAACGGGTCTTCCGCGTTGGTGGAGTCGGAATGATTACTCGATGAATGAGCCTTTTCCGAGTAACTAGCGCCGCCTGGGACCTTGGCTTACAATTTAGACATTCCACCTGAAGCGAATCTGTTTTCTTTTCTGGAATTGCCTTCGGTTGATGCATTGTCCTTTCATTGCGTTATTCATAGGCACTTTTGGTGGAGTGAAGTTTTTCATCCTCATGTACCTGTAAGAGTATTCAGGCATAGTCATATGTGTTCAATTCCAAGATGTTACACTCGCTTTGGTTGTTTTCGTAGAAACTTTTGTGCTCCGAATATCTTTAATTCCTTGCCTGACGAGATAATTTCTTCGACGTCGAAGCGTGCGTTAAAATTGTATCTGCGAAAGAACTTTTCTGTAATTTTGTAGTGAATATGTTTTCTTGATATTCTTATTGGTATTTGTTTCTTTGGTTTCTGCGCTTATGTGGCTGGCAGCTGGGTACAGCCTGACAAGTCCCTGAGACTTGGGCTGACCGGAACAGTCATTTGTATTTTTATCTGCAATAGTAGTTAATTATTATTATTATTATTATTATTACAAATGAAGGGCAGCCCAACCTGCCCGTCAGAACACACTGGCATTGCACCATCGGTTTTCATAGGTTTTATGTCCCATACTACCAATGCCAACAAAAATAAATCGGAAAAACAGAAAAAAAGTGCGTTTCCGTAAATGGCGACAGCGGGAAGCGAGGCCACGGGAGCGGGTGAACGCATGCGCAGAAACTTACTGGGAAAAATTTCGTTTCAAGCCTTCATGACCATTTTCCCCCAGTCTCGGGGCGAATAAAAAAAAAAAAACTAAAAAGGGATTAAAAAAGTGGTGCCATTGTTTGTTTTTTGTTACATTCGCAGGTCACCCATGCCCTTGGTCGTCTGTTTTTCTTTTTCTTCTTTCCCATTAGGTATACTTTCTCTCCCTCGTTTCCTCTATAGCGTGGCCATAGTTGCCTGCTATAAGTGACGGTCCCTCCCCATTACTCCAGTTAGGAGATAAACTCGCAACGTACTATCAGGAAGTGCGCGCATCAGAATGCGATTGGCACGAGTGTGCACGCGTAACTGTGGGAAGCAAATGGTTTGTGCGTCCGTTTTTGTCCGGGATGCTTCAAGGGGCGATGCAACGATTTTTGTACTTCGCGCAAATACCGCTCAGAAAAATCTCTGACGCTAATGACCTACGCAACACGCGATCGTTTTTCACCACACGCAATAGAAATCGAAAAAAAAAAAACGAGCAGCGTTTAGTTTCTCAACTCGCAGCCAGAACAAGCGGCTACGTGATCTGGAGCCGATTATATGCCGCCAATGTTGATCATAGCCACGCGCTGGGGTTGGCAAAGCACAGGACACGCGCTGAGTTCCAGACATTGTTGCGACTGGACACGGGCAATGACACGGGCCGCTACACGAATGCTTGTCGAGCTATATTGATTATCACGAGCCAAAATCGAGTGCTCACGCAATGCTCGGGTCCAATCTATGAGCCGCATTCAGATATCGTCATTGGGGGATACTGCGATCCTCGCTACGTCATCAAGTTTTGCAAAGGAGAGATTGAAAGAAAAATGCTGGCTTTTGTCCTTGAGATTACACCGCAACAAATAGGATTCTTGGTAAAACATAATTGGGGTTGCGTGGATATTTAGACAGCGTGTAGTTGGTCAGCCCTTTCAAAGTTGTGACGAGGCACTCGCTGTAGATGAGAAATTTAGCCACAGTAAGTTTCTTGGTCAGTGGCGTTGTGTGCGATACACTTGGGTACCACTATAGTGCCAATAAAATCGTGTAAAGTGAAAAAAAAAGTTTTTTAGGTTAATATTGTTGCACCGCCCCTTTAAAATCTGAATTAGGGCAATTATGCTTCAAGAAGCCGACGAGGTAGAGAGACAAATTCAGCGCGTAAACGTACATTGTTTGCGGACGAAAAAAAAAAAAAGGAATTCAAGAGCTAAGTTTACCAATGTAATACAGGCTGCTTAGGGTGTGATATGTGGATCTTTTTGTGCCACGTTGTCTGACGAAGGTTTATGAGGGCACAAAGAGTGAAGCATCCATACCGTGTCCATGTTTAACACTCACTGTCAAAAACGTGCGCATCGCCTAAGCATGATCCAACATTGCCAGTTTGAAGTTGTCGCTTTCTTCGGGGTCGATGTTGCAAGCAGGATGAAGGCTTGTTCACACAGTTGCGTCGACTGTGTTGCGCTGCGTTGCGTCGTGCAGCACAGCGCCTCCCCATTGGCTCGTCGTAATGGTCGCCATAGCAACAGATCCACGCAAGCGGTCTTAACGCAGTCAAACGCAGGTGTCTGAACCGATTACAGTCAAACCCGTTAATAACGAACAGCAGGAAACGCTACGATCAGTTCGATATAGCAAGTAGTTCGATATAGCAAAAAAACATTTACAACGAACTTCCACGATGAGTTCGTTGTAAGGCCGAGAGCTTCTCTTTCTTTCTCATCTTTTCACTGCCGCCTTGTAACAATGCGCTTTTTTTTTTTTTTTTGCATGCGTGCAGAGTTTGTTTTTTTAGCTCATCTCCTCTTCTGAATCGCTACTCTTCGTGGGCAAACGCTTTGGGATAATTTTTTGTTTTTCTGTGCGTGCGTGCAGAGTGTATTTTTTTTTAGCGTTCTCCCCTTCTGAATCGCTTCTCTTCGCTCAATTTTGTTCGCAACTTGAGCTTTTAAAATTTTCTTTCTTTCCTATTTCTTTTTTTGGGGGAAGAGACAGGCTACAAGACGATTGTTTGCGCGTTTCTGGAAGCCTTCCCGGGGGTGGTGTTGATATAGGCAATATGTTGTTCGTTATAAAACGTACTTTTTACATTCATTTTTATTTAAATTTTCTGTGAGTTCGATATCGACAATAATTCGCTGCACGTGGGTTCGTTCTAAACGGGTTTCACTGTACTTATAAATATCGCGATTGAGCTCGAGAATGCCAAAACGCGCGATGCCTAAGCCAGCCCCCCCCCCTTTTTTTTTGTTTACTGTATTTTTTTATTTTTTTTTGTGCAGCGGTGAGCGGACCGGAAAAGATGCTACAGCTTCGACAGTTCGCCTGAGCTCGTAATTTCTTCGTTATTTTTATGTTTGTGTTGCTGGTGATGCTAAATACTGCGCATGAAACTTAAGAGGGGAGAAGAAATAGCTGCAATGAACTCGGGTAAAACTAATAACATGTCTTGAGCACGGAAGTGTGTAACCCTACTCGATCGAGCAAGTCTAACCGGATGTTAAGAATATAATATTCTGATATATCCGAGGCAAACAAACCTACCTAGGGAAATATATATGTCAAGAGAAATATAGACCCCAAGGCTTGACGACTTCTCAGAAAACATATTTACGCCAAGAAAAACAAAATTATACTTGTATCAAAACAACAACAACAAAAACTTTAGTTTGACAAGGCACGCGCAAACTGTTGTTGAAGTCCAGACAGATGACGACATCCTGGAAGAGACTTGAGATAAGCGCAGCATTTAACGCAGATATTACGAGCAAACTCAGAATGCACGTTTACTTTTATTTTTATTTTGTACTAGTTTTGGCGGGTATCTGGCCCTATAGAACTTTCCAGGTAGAAGTTCATTGGTGACATGATATTTATTAAGTTTTCGCAAAGAAAACAAATCTGCGAACGTTGCTTAATTTTTCAAATAAAATATGCATACATACTTACAGAAATCGTTCAAGAAATAAATATCGAAAAATAAAACGCTTACACAGACACAATGCTGCAGGTTATATTTTTCCTAAAAATACATTAATCAAACTGTCAGTAAAGTTATGGCATTGAAAGCGAGCGCCTGTGCACCACCAAGACCTCGTGCACCATGTAACTGGCTTTGAGCTCCAGTTAGAATCTGAAATATGCAAGCCGCAACAAGAAAAAAAAAAAGAAAAAAAGGAGAGCGATTTCAAGTAATGTGTTCAGACCGCAGAACAATCTCCGTGCTGACTCAAACACCTGTTTATGCTGGAAAATCTCGCCTTCTGCCGTAGTTTAGTCAGGCATTGAACTCCAGATTTATCACGGTTTTGCAGCGCACGCAAGTCTGGAGATGTGGTTGTGCTGGAAACAACACTTGAACGGTCGTGTTTTCTTGGCAACCTACCGCTTCATTGCATCAGGAAAATCTAGACTGTTTGCTCCATCGCAGGTTTTAATTGAAATACAAAACAAATAACACTGTAGCAAAAACAAAAAAAAAACCTGTTAATTTGACGATTAACTGCCATTGACTGAAACACACTTGAATAAACGGCACTCTTATAGATGATATGAATACTTGCTGATGAAATTTGGAAAACTGGCTTATTTTCATCCGGACAAGCTAAAACAGTATAAAAAATACTTTACCGAAAAGCTCGTGTACTCTTTGTTGATTTTTAATGCGTCACACGTCTAGCAGCTGTAGAAAAACAATTATCACGCATGCAGAGATGGCCGAAAACATAAATCAACATTCGGCCTCCAAATCCGTAAATAAACACTATAACTTTCTTTTATCCTCTTATGCTACGCTTAGTCTATCTAATTTTCACTGTAGAAATCAAGGGCATATTATAGTAACAGTTTTAAGCGAAGTGCGAAGTACTCATCAATTAACTAATTGCAGGGCTTTTGACGCCCATCCAGGCTTAGAAGAGACTCGTCAGTCAGCTTCGAAGTCTAATCATTCCGCCTTGTACTGGAGATCGCATATCGACGTCTCCACTCGAGAGTCGTTTTATCATCGAGAGCAATCGACGACTTGTGTGGCTTATAAATGCGTAAAAACCCACGCTTTGTGTTACATAAAGTACACTGATCCCAACTCAGAGCAAAGGCCTTTTTTATATAACATACACAAGCTCGATTGAATCTGGAGACGATTAACTTGTCTGACTCCTGTGTCCGGATCTTCACTGGACCTGTTTACGGACAATCAGACGCGTTTATCGTTGGGTAGGAGGAACAAAAGTATCGCATGTTTATTTTTACCCGCACCCCGTCTTTCGTGCATTACTATACTTGGGTAAACAATGAAGATCCAGGATAGCACCGGCCGAATCGCTCTTCTTGGGACTTGCCTTGAAAGATCGTCTGACACTTTAGCGCATCCTCAAACTATTTAAATGCTGTTTGTTTATTCATTACAAAAGGCTTTATCGCCAGGATCGGACTAGTACAACAAGGAATTGGCGAATCGTACAATTCACGCGCCCCCAACGAAGCCAGAATACACCCTTTTCAAAATTCGGTGCCATCTGATGACTCACAAAGCAGTTTCAATTTTGACAATCTAATGGCGGTCATGAAACTGTATTTCAATCGGATCTTCGATCACCTCGTACCCGTACAAAGTGGTGACCCATTGGCCCCTTGATTAAATGTCCGCAATCAAAAGGCTTTAGAGCCAAACCTGTACCAAGAGGATTAGGGACTTTTAGTAGACCGTGCACGCTAGAGCTTCACTGTTGCCAGCTTTCCGCAGGGTACGATCCACTAAAACTCTTTATTGATGGGACCACACGCCGAAATAAACGCTTACGCAGCCGTTGTACCCATTTCGTGCTTCGTGTATTGCATTGCCGTATCGAACGCACAGGCCACACATATCCTCCCCTGGGTAGTATGTTCAACTTCTTCCTTCATCAGCCCCAAAGAAGGCCACCATTAGTTTGGCACAGGTGCCATACACTGAGAGGATGATATTGATCAAAGTTGCCAGACTTAATTTCCAAAATAGTCTACTGTGTTGACAGCATGTTTCTTTTATACTTTTTTTTATTGGGACGTTATGACGAAAACGGCGTTCATAATTATGGCTATATGTTTTGCATAAAAATTTATCTACCAGCATCCGAGAGACAACCGCTTACTTTTTGTTGAGCACTAGTGTGCGCGTGGCGAAAATTTCGCTACCTAAAACAATACATTTGCAAGTGGCAAGAGTGTCTCGTCTGTTTCAGACAGGCGAGACACTAGCAAACTGTATTATTTCAAATTGAAAAAAAAAGAAAATCAACACAAAGGAAGAAGAAAAAATTATTTTTCCCCCTTTGAGTTTTTTTTCTTCTTTTTCTATCTAGAGTCATGCGCTTATTTATAAGGATCCTTGCAATGAACAGTTCCACGAGCGAGTCGGCTACACACGCCTCTCTATAAACAAGGGCGGAAGAAGCTAGCGAGCCCCGGTGAGCGGAGAGCGTATGTTCACAAATCAGCAGGAACGAGGCTGCAGAAGATCGAACCCAGCAGAAACTTCCCGCCGCCCGTAAAACGAGCGCTCTCCGCCACACACGCACATACCAAGGCGCAACAGAAACTGAAACCGACGAAAGTCGGTTCCTTTCAATGGTGCACTTCGAACCCCGTCCAAAATTCCAGCCTTTTTTGTGTTTTTGTGTGTGTGTGTGTGTGTGTGTGTGTGTGTGTGTGTGTGTGTGTGTGTGTGTGTGTGTGTGGGTGTGTGTTGTGTGTGTGTGAGATGATGATGTATGATGAGAGAGAGAGAGAGAGAGACGGGCGAAACTTTACGCGAGGCAAAACGGCCATCTAACGACGAGATATTTTGGTGGAGCCCTTTATTCAGTCATTTGCGAAATGTATTATGGTGGCGCCCAGTCGCATGAGTTCTCCCCTCGTGACGTGCATGTAGCCTTTGCGAACAACAAGTTCGATGGTGTTTGTAATTAGCAAGGTGAAAGATCGAAACCATTGCCCTCTCAAAGCAACATTTCCCACACCGTCAAAATTAAAGCTCTTACATTCCTCCTATTTGCGTCAATGAGGAATCCTTTGCTGACGTCATAGTCGCCATTCGGCCAATCGTGTCAGGCCGACCACGGCGACGCTTTTGATCGCGCACTTCACCAATAGTTCCTTCCTATCCGTCACGTAACGACGAGGATGGCATGTACGCCTGTGAACGCTATATTTTCATTATTTGCTTGGAATCTTTTATACTGATAATGTGAGCGTGTGCAGCGCGCGTACCTACGTTCCCAGCATATCCCTTGGTGCTTGGGTAATTTGCCTAAAGGTTTGTTGGACTTGTAACCGGGACCGGTATATGAGATCTCGACTACGTCAAACTTTGCAGGGATCGACGTCTATTTCGTTTGCTCCGCCCCTTCCCACGGGTCGTCTGCATCCTTATTTTAGCTGCTCCTCTCGTTTCCTTTGTCTTGAATGAGGCTCTTGGTTTTATCTTTTGAGCTTTGTTGTCTCCAAACTGGCTGTGAGACGATTGTCCCAAGTGCCTGCCTCGCGTTTTTTTGTGTTGTTTTTGTTTTGTTTTGTTGCTGTTCTAACACTGTATCTGTCATGATCGACGCTCCGCACTTCTAGAGCACCCACCTACGCCAAGGACAGCACGAGCCCAAGGTAACATTTCAATGCCTCAAAACACGCCAGGTGATTTGACTATTCGCGACTCCAATCTACTATAGGTGGCGCCACTCGTTTTCCAAAATGGCGGTTATAGTGAGGGTCGGTGATGCTTGCCGCTGCTGAGCCTGTCTAATGTGTTGGCTTCACTGAGCGACACAAAATATTCCTGCTTGTACGAAGAAGCAGGGGTGTTATGAGCGCAGGTCACCTCTTTATCCTGAAAACAGAAACGGTGTTTAGCGTAATATTTACGCCAGGAGGCACGTTTTAATTCTGGAACGAAACCCAAACTAACCTCAATTTTGGATTTAATTTCTCGGTTTAGGTGTTAATTTCGGGTTATGTCATAACTCAAAATGTGTCTCGCAGCGGAATTATTGAGCTAAACTAGTTGTTCGCTGAAACTTTATTTTGTTACATACGTGTCCGATCTAGGCACTTCAAAATATTTTAGATAGTTCAGTGTCTCTTTAAAGACAGGGTTTTTCATACGCCATAGAGGTAACATAGAATAATGTATTTGTTGAAAATATCTGCTGATATTGGTGCTTTCAGGCTGCCTTTTCTCGCTCAGATAATTGTCACGTCAAATAATGAACTGTGGGCCTTCTAATGGCTTTTTGGATATTTAGATTATTTATTGCCTTTAACAGTATTCCCAGCTCAAGATTATCAGAATCAATCCAAATTTTACAAAATATCGCCACGGGTGATGAATTTAGAATATGTTCACAAAACGTATAAATTAAGAAACGTTGTTATTTCTGCAAAAACCGGTAGACGCAATCCGAGTCAGAGAGCAGAAGAGAGAGAGAGAGAGAGAGAGAAAGAGGGTGTGTGTGTGTGTGTGTGTGTGTGTGTGTGTGTGTGTGTGTGTGTGTGTGTGTGTGTGTGTGTGTGTGTGTGTGTGTGTGTGTGTGTGTGTGTGTGTGTGTGTGTGTGTGTGTGTGTGTGTGTGTGTGTGTGTGTGTGTGTGTGTGTGTGTGTGTGTGTGTGTGTGTGTGTGTGTGTGTGTGTGTGTGTGTGTGCGTGTGTCGCGCGCGCGCGCGTTTTTAAAGCAACGCGAGACGCATAGGTCTTTATATTACATCCAGTGCTTGATAACAATGTCGGACTTTTTCATATGCAAAAAAGAAATCAAAATGAGGCCTGTCTGGAAAGACTATTATGGTTGAATGGCGCATTTTAGTGATCGTGGCATTTATTGGGTACCTACATTGCCGCAATTCGTAATATATTTTGTTGCTTATGATCTCATTTCAAACGCGCGAACTCTGGCAATTAAAAGTGCGCAAATTCTCATCACTGGTGCCAATTGCAGCACCTTTAAATAACGAAGTTTTAAAATAAAAATAGTTCGAAATAGATGAAAACAATCAAGCTAATCTGAGAAGTCCATGTAAAATTATAGTAAATGTTGGTAAAGCACAAAGTGCTATCAAAGTCGCGACTTTTGACAGTCGGCGAAACTTCCAAAGTCACAGGCAATCCTTCAGGACAAAATGACCCCCCCTCTTTCAAAAAAAAAAAAAGACGGATTCCGTTTTTGTTTTTTTAATTACCAATCTTCCCAAAACATTTTTTTTTACGCGTTGTAATTTGGCTTTTTTGGCCTCTTCAGTTCGAAGGAACGCCTACCCGCTTGCACGTCTGCTCAGTGCAGCACATTTCGTTGGCGTTAGAAACCGGTGCATGTTTGCGTTAGCGTTGCCGTGTTCCACACTGCGCGTGCGCGGAGCCCAAAATCCCGGTCATGGATTGGAGCATGGCGACGACGCGCATATACGCAGCGTGCGGCACGCAACTCTAACGCAAACGCACAGCCCTTGCGTTTGCTTCTTTACGCAGTACTGAAACTCTCTAGTAGGTACAATCACATGCCTGGTGCAGCACTCCATTGGGACAGTGAAGAGTGTTGTTTGCGTTCGGAAGTGACTGTTGGCGAGCCAAGCCTTCGCGCGCGCGCTTCGGGATCTCGGAGGTTATGCCCTCACTAGAGCGCTTCCCGTTTGCGCCGCGGGAGGGCGAGCAACGAGGTGGAGACGCGTTCGTCGAGCCATTACATGACGCTTACTTTGGCAAAATAACTCGCAAGAAAAAAAAAAAATATTTTGCGTATTAAATTGACGGTCCCGTCGCTGGGCAATTCGCTGTATCAGAGTTTGCTATGCGGGGAGCAAGTCGCCTGCTTCTCGCGCAGGAATTGCAGTGACGTCAGAACGACGCCGAGCTCTGATTGGCTCTGATTGAAGGATAGTGGGTAGTCCTCAAGGCAGCTTGCTTTGAGGTCTACCCACTATCCTTCAATCTGAGCCAATCAGAGCTCGGCGTCTTTCTGACGTCACCACGCCCACATGCAAAAGAAGCAGACGAACTTGCGCTCCGCTTAGCCATCGAGAATAAAGCTAATATAGGTTTATAGAGCTTCCGAGAGCCGAAGAAACGCGGGGCGCGGGTTCTTATGGCTTCCTTAGTGATTTGTATTTCGGCGTTCTTATCAGCTAATGCTGCAAATCTCATTGGCTGCGGAAGGATATGCTCAGCACTCGCTACACCCAGCATTTCTAAGATGTCGCTGACTATGGTGAATCTGGTTGAGGGTACGGAGCGGAATTGTGCTGTGAGCGCTTGCTTTGTAAACACCGGCTTCTACTGCTTGCTTTCGTCGAGTAAAAGCGTGCTAGAACGAGGTAATTTAGCGGCTTCTGTATTGATCCACCCGAGGCAAGTAAAACGAAGGCGGAACGGGGGAGAATAGGGAAACGACGGTCTCGAGACATCTTTCGAAGGTCAGGGTGGTGCTCGGTGCCGTGGCGCATGATGGCGAATGAATGAGGAGGGTTCGGGAGAAAGGGGTCCAGTAATGAGCGCACCCTTCTAAAGTGCCGACAGTCCCCCAAGGGGCAAGAGAGAATTCGCCCCGTTGGCCGGTTATGCGCGCACCTAGGGAGACGTGCCGACGATGGGGAAAGTCGAAGCAATGCCGACCTTCGTCATTGTCCCCGGATCGGAAGACGCGTCGCCGGGCTGGGAAGGGGGAGGGTGAAGGGCCGATTACTGGCGGTTTGTAGACCCCTTGAAGTATGGCGGGCTCTTTTGTCCCCATCATCTTGTTGGTGCGGCCTCGGACCCCCGGAAAGCTCTAAACCGTGCAATAAAATCTATCCATCACGAAGAGAAAGAAAGTTTTGCTTGTTTACTTTGTAATCCTGCGGATGTAAGCACCCAGCTCCTCAGCCATTTGAAGATGCCGACAGTCAGTAATGATCCCTACTGGAAATTCTCGATGCCTGGTAAACCCCCCCCCCCGCCCTCCCCCGACCCCTTTTATGTGTGCTATGAAATGTCACCGCTACGCCTAAGCTGCAAGGACAGCCGTGTTAGGGGAAGTTGAAACAAAAACCCTGTTGAAAGGTGTAGAGTCTCAAACTCATTTGACTCTAGGGGCCAGGTAGCACACACCGGAAAGGTCGAGGGCCAACTTAATTTTTAAGATGGCGGGGGGGGGGGGGGGAGGGAGGGAGGAGTTTAGAATGTTTTAACGAGAAGAGATCTTGCGCCCATGCTTTTTGTAAGCCCAGTTTTGTCCCCCGGATCGGAAGACGCGTCGCCGGGCTGGGAAGGGGGGTGAAGGGCCGATTACTGGCGGTTTGTAGACCCCCTTGAAGTATGGCGGAGCTCTTTTTGTCCCCATCATCTTGTTGGTGCGGCCTCGGACCCCCGAAAGCTCTAAACACGTGCAATAAAATCTATCCATCACGAAGAGAAAAGAAAGTTTTGCTTGTTCACTTTGTAATCCTGCGGATGTAAGCATCAGCTCCTCAGCCATTTGAAGATGCCGACAGTCAGTAATGAGTCCCTACTGGAAATTCTCGATGCCTGGTAAACCCCCCCCCGCCTCCCCGACCCCCTTTTATGTGTGCTTTGAAATGTCACCGCTACGCCTAAGCTGCAAGGACAGCCGTGTTGGGGAAGTTGAAACAAAAACCCTGTTGAAAGGTGTAGAGTCTCAAACTCATTTTGACTCTAGGGGCCAGGTAGCACACACCGGAAAGGTCGAGGGCCAACTTAATTTTTAAGATGGCGGGGGGGGGGGAGGAGGGGAGGGAGGAGTTTAGAATGTTTTAACGAGAAGAGATCTTGCGCTCCATGCTTTTTGTAAACCCAGTTTTGCCAGTTACATCTCTAGATTTGATTTGTTAATATGACTACTTTGGGCCCCGACCTGCATGATGTGATAACAAGAATTAAATTGACACCGTCCCGCCAACGTGCTGGCATTTTATACACTTAGAAATGCCTGCGCGTCTATTTACCCGCAAAACACTCAAAGAGCCAATTGCTGCGATCTGGGAAATAAGCTCAGCGAATGATGAGACGGAACATCCGTTTAGACTTATAAATAGAGTCTGCGCTGTGGCATTACGCAATGCGAAGCTTCATGCTTATATTGCGTAATGCCACAGCGCAGACTTCATTTTCAGCTCTAAACGGATGTTCCGCCTCATCATTCGCTGAGCTTATTTCCTAGATCGCAGCAGATTGGCTCTTCGAGTGTTTTGTGGGTAAGTAGACGCGCAGGCATTTCTTAGAGTGTAGAACAAGAGAGCAAGTACACCGCCGTTCCCGTTCCCGATAAACAATAAGTTAATTTGACAGTTCTTGCTTTCCTGGCGATTTTTATTACCACACTCTGAACAAACACTTGTCTTCTAGTGGTGATATAGTTTTGAAGGCGAAAATCCTGGAGCTCGTAGCTTTATCTTTGCCAGTTGATCCTGCTGATCGAGAGTTCACGAAGAACTCGCGCTTGCAGCCTAGTAGCGGAATTGTTGTACATTACAGGAAGATGGGAAACAAAAAATAATGCGAAACAAAGGACAAATGAACATAGATAAGTATAAACTATGTGAATACGTTAAAAATGTCGAGCTACGTTTCGAGCGAAAATGAATCGGCGAGATGAGATCACGCATGCCGTTTCCAGCGCTCGAGACATGGAACCGGGACTCGTAGCCAGTTAGTTGCCTGCGGGCCACGGGCCGCGTGTTTGAGAACCCTACCGTAGAGGGTAGGGGAAAGTAGCGAGTAAGGAAAAGTGGAAAGCGCGAAGTGTACGTCGGCCTTTAAATGTTACTTTAAGCTTTTTCTTCTCGTTTGCTTAGGTACACACGTCAAGGTCATTGCCCGGAACATCTCGCGAGCTTTTCGCCAATGGATGTCGCTCGGCCAAGATGAGGTCCAGCCACGACCACTCCGCCAGCTACGACAGCTCCAACGTCCATGTTCAGGCGAGGGCAAAAAATTAAGATATGATTACAAACTAGTTTTTTTTTTAAAGTTTTTGATTAGTGACCGAAAATAGTCCTCCCCGTGCGGCCTCCAACTTTGCCCCAGTACCAAATTTCCTTAATCGTGCACGAACAGGGGCTTACTCGAGATCCTCAAACAGGTGAAATGTTTAAAAAAAAAATCGGGGGAAAGGGGGGGGGTATAACGATAGTAGGTTCGAATTTGACTATAAGAAACACTGGGCGTGGTCAGTCTCTAGTATTTCAATATTGCTTAGCAGCCAATCAGAATGCGGCATCCGCCGATAAGAATACGGAAGAACCAATCAGAAACTAAGAAGCGTGGACATAACCAGGGTCGAGAATAAAAATCAAAATAATTTAAATCGTGATTTTAATCGTGATTTAAATCATGATTTGAATCATGCTATAAATGAGACCAAATTCTGCAAGGATGACCTTCTCAGCAAAAATATTTCCAAAAGTATTTGTTTCGGTTTACCGTTTGTTTATCGTTTGATGCTCTCTGTGTGCAATTGTTTTGAATTTAAGCTGATGAATCATGGAGCGAGAAATACTTAGGTCAGGTTGAACACGACCACAAAGCAGTGGTTTTCTGGGCTAATTGGAACGTCGAGCTTTCTTTCTACCGTTTACTTGGTTCGTCAGTTACGTGACCTCCTATTGGAAGAACGCAAAAAGGAGGAAAATCACACCAGAAAAGTAATGTAATGTTGCATGAAAATCAGAATGCAAAAGAAAAAAAAAAGCAAATAAAGCTTTTTCACTAGCCTTGAAACAGCAGGCTGTTTTTTTATTTATTCTACTATGGCGGGGTTTACTCAATGAAAAAGTTGTGAGTTATACTGTCCTTTACATTTACAGTACTTCTTTCTTCCGCATTGTTTTCAGTGATTGGACAGATTGTCCAATCAATCCGTCATGCTTGAAAATACATCTGGCGTTCAAAATAACAATTTTATGGCTACAATGATTTACACTAAATTATTCCAATTTAAATCAAATAAATCTGACCTAAATAAAAAAAAAATCTGATCTACTTTTAAATTCTTATATATATATATATATATATATATATATATATATATATATATATATATATATATATATATATATATATATATATATATATATTTTTTTTATTATTTTTTTTTTTACCTTGGACATAGCAGAACTGGTACGTGAAACGGAACCAGGAACGCGATTTTCGCTGGGAAGTTTCGGAGACAAGAGAGGACTGTTTTAACGTAGGACATGCTTTTGGCGAGGGCAACTTGGTGAAAAATTAAGACGGAAAAGCGAGACACGACAGCGTTACGAGCGACAAATCCCGCTAAATTAACGGGAGTTCCCATCCGCCGAAACATTCGGCGAAGAGCAAGACGCGCAGTCAACATGAGCCCTTACGCCACACGCCCATTGACTGGCGTAAGCGATCATGTGACCATAGCGACAACCACTGGTGTTCTCTTCGGAAGTCGCGAGCGATTGCACCGACATTTGCCGATTCAGGAACAAATTCTATGTTTGACGATCTTCTCAGGTATAGCCAAAATACTACTGCTAAATGTTTTTTCGTTCTGTTTTAGCGGGAAAATGTTTTGCTGGCTGATCCGCCCAGTTCCAAATATAACACGAGCATGCGTCACCGGTCGGCTTGCGCTCGGTAACGGTCAATCCGTCGGCCAGTGTTCAGGTTCGTGTTCGTGATCAATTAGTGCTTGTGATGGAAATCGCCGAGCCTTCACAATGTCCGAAGCCAACCCAGACACGCGACTGTAAGGCACGTTGGCGGCCCGAGCTGGCAAAGGAATATTCGACACCTTATTCTGGCCGTGAGTTGTTAATGTGTTAATTTGTTGCGCGTGTTTCTTTTAACAGCTGGTTCGTGAGGGCTAAACAAGAATACTATGAACACGAGGTGTTAGTTCTGAAAAAATATTTAGGGCACCGAGAAGAAGAAAAAACGCTTCGTGGTTCTGTTAACAATGTACACTCTCCGGCAATATGAAGGGCCACTGGGCGCGTGGCCAGGCGGTGGCTGGCAGGGCGCTGCGTGCCCCAGGCGTCATTCGCCTTCGAGGAAGGACACTCACTCGGGCTCAGCTAAAGCGCAACGCGCTTATCAGGTTGTGCTGAGCCCCGAGTGAGCGTCCTTCCCTCGAAGCAGAATGGACGGAGCGCTCGCAACGCCCCCGCAGCACGCTGGCCTCCGCGTGGATCGTTCTTGCCGGAGTCATGTACGATAGTGCATATTTTATCGAAGAAAACCCGTTTCATTACAGTGGCATATTTTATAAATCTCTTTCGTCTTGCAGATTTCTGACATTGCTGGTGACGAGGACATAGTAGCTACGACATATTTCTTGAAGATCTGCAAGTCAACGATCCTGAAACCTTACTCCATAATCCTACAACTAGTGAGTTGAAAATGAACAGTTCCCGCATTAGTCGGTGTTTTGGTTTGTTCCTGGGAAAGGGGGGCTCGTGTTTATTACTATATTCCAGACTTTGGTTAAATGAGCCTACCTTTTCCAAATCGCACCTTTTCTCCTTCGTAAGTCAATAGTGGAGCTAAACGGCCAAAGAGCTCCACTGCGCATCGGGTCCAGAGCTCGCGAATCTCAAATATCACTAACTGGTTAGCAAAATGGGGAAGAAAGGTGATGATACGAGGTATACTTATTATGGGTGCCGACGTATGCATAATGCCGGCATTTATAATTGTGCTACCATCTTAGGTAACCATTGACTGTCAAGGATATGATATTTGGTAAAGTTCCACTTCACCTAAAATGCTCTAGCAGAAGAGTAAAGTCCCCTTCTGCTAGGAGGCATGTCAGCAAGTACGGTTAGGGCCACCGGAACCCAGGATAATCCGGGCCTAGCAATTTTTCGGCTGGTAGGAATGAGGCCACAGTTCAAGTGAGACCTGTAAGTTGATTTCCGTCACGAAAACGTAACCTCTGCAGCCGCTTTCTCGGTGGCGCAGATAGCGTGGCGCAAGTTCCGCAAGGATAACCCGACACGACATCGGCTTTCCTGGAGGCTGATGAACGTCCTCTATCCTGCCCTCATCCTGATGCTGTTGCTGTTCTACGCACTGCTCCAGGGCCTCGCCTGTCCTGGCCGGTTAGAATTCAAGGTTCCTATGGTAAGAGCACTCTTTTCAATCGCCGACATACATACAACGTCTATTGCAGGGGTGGCCAGGCTGACCCGGCCTAAGAGCCCCAAACAAAATCACGAAACTTCCAAGAGCCGGGGGGGGGGGGGGAGGGAGGGAGGAGGGGAGGGAGAGAGGGGGGAAGGGCAATAAATGAAACTTGAACTATTTTATTCTATCCTAGTCAAAAGCAGTCCAACTGTATGCAAGGTAGCAGCAGTAGCACAGCACTAGGAAACCGTAACCTGTCTTTCGATTTCAAACGCGTTTCATTTCTCTTTTCTGGGAAGTGCTCGTGTGACCGGCAGGGAGGCGGGGAAAGTGGGAGGGGGGGATAGGGGAGGGAGCCGCGAGCCGCACTTAACACGCGAAGAGCCGCATGCGGCTCGCGAGCCGCAACTTGGCCACACCTTGGTCTATTGTGAAACTACCACGGAATAAGCTGAGAGGGTGCTGTTATCCTTTAGGTCATTGTCAGTTATTTTCTGTCCGACTGCAAAGCTGGAAGTACTCAGCTTTCTGACTTGGCTCCTTTTTCTTCCGTGCACGAGAGCACTGAGAGCACTCCTCAGAGATTTCAGCTGACACTCACAGTTTTTGCTTCAGTCACACTGGAGGATTATCACAGTAGGTTGGAGGTTGGAGGTTTGTTGCGCATTTGTTGAAGGATTAACGTTTTGTAAGGTACCAGCAAATTCAATTTAATTTAATTTATTGTTTTCTCAAAGCTTGAATGCAGTTAAAGTTTCTCCTGTCATGCGAACATAAAGCAGAGCTCAGTGGTCAGTTTCAGCCTGAAAGTGAAAACAAGTCAGCTGGCCATGAATATGCCCGTTTTTGTCTGGTTCCCTGGGCTAAAGGAAATTGTTTTGCTGAATTCCAGAAAACCATCGACAATGCAACTCATCCCAACAGAACGACAGCGCAGCTCTGGAACAACGGACATGTGAGTTCGAGTCTGGATCGATTCCCGTGTGAAAGGCGGTGCATTTATCTATTATTATTTTTTACAAAGTACCTACATCGATATGTGGGCATTGTTGTAGTTTTTTTTTTTTTTTTTAGAATACCTTATGATAAGTGAGAAAAAAATAAGTCGCTATCGTCAATCGACACATTCTCTTCCGGAAGGTCGTTCTATTCAATCGCGGTTTTAACAAAGAATGAAGTGGAAATACTGTCAGTTCAAGAACTGGGTGCAGCAACCTTCTTAAAATGATCGCGATGGGAAGAGACGTAGACGGCCCCGAAAGATAGGCGGCTTTATCAATCCCTGTTTTGGTATGAAATACACGATGGAATAATTTTAATCTTAGGGTGCTTCTTCTACATTCGAGCGTTTCCCATCCCAGCTCAGCTTTCATTTCTGTGACACTAGCACAAGGATCATAGTTGTTAAGTACAAAGTGCGCTGCCTGATTCTAAATTTTCGCCAAGTTTGGTTATAAGAAAATCGTGATATGGTACCCACACGACGCACGGGCAATCTAAGATGGTTCTTACTAAAGAAAAGTAGTGTTTCTTTAACGTTGCGTAACACGGATCTAAAATTTAGACAGATAAAATAGAACACTCTGCTAGCTTTTCCTATTGTTCGTTCTATATGTCTCTTCTATTTTAGGGAGTCTGTAAATAGCACTCCTAAGTAAACATACTCAGTATACAGTACTTCGGACGGTACCGTTGATTAGGTAGCTTTCGAAGACGTGTGGCTAATTTCTTGAGAAACGTATATGATTGCATTCATTCAGATTTAAGTTTATTTTCTACTGACTACACCAACTAGATAAAATGATTATGTCGGTTTTCAATATGGCAAGGTCGTCTGACGAGTTTATCGATCCCTGTATAATACGCAGTCATCGGCGAATAGTTTAATATGAGTCTGTATATTTTCAATAATAATCAGTTATGTATACAAAAAAAAAATCCCCAAGACACTTTATGCTGGCACTCCCGAAAAAAAAATAAAAAATAAAAGCCGAAAGACACTTCCTTGCGGCACTCCCGAAATAACCAGAGTTGGTGTGGATGTACTACCATTTAGAACAACACGCTGTTCTCGACCTTCTAAATAATTTCGTATCCAGTTCAGAACGTTGCGATCCATGTTTAGCATAGCTAATTTGTGCAATAATAGCTAATGCATGGAACCGTGTCGAAAGCTGTGCGAAAATCTAAGAATACGCAGTCAATATATTTCTTGTTATCTAATGATCCGGAAATCTGATGAGAAAATTCTACCAACTGTGTTTCGCAACAATACCCGCTGCGAAAACCGTGCTATGAGGGGGAAAAGGAATGTCTCGAATCCAAGAAGGAGTAAAGGTTACTATAAATAATTTCGTCATAAAGTTTGCATCAGATCGATGTTAATGAAGTAGGGCAATAATTTTCCTCATTGGCTTTAGATCAGGATGTAACAACAGGTGTGACGTTTGCCATCTTCCAATTCATCGGAACCATCCCGGTCTTCAAAGATTCACTGAATATAACAAAACTATACAGTGCTACAGATTCGCTACACTTAAGAAATATAACAGGAGAAATACCATCAGGTCCAACGGCTTTGGTAGCATCGATTCCGCGCACCAACTTCATGATACCGTTCAAGTCAATAGTAATTTTGAGCCTTACACTCTGCCCTGTAAAGTAATGTTGTCAGAACTTGTAGCGGTAGCATCCCACATTTCTCAGTATGCACTCTTTAGTATCAGTGTAGGGTTCTATATTATCCTGACAGTAATTCAGTCTTGTCTTTTGCAATTTAACTGTTATTATTATTATTATTATTATTATTATTATTATTTTAGACGAGGTTGTACTTGGGGCAGCTTTTTTTTTTTTTTTGCATTACCGAAGAAGTGAAGAGCGCGCGAGCACAGCTGTGATCGGCGCTCCATGTCGGGTATACGCACGGGTACCCATAGCTTTGACTTCATTGCCAAGAAAAGTTGTCCCTTAATATAACAAACTTGTAGGCACGCTTTCATTTTTTCCCGGTGCGCACAACCTCTTTTGGATGTCGAAGCTGTCCACACGGCTCTTAGAATACCAGTGCCCTGTTGACGGATTGTTCCCAATCCCGCTGCACGTTGGCCATTCTATGGCTGCGGTGCAAACGGAGCGGTAAGACACTAACGCAGGACGATGCTTCAAGAAGAGTTGTTTTTATTGTGGATTTACTTTCATAACCAATGGCCACTGTGTGCGTATCTTTAAAAGGCTGTGGAGCGCAGGGTTGTAAGAAAGGAGAAACAGCGAAAACGACAATGCAGATTACGAGTAAAAAACAAAACAAACAAAAAAACAACAACATACAATATTAGTAAAAAGAGAAGAAAGCACTTTAGACGTTCAAAGGGTGCCGCATGCCCAGGGGCGCTTGAAGAGAGGACCGCCTACACCGTCTCAAAATGAAGGCCCCCTTCACCTTCCCTGCGCTGCGGCGCACAAATGGAAGGGGAAAATGTTCGAGCAACACTTGTTCTTTGTTCAATCTTCGTGCAGAGTATGCGAAGTACAACACACGCGCACGCACGGACACTAAAATGTCCTTAACCTCCCAGGTGGCTGGAGCAGCATGCACGGCTTGGCCTCAGGGTGCCACACACGTTCAAGCCGGATTCAATTTTCCTTCTTTCTACTGTTTCTGAATTGCTCTAGAAGCCGGTGTATTTTCTACTCTATACGTTCTGAATTTCCGCACTTACTTTCCAAGAAAAAAAATATATAGAAGTCAATGTCAGATATGTCGCGAACCTCCCGAGATTTCAGTTCGTCGAAATTTTCGAATATCTTAGAGGTTCGAGATTGAACAATTAGAAGATTCCGAATTTATTTTCAGAACAAGTTCGCGAAGTTTGAAGACTTCAAATAGCACAGAGGTCCGAGTTTCAGAGTTTCGAACTAACGGTTTCGAATTTACATACAAGAGTATTTTCATTTATTTTCTAGTTGACTCGCCGTGAGCTATGTTCAGGAAAGCTCAAGTACGCTAGAGCGTTACCGCTACCGCTACCGCTGACAACTTTACTTTATGCCACCGCTACAAGTTCTGACAACCTTACAGGGCAGAGCGTTATGCCCTAGCTCAAGACAAAGCTGACGACGAAATCGCCGTCACCAGCTCGCTAACTGGCATGTCAAGTTGGGCTGTCTAAACAAAACACAGCAAATGTCGTGCACGGCAAAAAAAAAAGAAAAAAAAAAAGAAAGACGGTTACGCTTTTTAAAATACGCGAACGAATTGTGGCGCTTTGTGCGCAGTTCACACGCTGCGCGAAGTACTTCTCACGAGATTTGGTTGTCAGCTAGTTAAAATACAAAACAAAACAAATATTTTTTCCTTTATGTGGAAGGTTTTGATGCGATAACAAATAAATGATCTTGATTGGAATAACACGAATATTAACTCGCCACACAAACGGGAGAAATTAATAACGCTCCGCGAGAAGCCGAACCTTTGTTTATATATTACGGCTCTTGCGGTGAAAACGGGTGTAGTTAGTGGGGAATTTTAGTAGCCCGTTCCGATAACTCCGATAACGATACCCGTTACTCCGCCGGCGCCTTTGCGCATGCAATCGGGTATCGTTATCGGGGGTGTCGGAACAATCTACTAAAACACCCTAGTAATAACACCGAAAATAACGTGTTTCGGCTATGCCTTTGCACGAGCGCGATGAAGGCGCCTTCTATGCTGCGCTTGGAGGCCAGGCACGTAACCAGGATTTTGTTTCGGGGGGGGGGGGGGGGGGGGGGCGCCCATGACAAAATGCTGTATGAGGGGAGGGGGAGAGGAGGTCCGAAAAAAATTGAAGATTTTTTTTTGGGGGGGGCGGCCCCCCCCCTTCCCCTTCCCCCCCCCCTTGGATACGTGCCCGGGGGAGGCTAGCTTACCGTATTTTCCGGACTCAAGTCCGCACCCGGTGTACAGTCCGCATGCTGTGCGTCGTCTCCGCATTGTGCTTAGTCGACACGAAAATGCTCTCATACACCGCACACCTTGACAAATTTCTGCTGTATTAGCTCACAAAAAAGTTTGTATCGTACAGGAATCAACATTAATATGCTCTGTTGTTCATCAAATCCTTCACGTCTTATCGCAGTGAACGATCTAGAAAAAAGAATCCAAAACAAAACAAGTTTGCACCGGGTAATATTTCAACCTTTAAGCAAGTACAGTGCAATCCACTCATAACGATACCACATACAACGATCAGTCTCTAGAGTTTCTAGTTCAGATACAACGATAATCGGTTATCATCGATTAAATTTTCAGGCTTTCTTATTATCGTTTTAAGTGGATTGCACTGTACAGTCCGCGGACTATGGTGCGGAAAATGCCGTACTTTGTTTGCTTTGTCTTGCTGTTGCCTGCTCTCTTTATGTATAAAAGAAAACAGAAAAAAAAGCTAGGTTTTATTTTACGGTGGATCGCAGAGGCAGCTAGAAGCCACCAAAGCCAATCGTATGCCGCATGTATGTATGTCGTATGAGTGTCACGTGGCCATCGAGAGGAGCGCTGCAACACGTGGGGCACGTTGTGACGTCACATTTATACAGGCGCTGGATTGGCTGGGATGGCTCGTAGCGTCCGCTGCGGTCTGTCGAAGTTGAAACGGGGCATAGTTCGTCTGACATTCCGGGAGCTGAAGCGGCCAAACTGCGCCCCCGTCTTGTTTTTTTGTTTGTTTGTTTTTTCGTCGCGCATCGCGTTTTTTTTTCTCGTGACGTTTCGCTCGGGTGTCCTCAGCTGCCCGTTTATGGCCGGGGTCGCTTTTGTTTTCGGACCGGGGACCGAAAACAACGTGTTCCCTAACATTCCGAGAGAAGCACGTTTTCCCGGCAGTTTTGCGGTTACGGATTTTCCCCCGGAGCATGTACTGCGGGCTCCTCGAATAACAGGAGGCGCGCAACGACTTGGCGAAAACACGACAGGGGCTGGGACGCGGGGAAGGACGGCCACAAACGCCGGGGGCTTCGAGTCCGTTATTTGCGGGGACTAAACTTTTATGGCCCTGTCTCCAGAAGGCGCGAAGTGTCGAGCAGACTCGGGAGGCAGAGATAGTGACCGCGAAATTAGTGTCCCTACGAAAGCCTTCTTCCATATATATGTATATATATATATTTTTTAATACGTAAGAGTTGTCTTTGCCCCGTTTCTTATCTCAAGAACCTCTCATGTTCCTATCGGGCGCAATCATGCTGTCAAGCATACCTCGTCAAAACTCACTCATGAGTGCGAGCTACAGATATACCCGCGGTGTTTCGTTGTTTCGTGTAGGAGGCAAACGGGCGCTATGCCGGTACGCCTGAAGGCAGTCGTTGCTATTCCGAGTGCACTCGTCTTATGCGCGGTCGCTAATCCTGAAGCCAATATTCCAACGAAAGCCGGCTGGGAACTGTCGCGATTCGCCCGTATAGTTTGTTCAAGTTGTAGCCTGGAGTTTGTTAAGTTTCTCAACTGGAATTTATTTGTCTACTTGAACAAATAAAGGCACGAAGAGAACAGTTACAGAAAGCATGGTGTGAAGGTTACAGTAGGGCGGCCATGTTCCCTTTGTTGTGTTGTTTTGCCCATGGTTGTTGCTTGAATCTTCAGTTAGGCTAAACACAACAGAGTTCTTCTGTAAAAAACATACGCATACACTTCTTCGTGCTCGAGTACGCCCAAAACGCCAGACTTGTCCGCAATTCGGTTTAAAGGCTGCTACATGTATGATATATATGGTCGCATATAAAAGTTAATTCGATCGTGGATTGTCAGAGAACAATTGCAGACGATAAGTTTCCAGATTACATTCAAAGAGATTCAAAGAGAGTGAAACGATCTTCTTACTTCACTTAATATCGTCGATAACAAATCGACGTTCCTACCTGCTACTCGATACCCCGTGAGTCGTCCAAGATGGGACCATGGAGCATAGTCGGAATACTGGCTGCACCCGAAAACGTTTCGCGTGCCGGAGAAGGGGTTTTCTTACCAGCTCCACTAGTATTTACATATTAGTTGTGATTTCTATATATTATTATTTATCAACCTGTACAGCTCGCACCGGTGCACAGTGCAGTCGTTTACGATGGGCTATCTTTGCCTTTTTAGCAACGTGATTTATACCCCAATCACACGGTCAACATAAAGGTACCTTTAACATCTATAGGTCCCTTTGCAATCGGCGAATCAGCCCGTGCTCTTGGGTCGCGAGCACACGCCACGCGCGGAAGATCGTTAATTGATTGACCGCAGAGAACAAAGGTCCCTTAGCTAAAGGTACCTTTACGCGTCGTGTGAATGGGGTATTATTCGTATACGAATAAATAACAGAAGCAACCTTTCGCGCCCGAACAAAAATAAACGGCATTTTTTTTTGTATCTGACGAAACAAATTTCGAAGAATTGTAAACCGTTTAATTAAGTTGCATGACCGCGCCCTTCCCCCTCTTCAAATATGGCGTTAATATCCGAATGAGGCTATCAATAGTTACAAGAGAAGTAATTTAATTATCGAAGGTAAAAAAAACAAAAAAACTTGCGCTTACACCAGTAGGCCGTTTATTCATTCAAATTAGTGAAGACAAATGAAAAATGATCATCCATCAAAAACCATAAATGATTTTAACAAAGAACACAACTTTCTAGATGTAGTTTTAAATATCTGTAGGCAACATATTAACAAGTTTGTTCACAAGCATACATTGTCTGAGCAACAAGAATACCGAAGGCATCTGACACCGCGCTCACGATTTTATGTCGGGAATCAGGATCCATAAAGTATAACACATTACGGAATACAGAGGCGGTAAATTCGAACGTCCTGTTTTAATTGGTATTTGCGGTGCAAGAGAAAATGAGAAACGCGATAAAAAAATTAATATATGGTACGCCCAAAGATCTTCAATCAATCCTTCTTCCAGAAAAAAAAAAAGAAAAGTCCACCAAGCGGTTATTTTTAGGTTAAATAATTTGGGTGAACGACGATAAATATAGAAACATACCATTCTGAAATAGTTCTACTCGACAATGAATCGCCTTGCTATACTCCGTTTCACGATAACTTAGCGAACTGTGGAGGCTGCGGCCCCCGCGACCCATTTAGGGCGCCGGAGCAAGGCACGTGACGACGCTCCATGGTCGAGGCCACCGGGGCCTCGTTACCGCCACAGCAAGAGCCCTCCGCGACAAAAAGTAGTTTTAAGATTCGTTTTCTTTTAACGGCAGTTGAACTCGCGCGATTCTATCTATAATGAGAAGACATGAAGAATAAAGAATAAACAATCACAAATTTATGAGTTTCAATGATACTGAAACCAAAAAGCGACGCCACATCCGTATCCGATCGATTTTTTAATTTTTTTCGCCTTGTAGCGCCGTGGCTGTTGGCGATCGCCGGCGATCGCAGTCGCGTAATCGGCCGTTTCCGCTGAAAACATCGCACTGTGCCTTGGCATTAGCACCCGTCTCAAATTTGCGGCTAAATTGATTGTATGGTTGTCTCAGAAACTGTTCCCGAAGTTCTCGCTATTCTAGTGGACGGATATGTTGATGCGGTGGCCGTTCATCCGAAGTTGGTTGGTTTCGGAGCAGACGACTCTTGGCTAGCAGACGACATCCGGTTCCTCCGGGCCACGCGCCTCGCATTTGGCGTGGAGACACAAATCACAAATGCTCCCGTGAGGTCGGTTCTCTCGTGCCTCGCTCCGACGCTCTTATTGGGTCGCGGGGCTCCTAGCCTCCCAAGTTCGCCAAGTTATCGTGAAACGGAGTATATGCAGAAACAAAATACAAACCCATGGTGGTGCGTGTCATAATAATAACAATTCACTCCTGAATAAACAGCGATGCAGACGCTCACTTCGTACTTGCACAAAGTTGTCGCGAATGCTTGACACAAACAGTGCACAGCGAAATACATATTTTCGCGAATCTCGCAATGATGAGCCCTTTCATCCCAACAAAGCGCACCTTCCTCAAGCGCTCAACGGCGCGGAAAGAGTCGAAGGGAAACAAACACAAAGACGAAATATTTCTTCACTTGGCGACGCGACGGCTGCCGCCGGAGCGGCGGAAGACGGCAGCGACCGTGGCGGAGTTGTGGATTCCACACAACCCACGCGCAACACGAGCGCAACCGACGCGACTACGGTGAGGGCGAGGACTTACTTCTGGAGTGAGTGAGGTCGGTGAGCGAGTGAGTTCATGAGTTCGATGAGGGGCATAACTTGTGAGTTCGGTGAGGGGCTGATTTCGGACAGTTCATGAGTTTGGTGAGTTCAGGAGTTCTGTGAGAGGCGTGAGTTCTTGAGTTTGGCGAGTTCATGAGTTCATGAGTGAGAACTTGAAGGTAAGTGCGACCGTAAAAAAAAAAAGATGCTTTTAACTCTTTTTTTTAATCTAGCTCCGAGTGAGTGAGTTCAACCAAGAATGCCGACCTCTGTTGTCGAACGCCGCGCTAAAATCGGCGTTTCTTCCGGCAGAGCAAGCACGTGTCCCCGGCGGGCCAGAGCGGCTACCGGCCCCCGTCTGCGAGCACCGGCTGACGCTGTACATCCTGCCCAGCCTGCTCCAAGTGGCAGCCTTCCTGTACGGCTTTACATGTTCCGCATCATCCGGAGTGGACGAGGAGCTCTACGCCATCATGGAGAGGGCAAGTAGAGCCACCGGCCTCACGAGCCACGACTACTCATACATCATGTTCGCTGCAGACAGGATGGCCATCTGCGGCCTCAGGCATCTGTTCAAAGCATGTTTTCTTGTTTCGAACACGTCTAAAGACGACCTGTGCATGACTGATGTGATACCAGGAAGAAACACGGCCGATACAGTGTCTGCAGATTGTGTGATGTATTAGCGGTGCTTGCTTGCGCGAGATTCAAACCCCACGTACGCTGCGGTGAAAGCGTTTTACTTTAAAGGCTGGTTCACACAGCACCGTTTTCTTAGGTTTTCTTACGTCACCGAGACATTCGTGCATCGAATGTCGCGTTCCAGGCTAACTCCTTGAACTGGAAGCCACGCTTAATACAAAGCACATATGTCCCGGTGACTTGTACGTCAGCTTTCGTAAGGTAACCTAACTTGAGAAAATGGGGCTGTGTGAACTAGCCCGGAAGCCTGGAGCGCAGAGAAGGTTTAACTGGTTTAACGCGAGGTCAAAACCTTTGAAGGCGTTGGTTCTGCGAGATATATGTTCGTGCAGTTCACGCGGCTGCAGAAGTTAAGGGCTGGCGCTTTCTGCTGTCTTCCTCGTGCAGGCGTCGTTTCTCTGGTGTGAATGTCGTTCGCTGCTTGAGCTTGAGAGGATCGCCACACTGCCCGTAGAAGCCAACGGGTAAACGAAAGCACGCGGACGCAGCGACTGATCGCGGCCCTCAGGGCCGACAGGACAATCAGCCGTCGACTTTACGCCGCGGGTTACTCTGCGGTCCGGGCGTGTTGTGTTCGCCGAAAGCCCGGTCACGTTGCACAGGGCCGACGGCTGATTGGTTAAGCGAGCACGTAGTATAGATCATACTTGTGGAAATTAAGGTGGAAATGTAACGGAGTTACAACTACAACTGCTTTGTTTCAAAAGTGCTTATATTTAAAAATACTAGCACACAAAATTTAAAATTAATTATAATTATGCATTACCTTAGAAAGTACCGGATATGCTTCGCAGTTACTTTTCTTTGAGAGCTACTTGACGTCAATTACGTTGATGAAATAACATTTTGTTTGCACCGAGATATTCGATACTTGCTCATTTCTCGTTTGACTGTGGATGATTCGCTACAGGCGTTTTGCATGAGTCACACTTGGTGCATTTGTTTCACCTTCTTTAGTGGTATGAGTTCTGAGTATGATATCAGTCGGTAGTTTTATTATTTTGAAAAACCACCAAGATTGCTAGCGTTCTTTTGGCAGTTCAAAGTAAGAGCGATCTCTGTATTAGCGGACACTGAAAGTATCAAATGCCGGCGCAAACTCTTAATTATGCGAGAAATGATCGAACGGAGTTGTGATAGCATATTCAATGTACACATCCCAATTACGCCATTTTGATTCCTTCCCTCCATCCTGACACTGGATGTCACTCTTGCTTTACCTGTGGCATCCTCTGTGCCCCTTTACGGGTGTCGTGGCTTTGACAGTCACTCAGAGTGTGTTTTCACCTAAAAAAAAAAGTTTTGCGCGTTGTTTATATTTGCTCGAGGTAGTTCTTATAAGATTTGGTTGTCGGAGGAAGAAGCGATGCTTTTGGCGTTTGAAACGTATACGTATTTTGATAAGGGAACATATATGTACCCTAAAATGCACCTAAATATACATTGTCTTAAATCTCCACATTAAGGTGGAAATTAGTACTGCTCCGTGAGGAGCCGCGGACCCTTTTTACTATGGTTCTTGAGGTGAAAACGAGTATAAAAGTACCATGTTCACGCGTATTGTTTCACGAGTCGTGCTTCGGCAATCTTATCGACTAATACTGCAACATGTTTGGCTGTCGAGCGCTCTGAAGATGGTCGGGACTGACCACGCCGTGCGTTTCTTTAGCTCACAGCGACTATGCGCCGAGAAACTGAGGGAGAGGAGGAGACGAGAGGGGACGCCAGAACGCCGAGCTCTGATTGGAGCGAGTGGGTATACCAAAGCTGCAGCCTTGTCTCCGCTTCACCCGTCGAACGCGTTAGAACGCGGAACTCCGGCGTCCGGCGATTGGTTCTCGCATTCGAACGCGTTCGACGAGAGCAGCGAAGACAAAAGCAGCTAGCTTTAGGTCTACCCACTATTCCTTCGAACCAGGGCACGGTGTTCTGACGTCCCCGCGCACCTTCGTCTCCTTCTCTCCCTCGGCTTTTCGGTGCATAAGTGACATGCAAGTCGGCGCCCTGGGTGCTTTCGAAAGGGTGTCACTCAACTCAAAACGCCTCATTTGCATTTCGCCCTTTCTCGTTTCGCCCCATTCTCAATTGAACCTTCTCAAAACAACCAAACCGTATGTTTTTTTCGCATTTGGGTTTATTTGCATTTGGTCCCGTTCGGACTAGGACCGAATGGCGCGTGGTACGTTTTCAGCCCTGGATTGGCTTCAACGGCTCGTAGCGTACGGAGAGACCTGGGGGGGGGGGGGGGGTGCACTCTGAGGGCACACTTCCGCGACCCGGGGTTAAAGAGACATACGAAGCCGTGCTTTGACACAAAAGAGCAGTTCGGTGTTTTATTGCCCAGCGCCCGCTACCGCTTCTGGACAACTCAACGAGCGGGTCCTGACCTTCGCTGCATGTTACAAGAGGAGAAGGGACGTATTCCAGGAACTATTAGCCAAACCTCGGGACAAAAGCACGTTCATGTGAGGGGCGGAGTTGAAGAAGCTTCTTCGGGGTTATGCGGTGACCCAGCCGACAACCCGAAGTGATATATTTTTTCTTGGAGGATGAAATGCGGAGGATGTAACGAGAGCGGATCAAATGTGGCGGGGCCAAACGAGAACGACGTTTTGAGAATGGTCATTTTGAGAACGTTCAAACGAGAAGGTCGGAACGACAACGGACCCAAATGGTAACCACCCTTTTCGAAGCTAGAATACTGGCTGGCAGAGGTGCATCGATGCAGACGTTCAGTTGAATTTTCGCCCATCAGTGTGACGCCCTAGCCTAGAACGAAGCTCCGTTGTTACATAATCAAGAAAGGTACCGTCTTTTGCGGAGGACAGTCCGCAAAACCAAATTTGGGGTCAAAAATGAAAGTTTTTGCATAGAAAGTCCGCTCCCGGGACATAGTCCGCATGTAAAAAGTTCTCCTACACAACACACCTTGACAAATGTCTGCTTTCTTAGCTCACAAAGAAGCTTGTATCATACGTTATTGATCATTAACATGATCTGTCATTTACGAAATCAGTCACGTTTCGTAATAATGAACCATTTTGAAAAAAAAGAAATCATTGTATAGTGCGCCCCTGTAGATAGTCCGGGTAACATTTCTACATTTAGACATATATAGTTCGCGGCAGGCCCGTAGCCGAGAGAGAGGAGAGGGGGGGAGGGGGGAGAGAAGCTCCAGGGCGGCTTCAAGCTATGTACACGATGGCCTACCGGTTTAAGTCCATAGCCTTCAGATTTGGCAGGTGTAGTTTTCACATGCAAATCGAGGCTGGCAGAACCTGTGCATGTCGGTAATCAGAGGGGTGCTCCAGCCGCCCTGCTGCAGCAAGAAACATTTTCGAATGGCGACGAGCCCGCAAATCATGGCTCATCGTCTCTTTTGCTCAGAAACATCTCGGGGCCCGGCCCCGAAGGCATGATGCCCTCCTCTTTCTTCCAATATGCTTGGAAATAGTGGCGTCAGCAAATGCACCCCCCCCCCCTTCCCCCTGAAAAAATTCGTGGCTGCGGGCCTGGTTCGCGGATTCGGGAAAATAGGCTAGTTATCTCATCAAGCATTTGGCGCATGCGTGACGTCACCATAACTTTAGTCCTCGTGATGCAGGCGACAGTGCACGCAACGTCACGGGCCGTCCCGTGCTCTGCACGCGCAGAGCTGCAGTGAGGTTGTCGCGCATCCAGAAAGACTACAGTTCCCGCGATGCATCGCGGCAGCAGCAGCGTAGCCAAACTGACTGGTGAGATCGGTCTATTGTCATTAGAGTTTGCAATCACTGAGGCTTAAACGCCATTACATTGCAACTACAATTACTTTTAGTCAAAAGTAATTCATTGAATTTACGAACTACTGAGAGTAATTACCTTACAGTTTAAATTATTATGATTCACCATCAGAAATGAGGAGAACCTCCGCACTCAGAAAACCTATATTTTCATCATTGTCGACTGCCGCATGCTTGTGAAAGTAAACCGCACCTGGAGTAAGTCTATTAAATCAGTGGCAGCACGCCAGATCTGAGGAACGTCACAGAGAGGCGTGAGGTGGTACATTTACAAAAATTGCAAGCGTGTTTTTCTTAATTAAGCTTTTGTTTGCGTGAGTTTAGCATGCTAAATCCGCCTCCAAAGCAGTCCTGCTTTGCGAAGTTACGCAGGACACGTCGTCCAGTCGTCGATTTATAATTACTTTACGCGGGCCTCGGCCCATCAAACCTACTTGTTACATAACGCTTCTTTGACTGATTCTCCTTAACCATCACCTTACAGGTGTTCCTGCAGTCGTCTGCCTATTTTACAGAACGGATCATCATCACTGTAACAAGGTATTTCGCTTTCCAGCTGTCATAAGCGTCGCCTCAAAAAAAGAAAAACAAACAAACAAGCAATTAGTAAATGAAAAAAAAAAAAGAAACGAAGACAGAAACAGAAATTACAATATTACGGGGACCGTTCAAGTTCTCGAAAATTTCCCTAAAACCACAGCTATAACATAATGATAACATAACACGGTGAACCTGTCATTTAAAGTCACAGTTGAAGAAAAAAGTAAACTATACGGTTTTTGGAATCTACTATAATCATGAAGTCGAAAAAAAAATCTTTAAAATGTAATGGACAAAGTAATAACAGTTATTATTGAAACTAAGCTAGAGTGCAAGCGAGCTGGTTCAATACTGACATAATAACATAAAAGCGGGAGAAAACAAACAAACAAACAAATGTGTTGTCCGTTTTGATTTTCCCCGCTCTTGGGTTACCATGTGAATATTAGTTATGGCTGACAGCCTTTCTCTTCTTATCTGTTGTGGCCTTAAAGGTGATTTTGATTCGAATGAAAAATTTTCATCTTGGCGATATATAGTGTAAACTGAAATCATTAAAAATAAAAATAAATACAGCAGAGCTGCTAACCTTTCAAGATCTTGGAAACCTTATTTGTTCCTCAATATCGGGTTTCCAAGATGTTGAAACATATTTTGACCAAGTCTCCCGTGCCACGTGGGATAAGACCGAGATCGAGGCAAGATATTGCACGTGGCACCCTATCTGCGAGAAACGGAGGGTCAACACCTCGGTAGGGTCAACACCTCGGTATCGAGCATAAGCATCGCCGAAGGCCGACGCGCGTCAACGGGTCGGATCCAGCAGCGCCGCGACGCCCTTTGTAGACTAAAGCGCGAAACACATGTACGACGAAGCCGTCCGATCCGACGTCCGACCACGCAATACGACTGTCGGAGGTTAGGCGTTTTCAACGCTCTCCGGTACACGAAAACCCTCGCCTCAAAGTCATTCCGGCAGTCCGCACGTCGGATCGGACGGTTTCGACGCACCATGTGTTTCGCGCTAAAGGCTGTACACACTTGCGCGAGCCCGGCCGAGTGCGAGGGTCGCCGCGGCAACCCCTTGTGTGGGCTCCAACAAAACGGGGTAACAACCTGTTTTGTTGGAGCCGGCGCAGCTGTTGCCATAGCAGCCCTCACACCCGGTCGGATTTAATGCAAGTATGTGAATCGCCTTTAAGACCCCGTCGCCATAGCAACCCGTAAAAGGTTTAACGTTCTCGAGCCGTTGCAGCCGCACTCGGTCAGACTCACGGAAGTGTGTGAACCAGCCTCAAGGGCGATTCACACATGTGTGTCTACCGCGTTGCGCTGCGTTGCGTCGTGCATCATAGCGCCTCCCGCAATTGCTCGTCGTAAGTGTCGCCATAGCAACAGCTCCACGCATGCAGTCTTAACGTGACGCAAGTGGTTGCAGTCGCACTCGAACGCAACTGTGTGAACGAGACTTTAAGGGCGACTCACACACTTGCGTCGAGGACCGAGTGCAGCTGCAACGGCTTGCGACGTACGGGTTGTCTATGGCGACACTTACGACGAGCCAATGGGGAGGCGCTGGTGCTGCCCGACGCAACGCAGCGCAACGCGGTGAACGCAAATGTGGAATCGGCCTTTACGCCTTTAGTCTGATGTGTGCGCGCGCTAAAAGCTTGGCACCCTTCTGCTGCCGTTGCTCATATCCCCCTTTGGTTCACACAGGCTAGCACTCACGTTTTAATGTTGCCGCTCGCGTATGGAGCGTAGAATATGGTGGAGTTTTTATTGTTTCAGAGGCAACACGCGGCTAGCGCATGCACGGTCTGTCTGCGCAGGAGGTTTCTGGCCGCTGCCATTCTCTGGACTTTTATGCAAATTGCGGTGCAGGCACTGTACAACGCGGCCCTCGAGACTGAAGCGCAGCTTCTGCACCGAGCATTCAACGATCTGTCAGAGTAAGTGGCTCTTTATGACACCCAGAAATATCGCTGAAAACTATGCTATATATCCACGAAAAATACTGCTCCGTGGGAGTACCACCGCATACGTCTACACTGTGCTTAGAGAAATGTTGAACTCGTGCGGCATCGGGGAATGTGAGGGCGCCTGTATGTAGAAGTGTATCTCCGTGCGCAAGGGTTCGAGCGATAAAAGCGTTTCTCCGAGCTGCTCTTCGCGCCAATGTTTCTGGATAGCGCTGTACACAACTTGTAAGATAGTTTAACCGAGAGAGAGCGAGAGAGAGAAAAAAAAAACTTCATTGGCTGAGGAAATGGGTCAGGGACTCTGGTAGTAGTGAAGGCTCGAGCAGTGAACATAAGCGTCGCTGGCGGTCGCCGCGCCCTGATTGTGGTGTAGGCTTTGACGTCAGGCGGAGGACTCCCGCTCCGCGATCTCGCATCGGCTTCGGCTTTCCCAGCACCGGTTTTCCTGGTTTGGCGTCGTGTGTGCCGCAAGCTCTTCGAGGAGCTGGACCTCGTTTACCCGGTGTACAAAGACGCACGTTAGGTTAGAGCCGATATTGACGTGCTTCCGTACATTTTATAAGCCTTCTTGTCGCTTTACGCTTTAAAATTGGGTTACAGGTTACAACTCCCGAAAGCTATCAATGGCGAAGGCGAATTCTGCCGATGAACCTCCCCGTCACGTCCACACGACACAAGTGCAGTCTGGTAGCGAAGGGTCGGTAGGGTGGCCGGTGGCGCAAGTGTTTCAGGCTGGAATTCTGTTCCCTGCATATTCATGATTTAGGACGATATTACATCCCGCTCTCAAGGCATTTGAAGAGTAGCATTTATATTTCATGTGGCCTTTGGGTGGTCGGCAAATTAGCTCGCGACCCCGGCTCTGCGCTGCCACTCTGCGATGGCGCTGGTTCGCAGGTGTCTTAAAGGCCCTGCGTCTGATTGTTTTTGAAGTGCTCGTGGAACAGGGTTGTTTTACATAAATGTAGCTTCTTCGTGAATTACTTATATAGTTTATACATCGTATGCAGTGCATGTTTCTCAGAAGATGCACAATTACTTGAAATTAGTTTGTATGGTGCAGCAAAAACGGCCATGAATCGCCCCCTGCAAGGCCTGTAATGATATGTGGTGAACTTCCCCAAAATATGCACAGCAATAGTACCGTAATTTGGAATGTTTATGCTTTTTCCTGACATTCTTTATTCCAGCCTTGCTATTCGGAAAAGGCACGTTTAGTTGAATTGTCGTTTCAATTAAAGAGACACTGCTGCAGGTCCCCGCAAGTTTTAGCTCTGACTCTTGCCAGTTGGACTGACAAATTATCTGAACGGCTGTCCAGTGTAGATGCGGCACTAGGCAGCAGAAAATGAACCTGCGAAGGGTGAGACAGTCTGCGAGAAAAGCTCTGTATTCAGTTTCCGCGCAATGGATTTAGGTAAAATCTCACTTAGGGCTTAAGGGATCAACAACGAGCGGTATAATCTTCGTTTTCTATGCCTGCGAGTACATTATTTGAGGTTGATGCAAACGTTCACAGATACCACGCGTATAGTTCATTGAAAAACTATCCAATCCAGCAAAGGTCAAATGCGTATAAAGGCATATAAATAATTCCTTGTTTTTTTACTTTGCCCCGGCATCTGGGCTACGCATTTCTGTGATTCTCTTCTTCCGGCGGCCCAGATCAGGCTGTTATGTTGCTCGAGCAGCATGCAGCTTTTCTGCTTCGGCGATCTTGTTTATGAACAGACATACAAAAAAATATAGCATATAACTTGCCAATTTATTCAGACCATCAGTAGCATTTAGCGTGTGAGATGTAAATCTATAGTGATGCTCCTGCCATTGTGGCTTACATTTCTTATTTCATATACCAGTTGTGATTCATGTGCGCTGCCTGCCCTGTCAACCATGCTTAAAATGTTTGCTGAAGTTTCGCCTGTAGCAATGGGCCATAATCAATAAAGCCACATATTAAATTGACACTCCCACGAAAACACGCCAAAAAAGATCAACAGAAACGAGCGCCACGTCAGCCAGCGCCTACCGCAGCCTCCACAGGCGTTAGCGGGGCGAGTCGGGGAAAATTCTCCTCTCCCCGTGACGTCACCCCTTGTTCGCTGTGGCGGCGCCACGCGAACTTATCGGGGCGAATAGTGGTGGGGCGAGGGGCTGTCAGTCTCTTCCTCCTGACGTCTTTTTCTGATTTAGGTTGGCGGTCCCGTGGTGGCCAGGGGTTTCCAGGAACGGAAACGCTAGGGGGGGGGCCCACATTTTTAGGGAGGGGGGGGAGGCATTGGATGAGGAGTCGTAAGGAATTAAGGGGAAGATAAAATTCCGCATTTTGAGAAAACGCTGAATTATGTTCATTTGGCCTTTTGAGAATAACAGATATCAAAATTATATTTCAATGCGACGCCGGAGATTACAAGAGGACAAATAATGCTGGTTCTGCCCCCTAGCCTTGGGCAGCCAAAAGGATTCACATGACGTCACAGCGACTTTCTTTGGCGTTTTCTCGCGGTTACGCTACTCTAGCAGCAAAAGGTTTGGGTATTCGGGTTCACGGGGTAAAAATACACATGAATTCACTTACCACGCTGTGTTATCTCCATCTTCCCCTTTTAAGGGGGTGACTTCAGAAAAGCAAAAGGGGTGTACACCTCAGGGGTGTGTAGGGAATCACTGGTGGTGGCCGTCGGCCGATGCCTTCCGGCAACCTCTTCCCCCTTTTGATCAAGCGGGCCTGTAGGTCCGGGTTGGGGCTGCGAAGCCGAGGCCTCCCACCTCTTCTCAGAAGGGATTTCGGGAAAGGGATCCTTGGGGCACTGCCCAGTTAACGTGGGTGAGGACGGCATGGTGCCAAGCTAAGGAGCACGCCGAGGTTGGATAAAGGCTGGGGTGTGGTATGGGTCATGGTGGCCGGGTTGGGGAAAACTCCCTCTGGAGCTGGCGCGAGACGGGGGTTGTCTCTGCTATGAGGGATTTGTCCGCCTGCGGATAGATCCGGCGGGAGCGGAGGTGCATAGGTGGTGACGTCATGATATCCGATCAGACGGTCCCGCGCGGACCGGGGCTCCGTGGTAGGAAATTCCTATTCCTAAAAAAGCACGCGTAGTCCAGCGTCGCCATCCATTCCGCTATCACACAAAGCGCCTTTCGCCAAGGAAGGGGAAGCACAGAGGAGGTTGTTACGTTGCCAGGACAAGGCCGCTCGTGAAGGAAGCTGCCAAGCACGCCAGAGCGGAGTCGAAGGAACTCGCGTGACCCGCGAGAAGTGAAATGCGCGCATGTGTTTACGTGACGCATAGTGTTTGCGCGATGTGCCAGGGCACTGTTGACAACGATGACTGGTGATACCGGCGATAAGCAGCATGCCGGCAAAAACCCCAGTGACAGCGGCTCCATAAAGCTTGATCGCGCGAAGAACTCGCGAAGATGATGGTTCCGGTAGGCGTACGCGAATCGGCGAGCCTCTAGAGCAGTCGTAAACCAGAGAAGACGCCGCTACAGTTGCGCAACAGCGGCGTTGTGATGTCTATGAGAGCACGACAATCAGGGTGCCGAAACAGGCTCCATGGACTTGCTATACAGGCTTTCCCGAATACGCCAGGACTGCTCTCGCCTTGCTTTCCATTCCTTCCTGAACCCCGAGAGATATGTGCCGCGCCTTTTTGTGTACAGTTAAGGCTCGTTCGCACTGTGTGCGTCGACTGCTCTGCGCGCTGCGTTGCGTCGTGCTGCACATCGCTTCCCCATTGGCTCGCCGTAGGTGTCGCCATAGCAACAGCTAGACGCAAGCAGTTTTGACAAGGCGCGAGTGGTGGCATTCGCACTCGAACGCAACTGTCTGAACGAACCTTTAAGGTCGGTTCACACACTTACGTGATTCCGACCGAGTTGCGACTGCGAGCTTTCGACGTACGGGTTGGAATGGCAACAGCTGCGTCGGCTCCAACAAAACCGGTTCTTACCGCTATTTTGTTGGAGCCGAGGCAGCTGTTGCCATAGCAACCCGCGCGTCGTAAGCCCTTGCAGTTGCGCTCGGTCGGACTCGGCGCAATGGTGTGCATCGCCCTTAAACCTAGCTTCTGTATCAACAGACTCTGACTCTCTGTGAATAACCTTGAAGCAGTTTTGCTCTTGTCCGCTCGTCGCGTTGGCGCAGGTGGAACACACTCCTACTGGTCGGTCTTCGGATGCTAGGTCAGCTGGTGATGACCCTCGTCGAAATGGCCGTTCTGCTCAACTACTGCACCCAGTGCGAAATGATCATCATCTACCTTCGGGGTGTGGCGCTGCGCCTCCGGGAAAAGGCGCATCACCCTCAGGGGAGGGCATGCACGTACGTTTCTACTGCACCCTTCACTCGCTTTCGCGCGGTGCCGTCATCTAGTACAATAGGGAGTTTTAGAACAGGGGGCCCGAACACTTTGCGGTACCCCCAGAGCAGTCAAGCAGCTCGGGTCTTCGCACTGCAGATGCGCCGAATTGCGTGCGCTTGCGCAGTGCGAGCCCCAAGCTGAGTCAATGCTTTTGGATTCCCTATTATATAACTCTATGTCCCACACTTTTTCACATAGCGAACGCTGGAGAGGAGGCGACCTCCTCTCCAGCATTCGCTCTGCTAAAGTGGAAAGAGGTGGGAGAAGCTTCCCCTGAAGTCTCTAACCTATCGCCGACAATAGTATCACATGACAGCGTGGTGTCCAGTAAAGTGAAGCGACCAGAATAAACGGGAACAGAAATGCGAAAATGATTGCGTCCATGTAGCATGCACGGCTGCCTAGCGATCTACTGAACTCCCTTAGTAGTGTCTACCGGTCGACTTGAACGAACTTAGACCTCGACAGTTAAATTTGCACTCAACTCAGGTTTGATGTTTGGTCTATCAAGTTTAGGCTCAATATACTGGAATCAGAATTAGGTGACTAAATTGTGATGAATGAAAGTTGTTTTCTTTGTTTGCTCCCCCCCTCCAATCACTCGCAGGAACTGTTGGCCAGTCACGACTTCGTCAGTCACCTCAACAGAAACCTGGGGAAGGTTGCAGCTCTCTTCATAATCAACTTTGTAATTCACGCCCTCATAGGTAACGCCTATAGCATGCATGCAACGTCTTACGATTCGGCACGATGAGGCTCGATCGGAATCGCTCCCGTCTTTTGCACGCTCTGTGAAATGACGGCCTTGTGTTTTCCAGCCTGCTTTCGCGGTTTCATGCTCTGCGGGAAGGTATCTAACATTTGTCTAACACTCGCGACGTTTTGCGTAATAGGTCCAGCTTAGAGCTTTGACCCCTAGGTGTCGTTGTTTTCACAGACGTCGGAAGGGGACTACAGACACGCGAACGCCCGACTTTAAAGTCGGGCTGCGCTGTAGGCCCTCGTAGAGTGCAACCCCCCTCTCCCTATACGAGGGCCCACGCAGCAGCATACCTTGTCGTTTCTGGACGTTTTTCAGGGCTGTCCTTTCTTTTCAGGTATCTTCTTATTTCTACTGAATGACAACAAAAAGGCGACCGTGTTGGCGTACCGAGCGTCTTATCCAATTGCGTGGATCTTCGCGATGTTCCCGCCCCTGCTGCAGGTGGGTACAGCAGTTTTCGAGACAGTAGAGTATTGCTATTCGCACGACGTCGTTGACGTTGTGCGACTCGACCGGACGTTGCTATTCACACGACGCGACGATCGCGCCATCAGGCGCAGGCCCCAGCAAGGGGTATCAGAAGTGAACTTTCACTAAGTGAACACTTTGTTTTGTTACGAAATACCCTTCACGGTACGTCTCTACAGAGCGCCCGCCCTGATCCAAAAGGGTCTTGGTCTACCTGACTTACTGCCAGCTGGTACAGCACTTCCATTCGGTTCACGCGGCTGTGGCATTCGGTGTAACGTGACTGTGAAGCTTGGAGCCACTTGAGCACGTTCGCTGACTTCGGACAGAGGCTTTTCGGGAAGTTCCAAGTTGCACAGTAATGTTCTTTTTGTTTCAGAAAGCGACAAAAACTGTCTGCTTTCGACAGATTCGCCCCAACGAAGGAGTGGTGCGGTGTTCTGTACCTTGGCCAGCTTTGGCTGTGGTCCATTGCGGGTTGAAACGAAGTATCCTGTTTTAATTGGATCTAGTTTTCTTTTGCTGTTTGTTTTGTTTCTCGGGAGGCTGGTCAGCAGATGCATTCGCGTATGGGATATTCGCCTTCTGCTTCGCCTCGCGCGCCTCCCAGGAGATAGCTTGTACTTATGTAAATCAAGATTATTAGGTACAAGGGAAAACGGCCCAAAACAAGCAGAAAATCAACAACAAAAATGCAGGATTGTAGAACTGAGTGGTACCCTCAGCATAGCCGTGTCGCGTAGTAAACGGAGTCTTTTTTACTTCTACTTCGATTAGTTCAAGCAACGGTTTATTAACTAACTGACATAAAGCTAAGTATTAGAATACACTTAAAAAGTACACTTTGGGGGATACTACTAACTCGGGGAAACGTTCCCTGCCGTCCTCCTTGACCACACTCAGCGGGTGCCTCGACCACAGCCAAACTCGACAAACAAGGATCCACAGTAAAGGTGGGCTAGCCGAACTCCTCCACAGCCGTAAGGAGTCCCAAGTTCGCGAGTTGCATGGCGGATGACTCTACAGCCGAAGGGACTCGACGTGCAGGTTGGCCTCCAGAGGCAGGGTGATGTTCAGGCTTTGGTATCCACACAGGAGCCAAGACCTAAGACGAGAGAGAGAGAGAGAGTAGTAGCAGAAAGGAAAGCAAAGAGAGTGTTTAGCAAACTAATGGCGTTTTTTTTTAACGTATTTTATTTTGATATTACACGTTTGGCGTGGTGGCCTCACTTGGCCTTAATTGTACCTTTTGTGGCTACTATATTAGGTTTAGCAGCATTCTGGAGCCATCCAGGCAACCAATCAAAGAGGGTTTTCTCAGCACCGATCAAAAGGCTCGGAGCCCAAAGCAAACATGAGCATGCCAAAACAAGCGCATACACAAGACAAAACACATTTCGAACAAACTTCACAAGATTAGTTAAAACCAAGACAAAGCCCGTACGAAGGCACGATCACAAGACCAGGCGCTTACACAAAGAGTCAGTAACCAAAAGGAAGTGAGCAAGTAGATCTACAACAAAACAAATCTATATAGCATCAAAAGCAAACCCTACTCAACACGTGGAAACCATTCCAAAATTCCTGAACCTGGCTCTTTCGGTTAACCGCTGTCGACGACCAGAGTTTCAGGCAGAACGAGTTCGTGGACCAGGGAGCCGTAAACACGTCAAATAAACACACGGACCGTGTCACTTGGCACCCCGAGCGGGGTCTTCCTGAACCACTCCGAGGAGAGACTTCATCCGCCTCGCGGCGGCGACCAGCGGCCGACTACGCTGGGGCACCCGCGGAGGGGCCCCAAAACAAAGTAAAACTAATACAACAAAGCCGCGAAGACATAACTTCGCGACAGCCGAATCACACTTGCGATGAGCCCTCGTTTTCGCTGCCCAAGCACTTCTGACCCGTTTAGTTCCCGCTTTTAGCAACATAACAAGTGGCAAATTACTTGTTTCGCCACAAACGCGAGCGTAGCCGAACCTACGAAGAGCGATCGAGCCCCACGCTTGGGTCTTGAATGCCGTGGACGTGCGCGCGTGCAGTGAAAGCGTAAATGAAGGCAACGCGCTTCAGCTTCGCTCACACTTATAAAGCGGGCTAATGCTGCCTTCACACTGACGTTCGAATCGCAACCGCGAAGCGGATCCGCTGGTTTTCATCATCAAATGCGCGTGAATTTGAACTGGATCTGTAGCAGCGTTCCCAACCGCTTCGCGAATGCGATTCGACCGCCGGTATGAATGAGGTATTCGAAGGTAAAATCTGTATCGTTTGCGGTGATTGGACAGGCGGAAACCAAGTCCGCGGTCCGCGAGGTGGGTTGATGAATCATCGCGTCCGAGCGATTCGTGATCGAGTGCAATTAGTTGACGAAGTCTCCGCCAGATGGCGCGATCGCCGCGTCGTGCTAATAGCAACTTCCGGTCGAGTCGCACGACGTCGTGCGAATAGCGTCACTTGAGACGTTATGCGAGTGAAAATAGTTTCCTCAAAACTATTACGAACATTCGTTACGCTCTTCGCGTATTTATACGAAATTTATTTTCTCGTTGTCTAATTTAGCCTGCATTGTATAAATTGGTGTATTCTCTGATGTTTTAAAAGTGGTCGTTCAAGATCCTACGTCGTTATTCGTTTCCATACTTTACGGAGTCTTGTACATGTTACTGTAGAGATGTAACTGATTACGGTTACAATTCGCAAGAAAAAAAGAAAAAAGAAAATGCATTCGGTTAGGGTGATTAAAAACAGCCTCTTAACTTAAAGTAACGCAATATCATTGGAAAGTATTCACTTACATTTTAGAATGACTTTTTCAACGTTATATTGCGAATGCAACAGTGTATTACGTGACGACATTGACATTATATATATTGACAATGATATATTACACCGGCCATGTTAGCAATGGCGGCCGACGCAAACCAGACATGCGAGGAGAATGAACGCTTGCTCGCTGGTACCGTGGTCTGCGCTCATCACGATGATTGCAACTTAATTGGGCTCATCGTGTGCTGGTACGTAACGCGGAACGAGCGGGTTTTGTTCGATCACGCCTTGTATCTAATTAGTCAAGGACATTTATGTTGACACGGCGTTTCGTATATCTTTGTCGCAAAAACTTTGGCATTGAGAGATCGCTGTATTCATAGACAAGCCTGGAGATAAAACGGCAAGATTGCGGGCTAAACAAATAGCAACTTCCAGACGATTAGTAAATTCCACGTGCGTCGTGTGGCTTGAAGCGCAAGGCACGGTACCTATAGTTTCAAGAAGCACCCTCCAATGTGAAATGTACCGAACGAAGCTTAAATGTGGACAATGCGCATTCGCACGCAGGCCTCACGAGTGACGGCCATCGGGCAGAAGATCTCCAAGATCAGCATCAAGCGAGAGTCTTCGGGTACCAGGACGCACAGGATTTCGACTTGGATTCTTTTGTCCTCTTCGTGGGAAACACCAAACTCAGAGTGAGATGGGAAACCATTTCCAACGTGCGCTTCTCTATCCTAAACACGCATGCTGCGGTAGAAGCAGCTGAAATAGATCGAAGATAGGCGCCGAAAAAACAAGGACAAGAAGAGACGTAAACACTGGCGCACTCGCAACTAACATTTATTGAAAAATAGGGCCAGGCGCTGGGGTTGGCAAAGCCCAGCGAACGCGCGTTGTTCTACACATTGTTTAGGTCTGGCTATGCGCCGAGAAAGGGAGGGAGAGGAGGAGAGACGAGACGTCATGACGTCGAGCTTGTTTGGAATGGTTAGTGGGTAGACCTAAACAGGTAAACAGCTGGTTCATGGTCTTCGATCATGAACCAACTGGCCCAAATTGCCATCTTAATGCAGCTGAAATATGCACGAGAAATGCCCACTGCGCAAAGCTATGCCTAAAAAAAAAAATGCGCAGTTATAAAATGACATTAGGTCACCCAAGTGACCAAGTCACCAGGCTCGATCTAAAATGGACCGTAAAAATCGACGCCTGCACGTAACAATCTCAACTTTTCGTCAAAGGTGTATGTCACAGGTCGGTTTTTTATTGTAAAATTACAAAGCGTAGCTCTCTTTCTGTAAAAAATAGGGCCAAAAAACTTGCCAGGGTCTACGGCGAGCGTCGACGCAGACGACGAAGTCCGAAAGAAGGGTGCGTTTGGCGTTCGTATTGATAGATGGCGTCGGGAGCAGCTTCCGAAGGTGCAGCCGACGAGATAAAGAAAGCAGACGACACGCAAACGAAATCCGTTGGCAGCAAAAGCGCCGTCGTTATGCAGACGCGGTTTTTTTTACTTTAAGTTTTGCTTTTATTGTTTGCATTTATTTTTTAATGAAAGGTACATTTCAAAAAGATTATGTTCATTTTAATAAACCACGGTGGTCGCGAGCCGTCGCGATAAGGAGGTAGCGCCATCTATCAATACGAACGCCAAACACACCCCACTGCTGGACTTTGTCGTCTGCGTCGCCGCCCGCCGTAGTCCCTGGCAAGTTTCTTGGCCCTATGTTTTGCAGAAAGAGAGCTACGCTTTGTAATTTTACAAGAAAAATCCGACCTGTGAAACACACCTTTCATGAAAAGTTTAGATTGCGACGTGCAGGCGACGATTTTTACGGTCCATTTTTGATCGAGCGTGGTGACTTGGGTCACCTTATATATTCGACTGGATCAGCTTGCAGTCTGGAGCCTGCCAGGAAGGTTTCTAACGTTTCTGACTTTCGTATTGCGCTGTTGTAGCAAGTGCACCATTACCTTTTGTCCGGTGAGCTTATGTCCGGTGAGCTTTTGTCCGGCACTCTAAATAAGTTTTCAGTCCTTCGCTGCGATGTGCCAGGTGCTCTCCGTCGGTTTGGTATGTAGGCATCCAAATTTATTTTATTAGCGTGTCTATAAAAATACAAAACTCCGATTACGGATTGGCATTAAGCGAAAATTGAACAGCGAACTTGCGTACATCCTGAAAGTGTTGGGGTAAATTTTAATTAAGGTGCACCCTTATTTTACATTTAATTCACACGTAGTAGGAAAGGTGATACCCCAACAAGGTGCCGCTTTTCGTCTGCAATCGTGAGTTTTTTGGGCCACATGGTACGAATATATCCCCTGTACATGGACTTCTCTGACCGCTTCTGAATTACAACGACACTTAACCATGCTGCAAGACTTCTGGCGTAGCAGAACGTTTAGGCATTTTTATGTAGCCAGCTAGCTGAACGGTCTGAACCTAACCCAGACGTGATATTGACGCAAGGTCACAGTCGCGATAAAAACTTTTGCTTGCAACCGCCCCCCCCCCTTTCCCCAAACATTTCAAAAAAAAAGTTTCTTTCACCGTGACGTGATCTTACTTCGAAGCAGAGAGAAAGGGGTAAAGGGGGCGTTGTAGTGCGGTGCTTGAAAGGATAAGGATGTTTTACACAGAACTCAACCTGTGAAACTTAGGAGAGTTTAATACAAAAAGATATGATATGCAGCACGAGCGGGTTGGTTAGAAACACTCGGTCTTAGGGATAAGAGAACCTTTTTCGAGCCCAGTCACTGGGTTTGAGGATAGTCTCTCACCGGCGTCCCTGCTAACCCCTAACCCAGTGCGTACGTGCTGAAACACGGCTGGCGGCTAAATTCTCGTCTTTCCCGCTGTATTTTGTGTTTCATGGTGTGTGTATTTTCCCGAGGACATTGAGAAAGCATTGTGCCACAGTTTGAAATCAAACAAAATACAAGAAACTGTAAACTATTGTTGTTGGGTACGCGCTCGACAGAACGAATGCGACTGGAATGTTTGTTCGATTTTTCGATAAGTTTTGACGGCGCCGTCCGCTCAGCCGCGTGTCAAACGACAAAGCGCTTAGCTGCCGAAAATAATTTGCAGCAAAAGATAGCCGAGAGACATGCATATTTCACGCACAGAAATAAAGTGTTTACTGATGGACAGGACTCGGATATACAATTTAGAAAGTGTTAACATTCAAACAATATATTGTACGTACCACACGGTGCAGCGTTATCCGAAAATGATTTATTTGAGAAATATATCAAATAACACATCACTACAGTGTCGACGACATTCACGTCTTGACGATCGGACGAAATCCAAGAGGAACTCGTTTGGGGGCACGTTTTGGGAAGGGTCTGGCTAACGTCGGCTACTTTTGAGTTTCGATCAAAGTTTGTCACATCGCGTCAACTTTAAAGCAAGTTTACGCGACGGGCTCTGGTCAACGCTTGCACTCTTTCCTCTCCCAGTTTCTGACCCCTCTCGAGCAGTAAAGGCGCTGTCACACTAAGGCAACACGACGGCAACAGCAGCACGATGTTGTCCATCAGTCGCGCAACTTGTTGCTCGCTCCTCGTGTTGTCCGACAAGCCTGTCACATCGCGGTAACAGCAGCACAACGTGAACGACGACGAAAATGTTGCCGGCAACACGAGGAAATCGTGTTGCCGGCGACCCAGCCACATCGCGGCAACAACAACAGTCGGGCAACATGTTGCTGCCGCCCGGCAACCGTGTTGGCCGATTTGTTGTCCGACCACCCCGTCACACCGCGCTGACGGCGGGGACAACGCGGGGGACACTCCGCCATCTTGATTGTTTACCTTCGTTCGTGTACGGCGCGGAGTCGCTGGAAATGTGACTCTAGAAATTGCTAGTGCGTTCGAAGGGCCGGAAATTACCACGGGACGACATCAACCAGTGAATGTGATTAGAAAACTTGACACGAGGAGTATTTTCCACCCTTTATCAAACTGTTCTTCATTCGCTGACAAAGCAGATATCCCTAACCGAGGAAAGTGAGATCGCTGATGTATGTTCGAAATTTACGCCACCGTATGAAGTGTCTTTGTCCGGTTCTTTTTTTCATGTGATTCCTATTTCTACTGTAAAATTGAGTTAACACCGGCAGTACCCCAAAGCGACTTTTGTAGCGTGGTGTTGCGCTGAACTGACAGTGTTTAAAAACAGCGACACCGACACGATCGGCCTTCATAACAATCTGAGGAATAAATATTTTTCAATGCTGTCTATTGTCCTACCGCCTGCTATGTGATCGCTTCGTTCCCGAAAACGTCCTGGGTATTTTTGAACAAATCAGGTGTCTGGTAGCGCGCTGTTTCCAAGTTCCAGGCATAAACAATCATGATCAGAGTGGTCGTTTTAATGCTTTGATTTTTTTATCTTTGCTTTCCTGGATAATTTTTATTGTACTTCATAAGCGGGTCAGTAGGCATGCCATTTTATTTCACTAGTAGTGATGTGAACTGATCTCTCGGCAGTTCTAATTTCAACATCAGTCTGAAATTTCACGACCCTATAGCTGTGACCATTTCGACAATCGCTTTCCGTAATTACGCAGTAAAAACATTCATCAAATTATTTTAGCTACACGCCAGCCCTAATTATTGTTAAACAACCTTTTCCAAGCCTTTACTAAAGTAAGACGTTATTGATAGGGAACTAGCTCTGCCATCGAAGCTATTTGTGTTGTCGTGTTGCCGGCCCGAAATTCGCTCAGCGAGCGATCAGGGCAACACACGTTGTCAAACACAAGTTGCTGCTGTTTTTGTTGCCGAAAGCTGTCATATCGAGGCGACATTTTAGTTGTCGTCCATGTTGTGCTGCCGTTGCCGCGATGTGTCTGGTGTGTCGGACAACACGGGTAGCGAGCAACAAGTTGCCCGACTGGTGGACGACGTGTTGTGTTGCTGTTGCCGTCGTGTTGCCTCAGTCTGACAGAGGCATTTAGGGGAGAGCTTCCTTTTTTCACACCGATACCAAGGAAAAGGAACGGACGCGACTGACCCGTGGGCCGTTTCCTACCCCAAGTCCCCAACCCGAACAACTATTTTTGGCGATGCTGATGCCCCAGAAGGACTTTACGCGGATTATCTCTGGGAGGGTCGCAAAATCGCGTCGACGGCCGTTGGACGTCCTTCCTCGCCTTCGTTTCCCACGAATGTTGAAGAGAAACGCATGAATGGCCCAGGCGCTTACCAGCCCTATTTCTCACTGTCGAAGATAACACAAAAAGGGTACGTAGCATGCATCAGAAAAATAAAGCGGAAATTTTCAAGATAGGCCGGAAAACTCTGAATGCAAAGCTGCAAAACATAGGTGGAGAATCGCGCTGCGTGGGTTTCAACAGTCCAAGATAGTAAGAGAAAATTTCGAGCTGATAGGGGGCGCGAGAGTCGCACGAGCTGTATCATCGAGAGAACGAAGGCTTCCCGTGAGGGTGTCAGATTTTGTTCCCTCAATCGCAGGTCCGTGGCCCTACAGCTTTATGTTTTTGTTATTTTTTTTCTCTCTGAGAAATGGAAGTGTCTGCCAAGGGCGTTTTGTTTCAGCGCCAGACTTTGCTTCGCCTTACCTGCCTCCGCGGGTATCGTGTTCTCCGAGCCTAGCGGAATCTGTTGTTGTTTTTGCCGCATGACCCGAGGAGGACACTTGAGCGCAGCCCGTCATGGAACACCACCTGTGCTCCCTCAGGTCCGCCCTTCTAATGTACACGAAGCCAACGGATGCACGGTGGCATGGACTAGGGGGAGGGGGACACGCACACGCACGACAATGGATCCGTATTGTTTTATCAAAACACGTTTCGTGGAAACGTGTTTTGTTATGACAGTAGTGCGTCGTGTAAACTCGTTCTGCGGACTCGCGCCCGTGCGACGTTTCGCCAATAACATAGTTATGTTTTGTTTTACCAAGTGCAATTAAATCTGGAAGTCCGCGAATGGCGAGCGCGTGATTCACAGAGGCATGTTTACCCAAGATTCCCCCCCGTAAACCAGTCGAGAGGAAAGATGTTTGTTGCGAAAACAGCGAAATTTTCACCGAAATGTCGCAGGTGTGTCGATGAAACGGACGCGGGAAGCCTTGCAATGAAACGGACTGTCGATGATACGTCGCATGCCGACGAAACGATCTGTCGATGAAACGTCGTTCGACTAACTAATTGTCACTGACGACAATTATCACCTTTCGATCTTGAAGCCTCGGTTGGCGAGGCAAAAAGGGGAAATCTTTACTATCGTTGACCAAGGATATGACGATACCCGGCAAGGATAACTACTGGGCTATGAAAACTGTCGTGGACAGCAGCACTGTACATGCTGCTACTTGGGAATAGGTACGAATCAGAGACGCACTACAAAAAACAATTAGTGGCTATTGTTTACAGCTACTACCGTATATTAGGCATATCTTATTCGTATTAGTTATAAAACTTTCTGTTATCGCTATCACCTGTTTAATCACCAAAGCTGCTATTTTGTCACCAAAGCTGCTATTTCGTCACCAAAGCTGCTGTTTTGTCGATCTGTTAATTGCTTCGACGCTGTGCTGCTTTGTCGCTCTGCTGTTGGACGTTGTACTGTTTTGGCATGAGCTCTTTTGTTCCTGTGCTGTTTTGTCGCTTGCTTTTAAACGCGCGCTGTTGGGGGAACCGGAAAGGCTAAAAGCGCGAGCTTGACGCATTGACAGCAGGAGCGCACATGCAGTGAAGACACGATCAAACGCAAGAGGCTCGCGCTTGTAGCCTTCGCGGCTCGTCCATGTGAAGTACGACCACTTCACCAGTGTCTCTTCCTTAAAAGTCAACTTGGACTGACACCCTTACGCACCCGAGGGAAACTCCTTCGTCTTTGCCTTCTCTATAAAATTTAGTACCATTGTTCAGAACTAAAGAACGCTTTGCTTTCACCCTCCGATAGAATATCATCCCGCCTGAATAACTCTTGTGCAATTAAACGAATTTCCGGCAAAACTAACGCGTTCAGCGAAACACTCCTCCCATATGCCATTACATAATGGAACCAGTTGCCATCCTCCATCGTTAGCACCACTGATGCAGCAATGTTTTACGATCTCTTACTAGCCCTTTATGTATTTCTCCTGTTCTTATTTTTGTGTTCTATTATTGTTGTAATATTGCGTCTGCTATTGTATCCATCGCTATACTGCCCCCCCCCCCTTTATGTAATGCCCTTGCCGGGCCTTTAAGGTGGAAATATATGAAAAGTACGCGTCACGGTCCGGCGACAAGACACCTGCCCGCTTGTTCTGGCTGCGAGCTGCAGCTAGCTCGTGCTGAGAAAAACTAGCGTGTCTTTATGTAACGCAAACGATGAACAGAACCAGGGAATAATTGTAAAGAGTATTTAACGGAAGTGAGAAAATCGCTTCATTGACCTTTAGCGATAATTTTTGCTTCCCCTTTTCTTCCCATTAGGCCAAGATGTTTGGGGCACTAGTCAAGCCATCTAGTCTGCTGCTGTTCTTCGGAGGAACCTTCATGGTGGTCTACATGCTGGTCATCTGCGACGTTGTCACAAATCCCGTCATGGGGTCATTCCTGTAACAATCGAAACGTCGGCTAGATGACAGCGGTGGTACACTGCTTCGACAAAGACACACCCTTTTGTCGCTGTGATTGGTGACGGCTTTCGCTCCTTGCGCGCCCAAGGGAATGACGAAAGTGTGTACACGACGAGGACCAATGAAACGATGTCCAAGGCCTGTCAATCATCTACGAAACCGATTTCACGTTCTCCTTCAGCGACGGGTGGCACCGTCTGCTTCGGCCGTCGTCGGAAACGCATAGCCTCGTGTTCAGAGGGACGACGCCTACAATGAGCAAACCAGCGGCTGGCGAGTCAATTACCTCGTAACTGAAGCAACGTCACCCAGGCTTCTCCCATAACCCGAATGAGCTGGTTAACCTTCCAGTAATGCTCCAAACAATGGTTTCACCCTCGATGAAGGACTGCAAACTCTCCAGCAATTCTGTACGCTCAAAAGTTCCACTATAGTTGACGCCACCAAATCGCGAAGCAAGTGACAAGTCATTTCGCCTCTGCTTCCGTAACAACAACAAATACAACAACAACAACAACCACACACGCACGAAAAAAGAAAAAAAGAAGAAAAAATACAATTAAACAGGATTTTATTGAGCGCACAAGGACTGCCAATGGTGTTCCGTTAAAAAACACGTTTATTTATTTCAAATAACTTTACTCCGATTAGTTTCGATTGAATCGCATAACGTATTACGGCACTGCTCCTCTCAACCCTGGGCAAAACGTGCCCTATTTGAGCTCCGTTATTTCGTGGCCATTGTCTCACTCCCGGGCGAGATCATTGCGTCACTGCGAGAGTTACACTGCTGGCGCAGGACTGGGCAACTGCTCGCCCCAGTCTTCGCGGAGGTAGAGATAACAATTTAAAAAAAACACAAACATAAAAACAACGGGACGTGTAGAAGAGTCCCCCCAGAACGGCGGAAAGATTTAAACGCGTTCTTGGAACCCGTTGGGCCGCGGCTTGCATCAGCGCTCGGGCAATGACTTGCGGGCCAGTGTTGGCCGGTCGGACTCGATTTGGCTGAACGGTCGCGTACAGGGCAGCGATGAAGACAGCGATGAAGGCAGCGTGGAAGGCAGTATCACTTGTGCTCCAGAGATGAAACGGCGGCGAATGATCCCTCTGCAAAGGCCACACCAAATATACACGCGACATCACGCTGATATGCGTAGGAACGCTGACCACCGTCCCGTTATCACCGACCAACATGTATAGCGACAGCTATCAATAGATTATTGCGTTCCATTTTCTGTACTACCCCGCTTCACGGGCACTTAAAGTACCTTCAGAACAAACTCCTTCGAAGCATCTGCGAATCGGCTCGTGATCTCGACTCTGGGCGCGCCCATTGGCGTGCGCTGGTTCGCCGGTCTTTTTTAAAATCTTAAATAGTTTATTTTGAAGGGTTTTTACAATGCATAAAAGCAGGGGTTATAAGATTTTATTAGTCGCAATGACTGAGCACAGTAAAGGAGCGCCTGAATATTTTGTTCTGTAGGTGAGGCGGTCATCCAGGACATCATTAGAATAGCTTCCCCATCTCACAAGTATCTACAGAGCAGACAAAGGCACGAGAGCGTGATCCCAAGTCAACAGAGTGCTTTGTTTTCGCGAGAGCTCGCGCATTAAAGGCACTTTTCATATCCACCCGCTCGCGCCCGCGCCTTCGTCGGCACTGCAAACGTTTCTGAGATGGAGTATACAGGCGTATTCCGCCGAGCGAGGACGAATACGACAATGTAAAACAAACTGAGACTGGATCTTCATGGAGCGAATATGCGGCGTACAACCGAGCGGACTTCGCCCGGCGGCACGTTCGCGTTGAGCGCTCCACCTCGGGTGCAATGTTCTGACGCCGGGCGCAGGGCGCGAGTGCCGCCGGGCGAAATTCGTCGTTTTTTTCGCTGTATATTCGCTGCATGGAGTCCGGCCTGTAAGGGTGGCATCAAGACCTACCAAAGTTCTAGTTGTACGAGCTATCTCAACCGCGACTGCAACTCGGCGTACGGAGCGAATGAGTGCCCCGCATAGAATGGGGTCAACCCGAGTGACATGCTGATGCACCGCTTGCTCTCTGTGCTTGAGACAGCTATGTCTGTAAAAGCCCGTGTAAAGGCTACAACACAATTGTAGAAAATACTAAACGAAAATCGCACGAAAATTAGAACACGTAAAAAATAGCTCCATCATCCATGCGCCACTTTAAAAAAAAAGAACAACAAAACAATTATACTTGTTTTCTCCTCAAGGAAACAAAGGAGCTTTGCGCATTGTTCATACGCTGCGCGAAGTAGTTCTTCCAAGATTTGGTTGTCGAGGAAAAAAGCGATGCTTTTGGCATTTGAAACGTGTACGTCTTGATAAGATAACATATATGTAATCTAAAGTCGCATATATCTTAATTCTCTACGTAGAGGGTGAAGCTAGTAATGCTCCGCAAGGAGCCGGACATTTTTTACTACGGTCCTTGAGGTGAAAACAAGTAGAGCGTACTAATCGCGCGTAAATCGCTCATATGATTTCGTTAAGACCATAGTTAAAATTCCTCCACAATAAAAATACAAGCGTAATTTGTAGAAAAAAAAAAAAATTGGTGTGGAACTTATATTGTATGTTCCGAATTTCGTGAGAATTTCGGTTGACTTTTCGCCAATGTGCTAAAAGCGTCACCCCGCCCCCAGTATCGTGTCTCGCGCGCAAAGGAAGGTTTCCGGCCTTGTCTATTAAAGAAGTTTCATTCGTTTGGGGCTTGCTAGTACTATCGATAACTGAAACGTATGTTATTTTTGTTTACAATTTGGCGATAAATCGGGACAATTACTAGTTACTACTAGCTACTAGTTAACAAATTAGAAAACAACAACAACAGTAGCCACGCCATTAAACGTATGTCGTCTGCGAAATAGGAATTTCAATACTGTTCCGGACGCAACTGAAGACCACGAATGGCCATACGAAAACCAATATACAACTACTAGATTCCGAGTAAATCATTATGAGGCAGTTTTAACAACTTCGCATTCGTACGACTGGATGAAGCGCACGACGAAAGGCAAGGCAAGGCAAGTAGGAAAGCTCCGTTACCACACCCTACTACACACACCCTGTCCATTCCTTCTTCCTGAAAACATTTTCTTATGCAAAATCTAAACAGCCCCGCTGCACTCTTTGCCAGCAGGTTAGTTTTTCTTATCCTACAATCACGAGTTTTATTTTGTTTTTAAGTTTAATGATGGAACTGAAAGATAATGATTCGGGGTGTATATAATAAAATGAGTATAATGATACATAAAACTGGATTTATTCATCATAAGAAAGAAAGAAAACTGAGAAGCGCATGCAAAACGCACGTGACTTCGTTAGCCAGAAAATCGCTCCAACTAAAATTAGTAATTTCTGCAGTAACTTTTTTCTTTCTTTTTTTCCCGAAACGCGTTTTTGAACGTGTCTTAGGTTTTGGTGTGAAAATATGTTCCCTGACGAAGTTAGCGCTAGGGGTGTCGCGAACCGACCGAGGTTCGAGTTCCACCAGGTTCGACTTTTTCGATTTTCTTGTGAAAAGTTCGACAAAGGTTCGACACGGGTTCGACTGCTATGCGCATGCGCGACAGGCTGGCCAGTTGGCTTCGGATTGGATGGTGATGGCTAAGGGATGAATTAAGGGCAGCAGTGATTGGTTATTTCAAAAATTAAGTTATTAACTTCTTCAGTGATTAGAATTAGTTACTTTTATTGCAACTGTTCATAAAATTAAAATAACCCTTTGCATATCCATTAAAAATATCCAACCGTAGACGTGCTTGTATCAAGGTCTGGCCACACTGTCCACAGCACAAAGTCAAACCGGTCGAATCTGGTTCAAAGGTCGAAGGTTTGCCGAACCGGTTCGACCCAGTCGAACCCCGAAATTTCGAACTGAAAATCCGGTTCGACAATAGTTCGCGCACGCCTAGTTAGCACTTTCCGCACGTGTCAAGCTCAGTCACCGTCTGTCGCTGGGTCTCGTGTGAGAACTCCAGCACTCCAGTCTGAGAGCGTTTACCTCATCGACGAAGGTTCTATGTCTGGTGGCTCTGCCTGGCGGGGCTGGCACGAACGAAACGCGTTGGTCTCGGAGCAGTACCCGGACGAACGTTAGCGGGTCGCGCCATCTAGCGGACGGCTGCCAATGCTCTTCAGAGCCCTGCCAGCCCTGCCAAGCCTGCCAAGCAACGCAGTTGCTGACGTACGCACGCCTCTTCCGCCCGCCGCTCCAGCTATCGGCTGCGCGGCAAACTCGACGCACGAAGGCTACACGGTAGACATACGAGGGGCGCTGCGACGGCCGCCGTCGTGGCAGCTGTTGGATGCCGGATCAACCTCGCTCATGTGCCTGGCCTGGACGCTGACGACGATTATCACTGAAAAACTGCTTGGACGCCTCATGACGTACGTCGTAGAAGTAAATAATAATAACAAAACCCCCAAGTATTACATAGGTATCTCCTGAGCAATTTGATAATTTCACTCGAATCGCTGTTGCGATAGTCACCGTCATCTTAAATGGACACTCGTATATGCAAATGAATATAAACCGTTCCAATAAAATGAAAAAAAAAAAAAAATCCGGAGAGAGAGAAAAAAGGAAGGAAAATGTATTTGGATTGGGATTCTGTCCCAAAACGTTATTTTTAATCGTTTTTCCTTATTTTATAATATTGGTACTGGTTTCTTTATCTGTCTTTCTAATACGCACAAATATATATATATATATATATATATATATATATATATACATACGTATATACATATATATATATGTGTATATATTTTTTTTTTTTTTGGATTAATAACGCATCTTCATCGAAGGAATCACAAAATTATGCGTGGAAGGGCTATACTTGTGAGTGTAGGTCTGCAGCGTATTGGGACGCGTATCTCGAATGCGCGAATGTTGCACAAATAGTAATATAGAATAAGAATAAAAAAAAGCTCCTTCGAGAACATCGGAGTGTCCGGCTTTTGAATGCCACGTCTACAAGTTGCACGCAGCCAACAGATAGTGCGACAGGCAGGGCACGCAGAGGCCACCCAAACAAAGTTTCTACCAAACCTCGCACAATTAGTTGCCCTTCCACGAGGCTAAATGCACACGGCAACGCTCGTACGCGATAATTACACCATGAGCAGCGGCGAAAAGTCTCCCATTAAATGTTACAGCCTATTTTAAGATATCGTGGACATGGAAAAATAAAATGCACGAAACAAGGCACTTTGGTTATTAGTTCTATTCCACACATACATAAATCAAAGTTTGCGTTCCCGGCGGGTCTTTTTTTAATTAAGTATATTTTTTAAAATATTTACTTTGTCATAAAAAATAAGGTTTAACTGAACTTCCAATTTCTAACTATCCAGCACTGTCAACATCGGTTAACTAAATGAAGCACACCTCTACATCCCTTTGTGGATATGATAGTTTGCTCAATTTTGTATTAAAGCGTTAAGTGTCAAAATTTAGGCAAACTATTTTCAGCAGTGTCGTTCCAGACCTCTTGTTAACAAATTAGGGCTGGGCATCGATTAGAAGTTTTAACCCGATTAACCACCACCATTTTATCTATTAACTAATCGATTCATCGGTCTCCTTAAGAAAACAGTCAAAAAAATTTTTTTTGCCATTGTTGAATATGTCTGTGTTAAACGGTGTAATATACAATTTTGATTAGGAATAAATCGCGATGTTTACTTAAGAACAGTTCAGAGATACTCACACTCGCAGATATTTAATTCAGCTGCATGAGGCAGAGAAGTTCGTTCATATTCTCCGGCAAGAGCGATCTCCTTTGATTGTTCACAATAGTCTCTGCTGCGCTAAACGGACACTTGAACGGCGTTGAAGAGGCCGGGACACCTTTAACCTTGTGCACTTGCCTGGAGTTACAAATCTCGGCCTTACAGTTTAATTTAAGTAAAATGTTTACTTAAAGTTTACCCTTCATACACCTGTACCCCTCCACGTCTGCGTGGTGAAAGCGTGTAATTTATACTTTCTCCTGGTTCGTCAAAATTTTACCGATTAACCGGCTAAAAAGATTAATCGCGATTAAAGAATTATTCGATTAGTCGGTAGGTTATCGATTCATTGCCCAGCCCTAGTCAAAATGTTACCCGAGGATGTTCTCATGACATAAAATGTTATATATGCCACTTGTCGTCTGGCCTCAAGGGCGTCGACGACAAGATTAATTAATTCGAAATCAATTGCCGTATCCTCCAGGCGCGCTTTAAAAAGACGCAAATACATGGCGGTGAAAGTGTCCGTAACTAACTTCTTAATTTTTTTTTAGTAGTGTTTTTTAGCGTAAGGTTAGAAACGAGAGTTACGATTGGACGTCTGGATTCCGCAGCGTCACGAGGTGCTAGTAGCGTGGGGACGTGAGCGAAGCAAAAGTGAGCCCAGCACTCTGGACACCAGGGCTATCTGCAACAGTAAGGCACGCGCACAAAGGAGGCTCGTAAAATAAATAAACAAGTAAAATAAATCCGCCCCAATTACGCGGGTGGACCAACTGAAGCGTTTTGATTTTGACTTTATAAAGATATATGCCAGATACTCCCCATCGAACGCTGAACTGCGCAGCTACAGCGAGGCAACGGATACCTCACGAGTGCAGATAGCCCTTCGATTAGCCTTTTACAGACTTGTGCCTATTTCAAATATTCTACTCAAGATACTGTATTTCAAATACTTTTTGAAGTAGCCTTGGGATCTTGCAAGTACTTTTTTTGAGAGTATTTGATACTCTATTTTAATTACAATTCCGAGTATCTTGTACTCATTATCTCAAATACAATTCTGACATTCCGCCATTTTCCGAGTTTTTCGGTATGAAGTGGGGTGGGCGTGGCACGAACACACTTGAACATTCTTTCGAGCAACCAAATCCTGTTGCTAGCTCCGATAAGCACAGTGACTTAGACTCAGTTCGTGAAAACATCTTGTTGTTTTTTTTTGCCGATTGTGACTCATATTTTACCCAAAGTTCGTACAATGAAGATTTTCCCCTCGCCTTTTCAAAGGCGCCTTTTTTTCTAGTGTTTCCCCCAAAACATTCTCAATTAAAAGGGTCGATTTTACGGAAGTAAAGATTGTGACATTTAGGCGCAACGCAGAACGGGAAATGACCCACGACAACAATGCAGACTTCAATGTAAAAAAAAGAAAAGAAAGAAAAGTAGACACACAAAAAGACACTTTTTTTTTTTTTGGCCTGTATATTTGATATTGCTACAACAAAACCTCGAGGTGTTTTTTTCATTCAAAGAGCGCTGCGATGACTACCAGAGAAGAGGGGAAGAAGGAGCTCCCACTAGTCTTATCGGGATCCTCTTTTGTGCCTCCCGGATTTGCACAGACGTCGCTATTCTCGTCCCGGAAGATTATAGAAGATTAACCCGCCAATTAAAATTCTTACAAAAGCAGCTTCCCTCTCCTCCTCTTACATGGTGGTCAAATGCATGCGATGTGACGTCAGTGCAAGCCATGTATTGCTCTCGCGAACACTGTATAAAAGCTAACATTGGTAAGCGAAGAATACGACAGGAAACAAACTACGAGCAGGACGACCTCTCGAAATGCCAACAAAGCGTCCCCCAACGTTGGGCGCCTTTCTGAACGCAACCTACTCGAAGAAGGTGCGACCAGTGCCGAGGTTATTATGTGGGCTCTCTTTGTTATCTATTCACTCATTTCCGCATCCTAAGTTCCTTTATAGTGAATTTCACTTAAAGGGCATATGGATTGCAGTTAAACGATGCGTCTAAGGTGTGCCGCAGGACGTGAAATTCAGTGACACACTGCACATAAAGCGACCTTTTTTTGACCCAGAAATGTTTTGTAACAGGTATCAGTGATATCCTGCTCCTTATAGTTGGACTGCATAGAATAACCCTACGATAATAATCCATGGAGAAAAGGAACAAGGGGGACAAGGACAAACACAAATCTCCAAACACAGCTAGGTGATGGTGGTGTCTCCAGGGATTATTATCATCATTCTTGTCCAGCTCGCTTGCGCCTTGGCTTTAATTACCTAACCCTGCGATGTTCTTTTTAACGTTTTTGCCGTTGCGTGAATAAACCATTCTGGTAAAACAGATTTGCCAAAGTGTAAAATTGTGCTTGTCACTGACGTCGATACAAAGTACGCAATGCGGAAGTATCTTCAAATGTAATTGAATTACGTTTCGAGGTATTTGTACTCTACTCAAGATACTTTACAGTGAAAGCAACTTAAGTAGTATTTTAAATACTTCATGAGGCAGGTATTTAGTAACTTAAATACTTTTATCGAGTATTTTGTCCAACACTGGCCCCTTTTTTATCACAACCTTCGGTACTCTGGGAATATTCGACTATCTGCGCTATTGCAAGTTCGGTCGACTATATGATGCGGGGTTAGCTGGATGGCGATATGGCTAGGCGTTCCTGTACCCCACGCATCGCAAGTTGCGCACAACGCTTGCAAAGTCTCGGACCTCCGCAGAATACGTTCCTACAGTCAGTGACGAGGTGAGAATGGCCGGGAGGCGCTGCAGTTGTCCTGCCTCCAGTTCCTATATAGCTTCGACGACGCTTTGCCGTCTCGCGCACCTCGGGCGCGCGCGCACAGCCAAAGCACGATGGAAGGCAGGGAGCGCGTGCTGGAGGCCGCCCGTTCGAAAGACACGCCCCGCCGCTCTCTCATTCTGTCACTGAGTCTAGCACGAGTGCTCGCGGCACGAAGACACCTTTTTAAAGTCACACACGCTCACGCCCGTACTCTCTAGAGCGTTTTCAGTGCTAGACAGAGAGGAGTATACTTTCAGTGCTTTGAGTTTTTGTGCCATTTTCGATGCTACGTTTATCAGTATTTTAAGTTCGACCAATCGCGTGACGTCACAGACTTCAGCGCCGGGGAGATCTTGTATCCCAAGAGACGATGGCAAGTTAGGATGCAAGCCCCCTTCTGTTTATAACTGTGGGAAATGAAGTGACTGCAGCAAATGTTTATATATTTACATTACCATGGCGCAGGACGAGTGACGTTTGCAAAACGCATTCAGAGTAAACGGCCACCAACGACAGGGTCGCGGATGGGTGCGAGAGAGAACGACCGTCACCTATGAGGGCCCTCCAGTCGACGTTCGAGAAGAATGGGTGCTGCATCATCTCCGAGAAGCCACCGCCCGTGCGACATCCGAGGCGCATGGAGGGATCCTTCAACGTGATAACAATGCGGATTATGCCGTGAGATGCGCCTGTGTTCGAACACTGCTATACAAGCCGGCGGTGACTCGCCGCTAAGTCGGGGTACACCGAGATTCCGGGCTGACCTCAAACAAACGCGGTGGAAAGCAGGGGCTCTAAACTCGTCGAACGCGAAGTTGGGGCCGAAGTTCACGAAGCGAACCGATTGAACTATCACGACGATGACTTCGCGCTTTTGTCGCCGGCGCCCAATCGGCGTGCTGCGCGAACTTTTCGCTCCAACTTTGTGTTTCACGCGTTTAGGGCCCCAGGTGTCGGCATCGAAAATCTCTCGCGGTTCTCGTTAGAGATCCGCAAGCAAGATTCTCGATGCCGGTATCTTAAGCATGCTCTCACAGCGCTACCGAGAGAAATACCAATAAAAGGGGACAGCAGATAAAAAGGACAAACACGACTATTGTTTCCGACAGCTTCAGAGACGCTGGGCTTAGTATTCTCACGATTCTTGGTTCGCGATTTATTTTTCGTTGCCCTCATCCTCTAATGAAGCAACCTTATCGGCTGAGAAGCAATTATAAAATGCCTGGCATTAAGTTTCGTCTGTTCGCTGTTGTCCTTTTTATTTTGTCAGCCGTTTGAGTAGGCACTCGTGTTTGACCTTAGCGGCCACGCTTAGCCTATTTATATGTCTAGGTGATCCATGTTGCTCTCGCGCAAACGATAACCACGAATGCGGTTGGAGACGACAACTCACCTCTCGAAGTATGTCTTGCAGCATGTTGTATGCCTCGTCCGTCAAGGAACGAGGGAACCGCAGGGGGGCCGCCAATGCCACTACATGTGCAAAACGTCAGAACATTGCTTTTTTTTTTGTCGTTTAGATTGTTCAATTTAGGAAGCGAATGTACACAATTACGAGTTACCGAAATAATAAACGCAGGGATGGACACGACGGCATATAGTCCACGTCGCCGTGCCTGTCCGTGTTTATTCTTTCAGAAACGTATAATTCCACCAACGTGCCACTTTCTAAATTGATAACGTACACAATTTGCGGATACGGCGAAAGTTCACGCTGGATTAATCGGCGAGAGGTTTAATTCGACGAAAAGCCCAGAGTGCGCTGCATTAGTGCGAAGCAGGCGCATTAGTGCGAAGCAGGCGTACGTTGGAATATAATCGAGCGCAACGAGCGGGCGCGTGAGTGAAATTTGGACCGGAAGCTTACTGGAGTAGCGCAGCTCCCTGCGCGTCATCTGGATATTGATGTTCTGCTCGGCGGCGTATTGGGACAGAGGAGTCTTTCCGATAAGCATGGTGTACAGGACGATGCCAAAAGACCACCAGTCAGCGCCAATGCCTGCAAGGAACACATGTTGGCAGGGAGTTTACGTCCACATACCTGGCTCACTTGTCCGCTCCAATTCGCGGACATTAGGGAAGTCTGCCACAAGCGCAGAATGCGTGCGTCTCACCGATTTCGCTCGCGGAGTTCCTTCGTTTTACACGAGTCAACGAAGGAGATAGTGGTTCAACGCGTCTGGTCTCTTTAAACGAGTGTTTGCTGAGGGCCGACACGGTTATTACGAACAAACAATCTGAGCAAAATGAGAGCGCAAGAGAGAGAGATAGAGATAGGGATGGAGATAAAGAGAGAGAGAAAGCGAGAGACAGAGGGAGATAGCTTGGCAGCTTTAAAAAAGGCACCGCGGCTAGTCCATAGTGAAGTGCGAAAAAGCTCCGAGGTCGCGTTTGCGTCGCACAGTGTAAACATCCGTCACGCCTGCCGAGGAATGGCGTTTTATTGACAAAACGCGGGCGGGTAACTTAAAGCCAGCGGGAAAGTCAACTCACCGTAATGTTCCCGTCGCAGGACCTCAGGTGCCATGTACGCGAGGGAGCCGCAGCGGTTCTTGGCCTCGAGTCCTAACTGAACGAGCAACGGCGGAAAAGCAACAACAACAACAACAACAACAACTTGAATAAACTACAAAACAACAACAACAGCAACGAAGCTTTCGGAACTCGAGCAGAAAAGTGCTTGTAAACTAAGACGTACTGGGTCTTCAACCAGATAGAACGAAACGAGGCGCCAACCGCGATGCAGCGCATGTACTGCATTTTAAGGTTGGAGAATTCCGCGAGAGGTTTCTAAAGCTTTTTTTCTACTTTGTTGCTCGTGCGGGCGCAATCTATACTTAAAGTGCACTGGATATGAGAACGTTTCAATGTGCGCGCTCATGGCGCGTGCTTTGCTAGCTTCTTAAGGCGACGAACAGGGGGCTATGTTGCGATTTTTGGACTCCCAGGAGACTAGGGAGAGGGAAGCGACGTCAACAACGCAGCAAATGCAGATTGGATGTTGATTTTGTTTTCTTCTGTCAACATCCAATCTGCGTTTGCTCTAGTCGTTGACGTCACTTCCCTCTTCCAAGTCTCCTGGGAGTCCAAAAAGCGCAACATAGCACCCCAGGTTCATACTGGGCTATGCATTTGTAAACACTGGAGTGGTCTCTTTAGGGATCCGAGACTGTCAGAACCTGCCTGATAAGCAGGTAAATTTGTAAACACCAGCTCCTTTTTTTTTTTTTTCAATCTTTTGTACGTGCTACCTTTAAAGCAACTCCGCTTCATTTTTGGTTTTGAAAAAACAATGCAGTCCTCTTCAGCATCGCCTACGAAGACCAGACGCCAAATATTACGACGCAGTTCTGTCTAAATGTTTCTTAAACGGTCCGGCAAACTTTGCAACTCGCCAAGTTGCCGAAATCGGCTGACTCGAGCGGGCGAATTCAGGCGCAACCAACAGCGCAGTCAAGGCTACGGCATGGGCGGAGCCAACATTGAGCTAAACGTCATCTCCGTGGCCCCCTTTTGCTTGTTTTTACTTCTCCGATCGAGCGTAGCGCATGACGTCAGCAACGTTGCCTCTCTGCGCTCAGCGGTGTCCACGTGATTGGCGTACGCGCCTGCGCAGTTCGCTTTTGGGAGCAGACCGGCCGCCCGCCGTGGTCCCGCCGTTACCACCGTCTTTCGTGTCACAACCACTGTCGTCGTCTCACCGTTTGTGATTATTGTCTCTCGGAGTTTCGTCCACACTATGGACACCACGTGCGCAGACTTATGCCGCAGTTGTGCAGACGTCGAACGCCGTAGACACCAAAACGTGGCGAAGAGTGCGGTGCAGAGCAGACGACACTCGCGCCTGCCACACGCCCGCCCCCAACCCGCCCGTCGTTCGGCCGAGGATCACGTGACATCTCGTACCACGTGATGGCCATGTACTTGGCGGCCCGAGGCCAATGTTGCCGGACGGCGCCGAAGTTTCGGTTTCGATTTCCGCTCGTGTTTAAAATTAGATTTAAAAATATATATCCCATTTTTCGCGAAGCAAATGACGTAGTGTCTTTTAGTAGGGCTTTTTGATTCGAAATCACTCATTATCCTGAAATCTTCGGAATTGAGCGGAGTTGCCCTTTAAAGGGATGCTGAACCAAACATTTCAGTGTCCATAATAAGTGGCGTACAATCTTTCCATGAGCCAGCACACGCAACGAAATTGACGTCATAGTCCCCGGTTCACGCTTAAGATGACAGTGAAATGTGTGGTCTCCAGGGGAAAGGAGAATAAAGACAAGCTTTTCATCTCCACAGTGGAGTCTGATGTAAAAGGTGAGCGATTAATTGGTCTAACAAGCACGTAGGTTTCACTTTCGGAGAGGAAAAGCCCGATTTTATTCTCCTTTGGCCTGAAGCCCATACATGTCACTGTCATCGCAAGCGCGAATGAGGGGCTATGACGTCAATTTCGTTGCGTGTGCTCGCGCACACCGGCGGCTGCTGGCTCGTGGAAAGATCGTGCGCCACTTTTTATAGACACTGAAATGTTTGGTTCAGCATCCCCTTAACGAGGACTGCAGCCACGAGCTCGGAGCTGAGGTACGAGTTCTTGGCTGTGCGAATGTAAAGCCCGGTTCACACAGTTGCGTTTGACTGCGTTTGACTGCGTTGCGGCACCGAGAAACCAGGACATCCCTGCTCCTTATATCGCGTGCCAAGATGATTCCTTGAATTGGATTCCACGCTTCATACGAAGCACAGTTGTGCCGGTGACTCGCTTTCCGTACTCGACGCAACGCAGTCAAACGCATTCGAACGCAAGTGTCTGAACCGGCCTTAACGCAGGTACAGCGGAAGCACCTACTAAACAAATGAGCTGGCGACTCCAGCTTTCATTTCATTTCATTTCATTTCATTTATTTCCACCTTAAAGGCCCAGTCAGGGCATTACATAAGGGGGGGGGGCAGTACGACACAATAAATCAACAAATCAACATACGACACAATAAATCAACAACATTTTTCATCGCAATAAACGCACAGGTGAGGCGATTGTGCAGAATTTCAGAGTAGTTTATCTCGTTAAGGCAGAAATAAGTGAAGGAGGTAAAGGTGATGGGAGCGTTGCATTTTCCGCGTCCCTATGACGAATAAATCGCCCTCCCCTTTTTTTTCTTTTTTTTCAGCTTTGCTTATAAATGCTTTTCTTTAAACCGGATTAATCTCGTATAGAGAAGAAACTTTGCCACCTGTTTTACCCGTACAAGATGAATTGTATCCCTGACGTCCCCGCAGTCTGAATGAGTGGGCCACCATAAAGTCGTAATAATACGTCATTATAATCACGATTATGCGTTTTTTAAAATATAAATTAACGTTTCTTGCAGTCAAAAATAAATGTAATATTTAGAACTTTCTTATCGACAGTTAACAGGATAAACGTTTTTCTGATAACTCAACAGAAAAGTGTTTTCCATACGTCCACCGATCCATCTATCCAGTCTGGCCGCATCGAAATAGAGTCTCGTCGAAGAAAAGGCACTGAAAAGTATATCGCTTCAAAAGATGCCAAGCAATAAGGCAGCATGCATGACACGTTGATGGAGTGCGTTGCGTGAAAGACGAGAATATTAACGAGAGACGATTCCAGGCCGTTGACGCGTCTCCGCAAAGTAAACCCCTTTCAAAAAAAAAAAAAAAGGAAAGATGGAGATAGAGAGATAGCCGTCACTTTAAACGAAGAGCGAGCCCCACAATTTCGAACACGCCAAAATGGCGAGTATGCCACGGTGACGACGAACGTGGCGTCGGCATTCAACCGACCGACGGCCACGGCTGGATGCTATGCGTGTGCTTGTACAGTTTGCAGCGTCCAGTTAGCAGGCAGACCGGGTAATTAACGAGGCCACCTCCCCGTGGTCCGTGCTGCGGCACCTTTTTTGTTTTGTTTCGTTGTCGTGGTGTTCAAGGCCTCGCACGGCTTTCGACGTCACGAGTGCGTTAAATAAATGAGAAGAGGTGAATATTGGCCGCGTGGAGAGAGAGGACGCCTCACCTGACATAGGCCAAAATCGATGAGGCGCGCATTTCCCCGGTCGTCGAGAAGCACGTTCGAGGAGCTGATGTCCCGATGCAGGTACCCTGGCGACACGCGTGACACATCTCATGTCACTCTCCGCTGCACAGCGGAGCGAGCTCGGAAAAGTGTCCGCGCAACGCTCTTGTCCGAAATATAGCGGCGATAAACTTCATCGAGTTCCCGAGTGCCGTGATACGAAAGCTATTTGCAACATTCGGCGATGATGGTACCGCGGTCCGACGACCGCGCTCCCTAGTCCGTGGACGATCGACTTCCGCAATAGGGATGCTTGCTTACACCTCTCGGGGCACAAGACTCGTCAAACAGAAAGTTGAAGCTCAAAGTTCGCGGAGCGCGTCGGTTGGACCCAACGTTACTAGAACCACTCAGTTGGGAAACTGCCATAGAGACTGCTCTGAAAAAGTGGCACCGATCCGTCCACGAGAACCGAGCTAATGGCGATCCCAACGCCGCCACTTCTCCCGCAGCGGCCAGTCCAGGAACTGCACGTGACTTCCATTTTCGTTGTAATCGGCCATTTTAGGCCAGAACAGATACTGTGGAAGGGCTTCGAGGTACCGACCCCGACTCCCAAGCGGACGCGCCGCGCATTACTACCGTGGTTAATATGCGCCTAACTCCAGGACGCGCTACCTGAAATCACCGCTGACACACGGTTGTATAAAAACAATATTAATTATACTGCGAAACCTTGCGAACTAAAGATTTTAGAAAACAACACGCGCCCTCCATTTTGTACTAAACTCCAATAAAAGTTACTACAAAAAGTGTTTTTTTCCGTTAGTTTTTACGCCAAAACTTGCTTTCTAAAAGCTCAAGGCGACCACAGTTAAGACAAATGATACAGAATGGCGCTGTTGTCGTATTTAGCTCGGTTTCGGTGGACGCCAGCGGCCCAGGTTTCGACGGCGAGTTTCCCAACTGAGAGTTCTAGTAACGTTGGTTGGACCTAAGCGACAAAAAGCGCGGAGTCATCATTACGACAGTCCAAACGGCGCACTCTGTAAACTTCAGCCCCAACTTTGTGCATGACGAATAAGCCCCTAACGTAAAAAAAAAAAAAGAAAGAAAAAAGAAGAGGGAGTTCTAGTATCGTTTACGATTAACGAAATCAGAACTGCTTACGAGACACAGCTCCGAACCTCGTCCTGCTGTTCTGCGCACTGATCTCCAATAGGGGGCATGAGCAAGGAGGTCTGAAGCCACCGGAAGTAAGCGGCTTGTCCCGGAAGTGAGCGCATGACAGGCTTTTCAACTCTTTCGAGTGCTGGTTCGAACAGAGTCCAGGGCACTGGATACATTCTTGTCATCTCAAGCGAGCCTGCTTGTTGCGCAGTAACAGCGCGTGCAGACCCGCAGAAGTCTCCTGGGAAGCCTCTCAATGTGAACATTATGAGATTCTAAAATCAGGGCTCTCCAAACCTCGACCCGAGGGCCAAATCCGGCCCGCGGCTGGCCGTGGTCCTTCCAACGAAGCTTCGGCCCGATTGCAGCAGACCCGCTGCTACCGGCGCAAAAAGATGTGCGCCTAAAAATACGGCGCCTCGACGCGCTCCAGATGAGCAAAAGAAGATACCAGAAAGAACGAGAGAAGCTGCATCGGAACGGGGTTTTCTCGCCATGACTGAACATTGTCATCACCATTGTTGGTCCCCGGCTTCACGTCTGTGTAACTATGTCAAAATTATTTTGCGTTCTCGTGCCCATTATGCCAGAATTAGTTTTATCCTTCTCGTTTGTCTTTCGCACTGCGCGAATGCGCCGAAGTCACCCATGTGCTTTGATTTATGCATGGTGAGTTTTCGCGGTCACAATTGTGTAACGTCATAATTAGCTAAAAATAAAATTTCAAATTGAAATATATGTATTCACGTAACTTAGGTCTTTTAATGCTTGCTCTAACATTCATTTCTGTGTTTAAATTCTTAGCTAGAATTAATCATAAAGTTTTAGTTCGTTTATAATTACTCTTTTTCTTCCGGTTGTCTAGGCTGCGACAGATGCCCGGCCCCCAAGCCAAAATGTTTTTTTTTTCGACCCCTGTTATATCAAGTGTGCATATATGTCCCACGTTCATATGCCTTATTCTCAGGGTTTAATTCAAAACGGGATTATTAAATCCCAGTCAAAGACACAATAAATCATGGACCAAAACAGACTGAATTCACTAGGAAGCCCAGCAGGCGCCCGACTTCCGGAACAAGCATCGAACTTCCGGTGGCTTCACTTGCGCCAGGCTCGGAGAACAACTATGCGCCATCCAGCCCCCTATAGTAGAGATCAGTGGTTCCGCGTCGATCATCCATGATGACAGTCATTTTCATAGGCACCAGAGCGCCCTTTACAGGTCGCCAAAGTTGCGAATTCTCAGGGACAGCTTTCTGTGGCCATGCAGTCTCAGGTACGAGAGCGCGTGCTTGAGCGCCGACTAAAGTCCTCTCTTCCGAAAATGCCACAGACAGTTGTCCTCGAGTGTAGACCCTTTTGCGCTTACTGTCGTCCCCAACGACCTGGTAGGCATATCCGGTATGGGTGACGAAAAACATAATAAAACATTTCAACCTGCAAATAGTAAAAAGATAGAGGGGAGACAAAACGAGATTGGGTGACGGTTACGCTTATATCCTAAATGCATTCTATTGACGTGGCGACGGCAAAACAACGTTTTCGCCCATGCAGGAAGTGACGATATTTCAAGATGGCGGCGCCCTCGTGAAAAAGGTCTATAGACCTTTCAGTAATCGCCTTCTTTGCGCTGCCATTTTTGTCTGCTGAGCACGCGCTGTCGCTCTGTTGTGTATCAGACGCTGCGCGTGCGTCCATAGCTCAGTGACTTGGCATTTTTAGCCCGGAAGCGCTGGAAAGGTCTACAGACCGTTCCAATAATCGTCTCATGCGTGCTGCCATCTTCATCTGCTGGGCTGTAGAACGCATTGTGAGCATGCGCGGTAGCTCTTTTCTGCGAAGCATCAGACGTCACGCATGTATCCACATCCGAGTGACATTTTTTTTTTTTTTTGGCCTGGGTGTTAAGTACTGGAAAGGTGTTTAGTCCTAGGCTCCACACGCGGTGACGCAAGGCCTAAAGAGGAGAGTCTGCACACTGACCGCTTTCGTTTACCACAAGAGCACATTCGAAACGGGCACGGTCATGGCGTATTCACTTCGCGGTTTAGCCGCTCATATCACAGGCAATGAAAGGCAACAAAAGGGCGTGACGCTGCACTTTTGACGCTGTCCGATTGGCTCTATCGGCTTGTGGTGTCGACGGCGCGTTAAGGTGAAACTAGCATAATGAAGCGAGTACCTCTTGTTTAGCCATGCGCATTTTTTCCCCTTAAACGCGAAATGCCTCGGAAAATTCAGAGCCAGAGGGCCCCACTATCACTTCTCGGGCTGCTTGAGTATGAGCACAACAGGTTCAAAGCATATATGAAAATATGATGGATATGGAATATTAGTTAAATGTGTCCGTAGTGGCAGCCTCAGAAACGTTAAATTTGCAGATAGCGCCGTCAAGCTGTTCAGCACCAGTGACCCGACATTTTCTGGGCGCTCAGTTTAAATTGACAGCGTTGTAGGACCACAAGAAATGTCCGTTGCGAGTAGCTGCGAAACTAAGGCTTAGGTGAAATTGCTTTGATTCCTCCGAATATTATTTTACGATACCTTGGCTGAAAAGAACAGGCCACAAAAGGACGAGTCACCTCGCGAGCGTCAGCATAACTTTACAGATACGTTTTAGTCAAAAGCTTGTCAGGCAGTAAAAAAACAATATCGTCTTTCTGACTGACAAGTTTGTTCACCGAAATAAACGCTACAGACGCCCACAATCCCAAATTTTCGTTCGATGAATATTAGGCTTATAAAGGTGGACGTCCTAATAGCAAACATTTTCTTTTTCTTTTGTATCTTTTGATCCGGGTAACGCCACGTGGTCAAACGTTCGCATCTTATCACCACCCTTAGCGTCAGATTCTCACGGAGTTTCAGTTTTCTGCGATGCGTAGTTCATTTATGCGGACCGAAAAGCCGGGTACCATGTCCACGCTCGATCCCTGTACATCCAAAGGCGCAACTCCACCGCGTCGTCCGAACAGCTTGAGGGTCGAAGACACGCGACGACGAATTTAGAAAGCACGCTTAAGAGTATGCACTCCATCCCCCGATGCGCAGAGCGGGCGCAATAAATGCGACTTCCCGTGGTTCCAGAAACGGTGTCAGGAATCTCAGACCATACCGTTTTGCTCTGTCGCGGACTGCTTTAACATTCCTGGAGGACGAAATACCGATTCCTGCTATTTCAGATGAAGCTTCGTGCAGGTGACAACAATGATTTTAAACACTGAGATGCCCGAAGTGTGGCTACTCTGAAGCGTATGTAGTATCTGGCTCTAGCGGAACGATATCGAGCGTCCTTTTCACCCGAAGACAGGGTCACAGAGCTCGCTTACCGGCTCCGTGCACGAAGTTGAGCGCGTGGGCGAGTTGCGCAGACACCAGCTTGGCCTTGGTCTCCGTCAGCGGTCCCGACCGCCGGATGATCTGGCTCAGGGTGCCCCGGGACACGTACTCCATGACGAAGCACCACCTGCGGTAACAACTATCCACGCTATCTGGTCACGCTTCTCTTCCACACCCACCTAACGTGTACTGGGTCACGTGCTCCCGGTGTAGGTTCACCATTGCAGCGCAGCAATGAAACACGGAGTTTATGTGTTTATTTATTGGTTTATTTACAGAATACCCACAACGCCTCAAAAACGCATCGCATTTTTTTTTATTAATGGGAAGTTATCTATTGCTTTTCTAACTCCATTCGTAAACTTGGACCGCAGCCTACACGACCCCAAGGCATTCGCAACACCAGAAGACGTGAGGTCACCCAGCCGAACAGAGGTGAAGGAGAGAAGCGGGGGCTATGGCCTATCCAAGTGTGCAGCAAAAACTGGCGCGGCCTGACGGCCGCAATGTGAAATAGAGGAAAGTGTATTAAATGGCACGCCGTTGTAGTAGACCCTATCCCTAACAAATGCCTCAAGACGACACTATTGCATTTTTTGCCGTAAACGTTGGTGGTCAAATGACCCCCCCCCCCCCCCACACACACACACACACACACGCACGCACAACACTGCTCTTTGCAACGTCCATGAGATATTAGAGTATTAGCAGACCGCTGCGGATTGCGGGCACGTGCTGAATCCATGCTTCAAAGTGGAGGCACGAGCTCCTGCTAGCGACGCACAGCTCTAGCGTATACGGTATGCTAATAGTCCCCATTGATCGCCGCGTCTCCTGGTGCTCAGTTAAAGAAATCGGGAAATCGTTAGCGAGAGATTTGTTCGATATTTTTTTAAATATTATTCCCCTCACTGATTACTTATGTTGAATATCATAACATAAGTACCTCGCTAGATCCACAACTTCTCATTTTTGTAGCCCCTAATGACGGTGGGATAAACAAGCTAGGTAAACCTGCCGAAATGGAGCGTCCGGAAAACACTCGGGAGGCAAGAGACTGCTTTTGTTTGTAAACAAGAAAAGGCTCCATTGAGGTGGTCCAGTTAATCTCCAATCACCACGGGAAAAGACACACAATATCCACAGTCTAGGGTATGATTATCTCGCATAATATTCCTGGAAATGACGCCCTTCCATAAGAGGGATATCACAGGACGTCATTTTATTTAAAAATATATAAAAATAAATTTGATGACAACAAAAAGCACATTTTTATTTACGTTATTCCACTTGTTTCGATCGCATCTGTCTCTCTCACGGAGGCGGTGTTAACCTTTGCCGTAACCAAATATCAACTACGGATATTTTGTGCTCCATATGCACGACACTTCCAGGTGACCCCTGCACATTCTGTGCCAAAGGAAATATCAGAAATCACTAACTGTCAAAAAACAACAATAACAACAACAACAATTGTTCATACATGTCAAGGCCATCACATGTGCCCCCAATCCGTAGCTTAAGCTGTAATTATTGCTTCGGCGTCAGGGGCGCAGGTGCAGATTCGAGGCACTCGTTTTATCATTATTATTATTATTATTATTACTATTATTTTTTTTTATTGTGAAATTGAATTCGTTTATTAACACTATTGTCGAGTTCATTCACTAAATGCTGGTTTAACATCATGTTTACTCAATTCACTACCAAACGAGCCAAATGCCACCATTAGTGAGTTTGTTAAAACATTTATTTATGGACGCAATCTATGGACGTAATATCGGGAACATGAAGATACACGCATTAGCACTCCAGCGATAGTATTATTCGTTCAGCGAGATCGAGATCGTATAACACAAATATTCATTTCGAAATAGCTTAATTTTGTTTTTCCCGCCTTCGTTTACTGACCCAGTCACACGTGCAACAATGTTTGACGATTTCAGCTTCCGTGTTGCGTGACATGTGTCACATTGTAGCGGTGTGCTTCTCTTTTCTCTCGCTGCGCCCGCTGCGTTCAGCTTAGCCGCAAACGCAATTTTGCAACCCCGTCCTTCGTCTGTCCGGACGTCTCTTTTGCATTTGGACGGCCCGGCTTTCCTCCTTCGCCGCTCCTGTCATCACGACAAAAAAAGAAAAAAAAAAAAAGCCGTTCCGCGGTTAGCTGGTTTTTCCGCGCAAATCCTCCGATTTGCCTGCTTCGCTCAAACCTCTGACAGCTGTCGTCTGGGCAGCTGGACATGATTGACACACAGAAGAGATGTTCAAACGCCAGCGTAGGGAGCGGTACCGTCGATTCAGCTGCCGTTTCGTTGATTCCATCTCCGGTTTCCAATTCCCCGGCCATACGTTTTCTAAAAACAGCTCAATTAATGGCTCGTGAGCAGTATCAGACCTCTCTCGAAAGTATAGCTAAACTACGCGGAGGAAAAAAACAAAACAACAAAACAAAACAACAAGCATAGAGTACTCAAGTACGGAATACTATTCTTGTGTCTTGTCCAGCGTGATGCCTTTATTCCTAATCAGAGATGGATAAGAATGGGCGCGGCGATAGATACACACCACCAACGCAAACGCAAAAAAGAAATTTAGATAGATTTAGGAGAGCGTGTTGTTAAACATCTTGGTATGCGAACTCAAAAGGAGACAGGGGACACACAAAACCTTGTCTCCTTTTGCGTTCGTATACCACGAAGAAAGAAATTTAACTTGCGCGCTGAATCTTGTTCGGCTAAACGTTCATCAGCATCCCACAGGGATACGGAGGGCTCTTCGTATACCCGAGGGGAAACGGTATGCGCTCGCGAAGCGCTAGTAGAGTTTCGGTACAGGTGCAATCACGCTCTGACGGGGTTAGGTATATGCAGCAAAGCCAGCAAACACATGATGGCACTCACGCCCTGGTAGTCTCGTAGTACGCCTTGAGTGTGGCCACGAACGGATGGTGGGACACGGCCTGCCAGGCTACACGCTCGGCCTCGACGCGTCGGGCTTCCTGGGCGAGGCATCAGGCAGGGACGCGTGTTAGCTCGCGACTCGAGTCAGCCGTTGTTCGCTTGCCGGCAGATGATGCGACCAGCATTTGCTATCCAACTATCGCCTCAAACTTGCGTCTTTTCGAAAAACTTTTTTTTTTTTGCTCGTGTGAATTGTCGAAAATATACAGAGCCCATCGATTTGGTTATCTCAATACTGTAACTGCTACTGAGGCTAGAACTCACGAAGTTTCTATCGCGTCAAGTTCGGGTACTTTTCGATACAATTACGCTTATATCTGAACGCAGAACGTTGGTTTATGCTAGACTTGCAAACTGTAGCGTAAGCTTTAATTATGGGACTCTTAGGTGATTGGGCGTATAAAATATGGTTTATAATTTTATCGCTCGCTCACATATGTATGACGGAAGGAAAGAAAGGTGTATATACAGAGTGGGACCTTAAGGACTAAGACATTAGGCAAGCCTTGCAAAAATCGAATTCCAAACGTGCATACCTGACATTGGACACGCAAACGTAGTTTCGCAATAAGTTTTATGTCTATTTTTTAGAGCCCAACTCGGAAGTAGTTCGATATTAAAAATAAAGCAAAATCAGAGGCAGTGTACTTCGTATGTTCTATACCAGCCTGTTTGTCGTCTGCACACTGGTTTATGAGCTCGCTCCCGGGTGGCTTGCCGAACGCAAAAATGCCAAAAGCCAAAAGCAGAGGCTGGCGATGAGCGAGATAATCGTGATAATTAATATTTAAACGAAATAGATGAACAATGGCCACCTGGGAGCAAGCTCACAAACCAGTGTGCAGAAAAACACGGCCGCCAGGTTTTGCTTTATGTTTAATATTTTACCACCTGTGACTTGAGGTCCGAAAAACACACACACATACACATGAAACTTCTTGCGAAACTACGTTCGTGTGCCCAATTTCAGGTATGTACGTTTGGAATTCGAATGTTTCAAGGCGTACCAAATGTGTTAGTCCTTGCGGCCGCACCCATCTATGTGTCTTTCTCTCAGCACTACAGCTAAAAGAGCGCTCGTCACAGTTCACAACATGTGCCTCATTTTCATAGTTAAAGTTTCGAGTTAATTTATTTTTATTTACTGGTGAAGGAGGGGAGACAAAATCTTTTAAGAGTGCCATTCATGTCTCGTAAGCACGCCAGACACAACTTTCGTCCAAGAGCAAGCGACAGGGTCGGTACATGTACATACACCCTCTCGTTTAGGCTGGATGGCTATATGAAGCGAATATGCGGCGAACAACTGACCAACTTGACCCGGCGGCAGGTTCGCTTTGCGCAACAGCCTCCAAACGCCGCCGGGCGAAATGCATCGCGCTCACCTCGCACATTCGCTTCCCCACGGTGCCCAGACGGTAAGTTGGCGCGCGCAAAGCCGACGCACCTTGGCTTGCTCCCTGTGGTGCTTCTCGATGCACTTGAGGGCGGCCAGCTCCTTGGTGGCCTTGTGTCGCACCAGGTAGACGACGCCGAAGCTGCCCTTGCCCAGAATGTGCAGCTGCGTGAGCGAACTCAGGCGCCAGTCGCACGACTCGTCCGGATTCACCCAGCTCGAGATGTCGTCCACTTCGCCCAGCGAGATCTGCTACTCTTCGGGAGAAACCCGGCGCCATTCCTTTAACACACGCCTGACACGCGAGTCAGACCTATACACATCGCGCTCTACTTATAGACGCTTTACACACGCGCCAGAATATAGCCGCCATTGCTGACCTTCTCTTGTTTTACCGAGATACCGAGCCACTGAAATTGGAGTGGACGAGCCTCCACAAAGGCCAATGCTGGGGAGAAAGACAGAATAAAATCTAAAATGGCAATAACCTGGTCTGCTATGGTAATAATGAAGTGAAGTAAACGTAATAAGGGGAAACAAAAACTGAAGGTCAGTTATGGCGGCGCCCATGCACAGCTGCTGCAAAGCGTCTATACACCATTCCAATACTTACAAATTTTTAGCGCAGCACGCGCATGTTCCCTCGTTTCGGAACGCGTGCAAATCGCGCGCCATGCGCACGAGCACTAAACATGGAACCGGCCAGGAGCCCTTTTCTTGGAAAGCTGCATAAACCATGGCAATAATGGCTTCCTGCGCGCCGCCATCTGTGTCTATTTTCTGTGCATGCGCAGTAGAATATCAGACGCCGCGCATGCGTGCGCAGCTCGGTGACTCGACATTTCTAGCCTGGCTGCGCTGGATAGGTGACAGGGTGAGAACGGCAGAGAGGAGCTTCACTTGTCCCACCTCCAGCGCGAGCTTTCTATGCATACAATACACCCGAAGCGCTTTATTTACTTACTCCCTTTTTTTACTCTCGGTGCCAGACGAATCGCAGAGGGGAGCGGCGCAAAAACAAAACAGCGGCGGAAACAACATTTTTGATATGCGTACACAACAAACCGTGCTCATGAGCCAGTAGCCCCACAGTTTGTTCTCCCCACAGCACCAAAAACGCAAAGGCCAGGCGACTGCGCACGGAATGCACACACTCTAAAAAAGTATTTGGTCGTAAAATAACTCTTAGGGGTTCTTCGGCTTGTCCGTATTTTGCACAACAACAAAAAAGTTCTTTTAACCACCCCTTAAAGGGTTCTTCGTGAAAAACCTATAAGGGTTTCTTTTAAGTTGGGGTCCCACTGCTCATACATCATCCAAACGACAGTCTGCAAAAGCGAGTAACTGCAATAACCGTGGTTCGAATGCCGCGTGCAAAGTTTTCTCTTTGAACTCATTGCCATGCGGCATTCGAAGCACAGATCTCGCTGTGTCTCGCGTTCGAATCTGTATGGAGACTGTCTTTTGTATGATGCATAAGCAGTGGGACCCCGGCTTTAAACTCCTCTTCTGTTGGGAAAGAGTTTTTCATCCTCCAGTGGCCTTTCTAATGCGCCAGGGGGCGATAGTGTTTGAGGCGAAGTAGGGTGCCTACATGTCTGTCTGTCTCAGGGTGAAGACATCCATTGTTGCCCTGAATGTGCCAGCGCGTGACGCTCTCGCGCACTCGGTGCACTTGGGCGGTAAAATGGCATCTATGCATTAGCCAAAGCTACGCGCTCGAGCTGACGAGCTGAGTGACACCGGATTGCGCGCACTTCAAAATGCGTAAAAAAACAACGATTGGGCGGAAAAATGGCTGAGATGTCACCACTCAAGCAAAAGCGCGCGTGTGTATGAAGGCACTCTAACCGCTCATTCACAATGGAAGCGGATCCGCGTTCGCAAAGCGGTTGCGAACGCGGTTGTACAAAGATCCAGTACAATTGCACGCGCACTTGATGTCATCGAGTGCGCGTGCAATTGTACTGGATCTTTATACAACCACGTTCGCAACCGCTTTGCAACGCGGATCCGCTTCCAGTGTGAATGAGCGGTAAAGCGCAGGATTTTGGCCCAGCATGCAGCGCGATTTTGCCGTCGCGGTTCTACGCGCCGCATCACCGCTGGTGCTGAGAGCGGCGCGATTTCTGCCGTCGCGGCGCTCTGGCCAGCCGCAGCGGCTGAGCGGCACGAGCTCCACCAGGTTGCAAATTTTTCGCCGCGACAGGGCGGCAGCTTCCGCGCTGGCCACTCACAGCGCGGCGGGAAATCACGTGACAGGAAGAGAAACATTGCCGGAAAGCTGGCGCATAGGCCGGCGGCGTTTTCACGTTCTTGAAGCAGACGACAAGCAGAGAAGTCCGCAAGCGACTGATTTGCGGTTTCATTTTTCCGGCGGGTAGCGCTTCTTTGCTTCAGCAGTCGCGTCGGAACTGTTCAGGAGATCATGGAGGAGGGGGATTGCTGTCCCCTTCCTCGGAATTTGTTTTCTCAATAAACTGCGCGGCTCTTTTTTACTTCCCTCGTCTGAGTACCAACTGTAGCGTGCGCAAGAGACGCTAATCGGAAGCGGCTTGTGCGAACGCTAGTAAGAACAACAATAGAAGAAGAAGAAGAACTGAGCGACATTGACGTATCTTTCCCAACACAGATCATCACACCAAGTAAGACAAAATGTATCGCGCCCAGTTCAATGAACTGCTTATCAGTGAAGTGTCGAAGCGTCGGGTTCTTTGGGACGCGCAACTCAAAAGATTCTAGGAACAATGGAACCAAAGAGAAACTTTGGGAAGAGGTGACTGAGGTCGTGAAAGTGATAGACAAAACTGGTATGAATACCCCCATTTCGGAAATACCAACTACTCCAACATCGTCCTGGAGGTTCGGGTCGGCCATATCAGTTGGAGTCTTTACAATCGAGGAAGGCGCTGCCCGTGACGCTGCCGAGGATGATCCGAGGCAGGGTGTAAGATAGACAGGTGGGGAAACGGCTTATAGAAACCTATCGCAGCGCCGTGACCGGATTCTGTACTCGTCTGCTTACAGGTACCCCCCATCTGCGACAGATGGCGCTGCGGCGAGAGGAAAAAATCGGAATCGGATTTGCATGGAACTCTATGGGAGAGTGCGCAAAATAAACCGAGAGCACGACAGTCCTCCATTTAAAATCCACGAGAAACCATCTCCGTCAGTTTAGCCGGTCGCCACCGGTTGCCCACCTGGAGTGAGAGCTCGCGGTGTTCCACATAGATGGCGCCACAGAAAAAGAGAAACCCGAGGGGGACACAATCCGGTCGCTCATTTGGCTCTCGTTTCCCCACCTGTCTATCTTACACCCTGATCCGAGGTTTCATCCTCCGCGACAACGAAGTTGGAAAAGAAACAAAAAGAAAAAAGACATAAACAAATAAGACCAAGGTTTATTTGGTATTTTGAACGCTTTTTTGTTTTATTAAGGTGAAATTAAAGGGGAAACTGAAAACTAAGCCATCAAAATTGTTGTCAGAAGTCGCCGTAACCGACTGTGCGCATCTGTTTGCTGCAAGCAACATTGGTCATCGCAACGGCAGAAAACGCTCATGTGAAATGAAACCTCGCGATCCGTGCCGCCGCGCCGCTAGCGGCAGCGATTTCGGCGGCGGAATAGCTGCAGGGGAAACCCACTTAAGGCGAAGCCGTTCTTCACGAGCTGAAAGAGATCTCGGGTCGTCGAAGAACCTTTCAAGAACGGATTTGTTTTAGAGTGCAGGAGACCCCCGTTCTAGGCAACGTCATTGCTTCCACTTATCGCCAGATATTGAAACACAGGTGCTCACAATGCAGCGCAACGAAATACTTTGTGTTCTTTATTTTTTGCATGAAACCGCCTCCGTAAACATTTACAATGTCTCGCGTTCTGGGTGATTTTACTGAACTGGGCAGTGGCGGATCCAAGGGGGGGGGGGGGGGCGAAGGGGGCGGCCTCCCCCCCCCCCCCCAAACGAGGTCGACCCCCTCTCCTCCCCCTTCTCGGAGGGCAATTTGGCATGGGTGGACCCCCGGGTGCACACACAAAAAAAAAAGGTAAAATAATATCCTTACAAGGCTCTCCCCCCCCCCCCCCCCCCCACAAACGGAGTTCTGGATCCGCCCCTGGAACTGGGTGCAGGATAACCGACATCGAATATGTAAAACCAGACTAAATCGAAAAAAAAAAAACATGAAACAAATTTGACGTTTGTATTTATACATACATCGTAAGGTTCAGACATGTACGTAACGCGTTACAAGTAACTTCTACCTAGTTACTATTTTCGGTAACGAGTAACGTATTAAGTTACTTTTCTAGAAAAGGAACGAGTAACGTACTTAGTTACTTTTAAGGCCAATTAAGTAACGAGTAATGGTATCTCGTTACTTTTGAGGAGTAACGTGTACAACACCGCTTAAACGGTATGTGGGCAACCCAAAAAACAACTAAACAGTACGACAGTACAGCAACGTATAGCGCTGAACACGTCAGTCGAACAGTTCGACTGACGTGTCCAGCGATAAACGTTGCTGTACTGAACTCTACAACTGGGAATGTCCTTCACCCAGCGAACAGGGTTCGCTGGTGGAAGCACCTACTTCTAGAACCGGGTACGGACCGAATGTAAACGTGGAGGTTGCAGAACACTGGAAGGCACAGAACCTGCTGTCCTCAATGAAGGCGCAGTTCCCGAAGATTCACCAGGTCTTCCTGAAGCACAACACAGCCGTTCCTTCGAGCGCGTCGGTAGAACTACTCTTCAGCGTCGCCGGAGATGTAGTTTTAAGGAAGCGGGGAAACATAACTGATGAAAACTTCGAGAGGCAGCTACTGCTTAAGTGCAACGACTATTAAAAAGACAACAATAAACCATGAAACAAAAACAGTTGTGTATTCAGTCGTCAAAGTAACGTGAAAAGTAACTCGTTACTTTTGAGGTAACTAACGCGTTCCTTTTGAGAATCGGTAACGAGTAACGGATTTAGTTACTTTTTGAGCGAGTAACGAGTCACGGTATTTAGTTACTTTTTTGAGTAACGTGTACATGTCTGGTAAGGTTGGTCTGCCTCTGAGGTGCGGCGATGGTTTACGCTGTAGATGAGCAATTTAGCCAGACCAGTACCACTGCTAGCCTGGCGTCTTTAACGTGCACCACGCAGTAGTGATACACGACCGCACGCCGGTACGATACTCATCCAGATCGAAACGGGCAGGGGTGGGGATTGAACCCAGGATCCCTGGGTTCTGCAGCGCGAGCTTTCACTCACCGTGCTCCGAGCTTCAGTGCGCTAACACACTCGGCCACCGGTGACGGAGATTGTTCGACTGATTCGAACAAATCTCAGCATGAATGCTGACTTGGCACAAAATATTCAATCGCTCGGGCATGGCGGTAAAAATACTTAGATATTGATATTTCCACAAATCCGCCAAGAAATATTTTCTCCCTGGCGGCGAGTTTAGTTAGTGGCAATGTTATTGTCGTGACAACTCTAAAAAAATTCATAATAATGGTCGTAGGCGGAACGAGAAGTCAGTCGTTCACTTGACACTGATCTCCACTAGAGAGCTGGATGACGCATTGAGAAAAGAGGTATGAAGCCACCGGAATTAAGCGGCTTGTCCCGGAAGTGAGCGCTTTACAGGCTTTTCAACTCTTCCGAGTGCTGGTTTGGCGCCATTGGATGTGAAAAGTTTGAGCTCCTAGTTTATCAAGTGTGCACACGTGCCACACGTTCAAATGCCTTATTATCGAATTTTAGTTGAAATTGGGATTACTAAAACCCACTCAAAGACACAAGAACGCGTGCACCAAAACGTTGACTGAATGCACTAGGAAGCTCAGCAGACGCCCGACTTCCGGGACAAGCATCGAACTTCCGCTGGTTTCACTTACGCGAGGCTCGGAGAGCATGCTATGCGCCATCCCAGCCCCCTATAGTAGAGATCAGTGTCACTTGACAGTCAGCCAGGCTCAATTTATTCGCTAGTCGCGTCCTTAAATCTATAGTACCAGTGTCTCCCGGGACGTGAAATCTCATTGTAACATATTTTGGCATCTCTAGCTAAAAGGATTGATTGGAGAACATCGCGACATGACTTTCCTATGCACGGCTTGCGCGTGACGACACCTCATCACGCAGGCCGTCATTCCACTTGTTCTTGCGGAGAAGGACAAATTCGGTGGTGCGAAATATACCATGCTGCAAAAGGTATGCGCTCAGCAACACTGAGGCCACCACAATGGCAGCTGACGTGACGTCAGTTCACGTCAGTTGAAACGTGGTGGCGCCAGTGTGCAAATAGCCCCCCAACCACTTCCGGTTCTGAACTAGATGGCGGGTTTGGCAGCATTTGCGAAATCATGTATACGCGCTATCTCCTGGAAATGGCCACTGCCTGCCAGACTTAATTCACTGAATAAGGGTGGCGATGTGGGTTAGGTGGTTCATACTGACGAAAAGGCAAACAGCGCACAGAAAACGTGGACTAAGGTCCTGTTTGCACTTTCTTTAGTCCCCGTTTTCTGTGCGCTGTTTGCCTTTTCGTTAATTCACTGCAACGATAAAATAACGATGAATAAAAAATTAGAAAACATACGCGAACCGGAAGTGTGCCGGGTCTACCAAATAGATGGCGCCACTGCGTTTGTTGCCAAACGAAAGAAGGGTCGAATAGTTTTGAGCGTGATGCCACCCTGACGTTCGTTAAATTCTAGAGCCTTCCACGTGACGCCATGCGATGTATTGCTGAGACTTAAGGCCCGTTCACACTCTTGCAACCGAGTACGACCTAGAGAGACGAGACTTGTTGAAACCTCTTAAAATTTCTTAGGACGAGGGAACACACTGGCATTCTGGCGCCATCTATGCGGTGTCCCTGGAGCTGCATTTCACAAGAGCGAAGGTTTTGCGGGATTTCCGAGGTCAAATGTGCATAATACCTATAAGAAAGGCTCGTTTATAACGTCGACAAAAGCTTTTCGAGCCAAGAAAGAAAGGATAATGCGCGAAAGAAATAGAAAATATGCCGGACCGCCAAGTTTACACTGCTACCCAATAGATGGCACCAGTGCGTCCTCTCGCTGTAGGAAGGTTTCAAGGCACCCAGTTCTAAAGGCCCGTTCACACACTTGCGACCTCTTAGAACAGAGTGCCTTGGAACCTCCTAATATCTCTAACTACGAGAGGACACACTGGCGCCATCTATTAGGTAGCAGTGTAAACTTGGCGGTCCGGCATATTTTCTATTTCTCTCGCGCATTATCCTTTCTTTCTTGGCTCGAAAACTTTTGTCAGCGTTATAAACGAGCTTTCTCATAGGTATTACGCACATTTGACCTCGGAAATCCCGCATAACCTTCGCTCTTGTGAAATGCAGTTCCAGGATCACCTGAAAGATGGCGCCAGCGTGCCAGTGTGTTCTCTCGTCCTAAGAAATTTTAAGAGGTTTCCACAGGTCTCGTCTCTCTCGGTCATACTCGGTTGCAAGTGTGTGAACGGGCCTTTAGAGGTCGCAAGAGTGTGAACGGTCCTTTAGTACCGAAGGGTCACAGCATAGATCGAAAGTGACCTCAGACGGGGTGACTGTCCCCACACCGGCCCGTGGTCAGGGAGGGTCGCGCGAGACGGCGTACCGATTTGAGCCTAAATCGGCCGAGCAGTCCCGACAGGATCCCGCAGAGCTCGGTGCGCGATCCCGACGACTTCCCGGTGCCGGTATCGTGCGCGGGCGCGGCGGCGCTCTTGAGCTTGCGCTTCTTGGCGGACGCGGAACCCCCGGCGGAGACAGCAGCTGCACGTGCGATGGCCCCGCGGACGAGTCCTCGTCGTCGCGCTTCTTCGCCTTCGCGCCGGGCTCTTTGGTCGACATCCATTTCAACGAATTCTGCGAATAGACACAGCCCGGGTTAGGCCCACGGCCCTCAGCCTCCACCGCGACTGCGATTCATTGACTCTCACGAAGGTACGAACTTGAAAACATTTAAAGGGTAGATATTTTTTTTTTGTTATCACTAATGGGCTTGGAAGCTCTTTGTCATTTGCGAGCAGTGTCCGTGAAGTGAATGTCGCCACTCAAAAGAGCCTCTGTCACGCACACACCGGTCACGCGTAAGCACAGCGAGCCCGGCGCGAAGTTCCAGACGGGTCCATGTCCGCGCGCTCCCGTCGACGGTTCAGCTCATCGAGGAGCAACTATGCACGATTCCCTTTTGTTTCGTCCTTTAAGGTCGCCACCAAGATGTGTCCAACGCACCACGTAGCACACCGTCGACGAACGGCGCCGGAGCATGGAGCAGTCATCTGCGAGCCTGTCTGCATGGCCTTAAATACACTTGAGGGTAAAGCAAGCGCTCTTTTTGTGCGAGATTTTTCTGCGAGAGTCGGCGCAGATAAGGCGCATCGAGCAGCTCACTCTAAAAAAAAATACAACAAAAAACGTGCGTCTATTTTTCCGCACAACACTGGGAGAGCCCATCACCGCAACTTGAGAAGCTGCATGCTCAGCGAATGGCGATGCTGAAACACATGTTTAGACCAAGAAATGCAGTCTGAGTTGTTACATTAAGCAATGTAAAACGACACGCTTGCATTGCTTCCATGTCACAACTCAGACTGCGTTTCTTTTTTAATTTAAAGATATGTTTCGGCATCGTCATTCGCTGAGCTGCCTCCGCAAGTTGAGGTGATGGGCTCTCGAGTGTTGTGGGGAAAGATAGACGCACGGGATTTTTTTCGAGTGATGGCAAAAGTGGGCTTTTGAATTTGAGAAGATTTGGGCAAAGTGAGCTCTTGTATTCGAGTGGATTTGGGAAGGCCTCCTGCGGTCCTCGCACAATTTGCGCTTTGTATTGTCGGGTAAAGGTTTGAGGTCTTTTAACACCAAATGTTGCATGATCCTCTTTTTTTGTTCACTATAAATATGTTATATTAGGCCAACTAAACGTAGTCGTCGTGTTGTGACTAGACTGCAAGGTCAGTGTATACTATGTTATCGCAGACTGCGCAGTTCATTAATTAAAAAAAATTCACAGGACGCCCTATGAAGTACTTGTGACTTTCGATGTCAGGCCTTTAATGTTTGGTTTAGTAACACAATTCTTCTTTGACATTATGTCATCGCGTTCTCGGCGCATGTCGATTACACAACAGAATTCAAGCTGAACATAAAGGGCGATTTCTAACGACGAAGCGTTTCGTAGCCGTTTGTTACGTCGTCATAAACGCCAAGCATCTAAATAAGGCTTGACAGTAGAGACGAGACGCACGTGGGACAGAACTCACCGGGTACTTTGCAGTAAGCGAAAAATACGGCTTCATATTTTGTTGCATTGGAGACGGCCGAACAAACATTTTCCACTAAATTACTAGGCTTGTGGCCAACGCTACGAGCCAACGGTGCCAATCAAGCTCATCGGAAAGCGTTATATTACGACATTGTTCGTGCTTTTATGGGTGTGTTACCGCCGACTGATCCAGTCAGGCGCGAGGAATGCGTCGTGATATCGCCTTTTACAGTGAAGCTATTCGCGACTCCAGCGAACTATAGAGGGCGCGCTGCTCAGGCAAAATGGCGAACGAAAAGAAGGTCGTTTTTGTCGTTCAGCACGCGGACCACCACAAATTCCTGCACTGCAGCGTAAAATTAGTGTTACATTTGAAAGCAAAGCACTTTTTCGACGGTGGAAACCTTCTTCTAGTCAGTGCGTAGGACTGACACGGCGGAATCGTAAAAATAATTACTGGAAACAATGTTTGTGTTCTATGCTGCCCTACGAGAACCAAGCAGTGATAGCAGACGACAGAGTCGAAACGACCTCCTCTCCTGAGCTTCTCGGCGCTGCCGCTACGCGGCGTCGATTTCGCTGGAGTCGCGAATATGCGACCGGTTGGTCGGACGTTTTCGTGTCAGCGTCCTCAAAAATAATAATAGAAAAGCATGCAGCGATTGAAGCGAAAAGTACGTATATCACGCATACAACACACAGCACAGTATTAGCTGCAATAGAGAACAAACACAAAACAAGCATCCGAACCACATAATTGAAGATAAGGCGCTCCTGATACGTTTCACGCTAAAGATAAGCGCTCACCGGATACGTTTCACGCTAAAGATTACTAGCGAGTTTTAGTATTGCGTATACGAGCGAACGAAAGCCTTGTGCGTTTGCGTTAGCGTTGCGTGTTCCACACTGCGCTTGCGCGGAGCCCAAACTGCGGCCTTGCGTTGGCGCATGGCGACTTCGCGCATGCGCATCGTGGAGAACGCAACGCTAACGCAAACGCACAGTGCTTGCGTTTGCTCGTATACGCAATACTAAAACTCACTACTGTGGCGCAAGCTGCCGCGGTCACGGCAGCTTGCGACGTGGGGAATGACGTCACTAGCCTTTCATAGGCAGGGTGTTTCACGAAATTGGACAAATTCGATATTGCGAATACTACGCGTCGCAACAAAAAGGCTTGTGTCGTTTTGGTCCTGGGCCAGGGGCCTATTTAGGAAAATGATTAAAGTCCGGGATAATTAAGTTGGTAATTATTTTTGCGTAATTAACTTTTTATTATTTTGTTTAAGGGCATGGTTTTGATTAGAAAATTGCTCAGCATTATCGAAAAACATTAAATCAACAAATTGCAGAACGATAGAAGGCACGCGAAGCATTTTATGGTTTTCTGAAAAACCGCACGAATTCGACGGGTTTTTAAGTTTCGGTTTGCTATCGCAGCGCATCTCGGCCCCGACGGCACCGCGCCCCGTGTAGAAATAGTGCAACCAACCTCTGCTACGGGGCGCGGTGCCGTCGGGGCCGAGATGCGCTGCGATAGCAAACCGAAACTTAAAAACCCGTCGAATTCGTGCGGTTTTTCAGAAAGCCGTAAAATGCTTCGCGTGCCTTCTATCGTTCTGCAATTTGTTGATTTAGTGTTTTTCGATGATGCTGAGCAGTTTTCTGATTGTAACCATGCCCTTAAACTCAATATCTAATAAAAAATTAATTACGCAAACATAAATAACAATTTAATTATCCAGGACTTTTATAATTTTCCTAAATAGGCCCCTGGCCCAGGACCAAAGCAACGCAAGTCTTTTTCTATTGCGACGAGTAGTTTTCGCAATATCTAATTTGTCCACCTTTCGTGAAACACCCTGTATAAAAGAGGAACCCGCCTATAAAATAACATTATTAATACTCTTGATTACTTCGAGTTACTGTTGACCGAATAAACTTTAATTCGGCTTAATTGACATTGTAATAACTCTTGATTTTATTGAGCTAATATTCAACCAACTGATGTATTATGATCGACTATTAACCCAAAGCAATCAAAACAGTCATTGCAATGTGAATTAGGCCGAATTAAAGTCTAGTGGGTGAAAAATAACTCGAAGTAATCAAAATAGTAATAATAATGTTAACGAAACTCATAATAGATAAATTGGTTTTATAATAAATTAAAGTAACCAAGAGAGTCACAAAAATGTCAATTAGGCCGAATTAAAGTTCAGCGGGTCACAAGCAACTCAGTGGAACCAAAATATTAATCATCAAGTCAAATGAGCGCATAATAAAATTTTCGGTTTAATATTAGCTCAAACTAATCAAGAGTCATCATAATGTCAAATTAGACCGAATTTAAAGTGTATTGGGTCAAAAGCAACTAAGTAATCAAAAGAGTAATAATGTGATGAGCTTATAATAGATAAACTTTTGGTATTGTAACTCGCAGCAATTAAAAGAGTCACCGAAAGGTCAATTAGGCATAGTTAAAGTCTATTAGGTCAATAGTAACTCAAAGTAATCAGAAGAGTAATCGTAATATCAGTTGAGCTCATAATATATAATTTGGTTAAATATTAGCTAAAAGTGATAAAACGAGTAATGAATATGTCCATTAGGCCAAATTATATTTCATTGTGTCAAAAGCAAGTCGAAGTAATCAAAAGAGTAATAATAATGCGAATTGAGCTCATAATAGATGAACTGGTGGCATAGTAAATCGAAGCAGTCAAGAAAGTCGGCAATATGTCAATTAGGTTGATAAAGAGTTTATTGAGTTATTAGTAACTCGAAGTAATCAAACTACTAATCATAACATCAATTAAGCTCATTACACATCAATTGGTTGAATATTAGCTCAAAATAATCAAGTCATCAAGACGTTAATTAGGGCGAATTAAAGTCTATTAGGCCAATAGTAATTCGAAGTAATCAAAAGAGTTATCATAAAGTGACTGGTGCTCATAATAAATTGGTTAGTTTTATATTTGCTCAAAGCAATGTCAAGAATAATCATGATGTCAATCAGGCCAAATCAAACTCAATTATTTCAATTAGTCGAAATTCAATCAATTTCGACTTTGAGTCGAAATTGATTATTTCGACTCAAAGTCGAAATAATCAAAGAGTGACCACAATGGTAACTGAGTTGAGAATAAATCACTTGGTCGTATAAAAGCTCAAAGTAATAATGAGAGTGAGGAGTATGTCACTTAGACCAATTTGACCAATTACTCAAAGTAATTAAGATGTCAGTAATGCTGATATAAACTCAGTTATGTGACTAATATATCGGGGAAAGATAAAAAGTAACCAGTCAGTTAATTTAGTTAATTTAAAATCAATCGAGTGAATAGTAACACGGAGTAATCAAATGAGTAATCCAAGTGTTAACTGAACTTTTATGCAGTCGGATTTGTCAATAATATTTCAAAGTACCCGCCTGAGTAATAAAAAGTTTGCTTATACAAGTTTATTTGTGCCAATAATACCTATATAACCAAAAAGGATTCAGAAGGTTAAATGAGCCTCTTCGAAGTTATACTTTTGTCAATATTTCCTCAAAGTAACCAAGAGAGTAATAAAAATGTTCGTTAAACTTTTATCATGTAAATTGTGTTATTAATAGGTAGAAGTAATTAAAAGTGCAAGCCATACGTTCTACTAAGCTTTAAATAAAGTCAGATGTGTCAATAATAGCGCGAAGTAATAAAAAGTGTGATCACAAACCGCGTTTGCACTTATATCTTCTGAATTTTATCAAGAACAAGTCAAACTAATATGAAAGAGTAAAAAAAAAATGTCAATTCAGCTCAATTAAAGTTGACTGCGCGACTAATACCTCGAGGGTATCAAAAAGAGTGATCAACATGTCATTAAGCAACGTCAACCATGCGACTAGTAACTCCTACTAATCGAAATAGTGATCAAAATATCAGTTGTCATCAACAAAACCTAATCCCATAAACAATTACTCTAAGTTATAAAAGTGCAACCCGAAACGCGACCACTAAAGACAATTAAGCGCATGCATGCATGTATTGTGGATTAAATTGACTGACGCCGGGACTAAATTGAGTAGCATTAAATTGGATGGCACTTAATTAAATTGGATGGCACTTGGATTAAACTGATAGTCGTTTGGAATAAAATGAGCGGGAAAACCTGTAGTTTTTTTGCCCCGCTCGGACTTGGGGATGAAACGGAGTGTACTAAACTTCGTTTCACCTGAAGTCGAGACGCAGCTGACACTACGAGCTGATGAAATCAATCAGACAGCTTCAACAGCGTACCATCATGTTGTTCGTCATGCGTCTGGACTTAAGCTGAAACGAAGTAAACAACAGTTTCCTGGATCCCTTTCACTTAGTGTATACGACGATGAGAGCAAAGTTTGTGCTCTACTTACCTGACAGAGCTATGCTTTTCTGTCTTTCTACTTTTTAAATACAAAATATACATGTCCCACGCACAGATGCCAGTTAAAAATTGAAAGGCTTCCTTTGATACTCTGGGGGCTGCTTGGCGTATACTTGAACGAGTATGAAGCTCGGCCGCACGGATTAAACTGAACAGCCGGCTCTGGAATCGCGCGTTTTGAGCTCAGAGCGACGCACTTAGAAATCCCCGTTCGTGAACATTCTTCCCTCGTAGCGCCCGGAGAATACACAATCACAACCGATGAAACAATAGCTAACCAGTACCGATTCACGAGAGAATGGCGTGTAGGCGTTCTCGACTGAGCAGGTGATCATGGCGCCATGATGAGGTTTCCAGCGCCGAATAAACGTTTAAGCCATAAATATTTCTTTGGCAGACCGACGAGAAGTGGCACGCTCTCCAGCAAGTTTTCTTTATCATTCGATATCGACTTTGATGAGCTCTAAATATTTGCGACGATCAGAGCAGTTTCGCCTCGTACCTCCCTTCTTGTTCCGCCATCGCCGGGATTAAAAGTGAAACTTATGTTTACTGCCCCCATCGGTTTTGCTGGCTGCTATACTTCGTTTCAGCTCAAGTCCAGAAACAGCCTACGCTACGTCGTAATCGGACCAACCAGGCAGCGTTAAAAGCGCAAGTCACTTAGCCTTTTCTGTTTGTGATTGGTACAGCGATGATACAATGCGCACAGAAACGTGACGAACACCAGGATGGTGCTCTTGCTTTTGACGTTTTCCGAGTGTTCCCATCACCTCGCAGAGTCGGCTTCGTCTGGACGTAAGTTGAAATGAAGTAGCGTGACATATCTCTGTCTCGTCAATACTGCGGTCGCAGTGGATAGACCTTTGCGCAATCCCCGTACGCTGTGGCGGATTTCGGGTTCCCACACACTCAAATGACAACCTTGTCATTTTGAAAAAAGAACCGACCGCTGCGATCTGCACAGCGAGCTCGGCGAATGAACACACTGGAAGAGGGACCTATGAAACTGGCACGCCCGCGGCTTGACTATGAGCACGACGTTTCACACGCTCACGCCATGTTCAGTGCCCCGTCGCAGACTTCAGTATGGATCGCAACGCTTTTCTATACATTTTTTCAGCGCTTATCAATCGGGCAAAAAAAGTGCCGAGTTGCTGCAGGCTGTTGACGCATGCCAGGAGTCTGTGCGTGGCCAGATCGCGTTCCACAGCCCAGTAGGCAAAGAAGGCAGCGCGCCAAAGGCTATCGGAAGGGTCTGGCTCTAATATTCGCCTTCTGCGTGCCGCCATCTTTGTCTACTGGGCCGTGGAACGCGTTCTGGGCATGCTCAGTAGCTGTCCTCTGCGGAATATCAGACGTTGCACTTGCGTCCACAGCCCATGGTGAGTCGGCACCTTTTGGCTCGGCGATAAGAGCTGGAAAGGTGGCCTCGGCGTTCGACCATCATGTTGATCGCCCCTCCGAGTGGCCTTAGGGAACCGCGGGCGCGCTTGGAATAAGATCTACGCCCCTGGAGGTCCTCAGCCGCGATGGCCCAGAAGAAAAGTACGTACCGACTCCTCGGGCTCGTTAACACGGCCGGGTGAGACGACGGACCCTGCCTCGTCGTCGGTGGCTGCGACGGCGGCGCCAACAGGCAGGCCAGGTGCTCCAGGACTCGGCACAGAGATCCGGCGGTTGTGCTTGGCGGAATCTGTGACTGGAGGCGTTCGCGGGGCGCTGTGACCGGATGGCCGCATCGAACTGCGCGGCAGCTCTCCATCGGCGTCGGTGGTGTCTCGGCGAGGCGTCGTAGCGCTCTCAGGTCCTTGCGGCACTTGCGCAGAGTCCTGAGTTGTGGTCACGATACTCAGGGCGGACACCTGCGTGGGAGCAGCCCCGGTGTCGTTGGGCGTCAGCGGGTGGACGCCGTTCGGCCGCCGATTCGGTAGCTGACGACATGGAGCACGCCTCAGTTGTTCCGTGCCCAGAAAGGGTTCGATTCCTTCGATGATTCCCAACACCGCGCAAGCTATCATCATGAAATTGTAATTCGAACTATCGGAAGGCTTGTTCTTAGGAAAATGGGATTCGAAGAAAGTGGCTTGTCATTGCGGATAGAACGATTCGACTCGTCAAAGCTGCTCGGAGGCTGACGCGCGAGTGTAGTACGACCAAAGCAACGCCGCTCGAGCTTGCTCGAACGCACGCGGATGACCAAGTGTCGCGATAGACAACCAGATTTTTAATTTGCTGTCTGTGATAGTCGTCGATAAAGTGTGAAGTAAAAAACAAAACAAAACAATAAAAGCTAAAGCACCTAAAAGAAAATCTGAGTTAGGAGCCGTCTTTTATTGTTTTTCTTTTCTTTTGTTCCCTGAATTCAGTTATCGCACTTCACGTGGGCAGATGTCAACGAAGTCCGCGTTTATTTTGAAAAATACATGCAGCGACTGCGGCAGGGCACGCGGCGAGTTTCTTTGCCGCCCATTATTTGTACAGAGCGTCATGACGTCATTCACGGCATCCCCGAATCAGCTTAGTGGCGAGCAAGGGTTATCTGACCCCGCCGATGACGTCACATTTGCTAGTTTTTCTCTAGATCTCGCGCGTGCGTGCGCTCGGCCCGCCGCAACGTTAAAATTTTATTTGGCGATAACGACGCTCCTACTAATAGGACCGAAATAAAACGTAAGTCACATAATTTGTAAAGTGCCCACATTACAATTTTTCCAATTTTTTTTTTCGGATTCAAGGCTTTTTTTTATCTTTAGCTTCCTTAAACAAGACATTCCCTACACGGTGTCGCGTTTTGGAGGCGCGAAGTCAGCGTTCAGTTAAGACTGTTCATGTTCCCATTGCAAACAGACAACTAAGCGCACACACCGACCATGGTTTATAAGTTCCTGTAAGGGGAAGATGTCTTCGTGCTTTATTTTCTTACCATCGAGCTTCGATGGCTTTAGTTCATCGCGATATTTGTTTTATAAATTTGCCCAAGTGGTCCGAGATTTGTCAGTACAGAATGAAAAGGGATTCGCTTTCTACCTGCACCGTGTTTAGGCGGCTGGGAATTATTCCTCTTACCGATCGTTACACTCCAGACCAGAAGCAAAAAGTAAATCTACGACGGCCAACGCCATATTTGCATACCAACACGGGGCTCTGACGTCGAGGTGCTGTGGTGGCGCTGCTTTCGGCAAGGCACAGCTACGGCGCAGTGCCCACCAGAGTGTCGCAGCCGGCATTTTTATCGGTTCGGGTTCACGGCTTTCGGTTCAGTCCCGGTTCAGTTTCGGGGAGCAAAAGTAACGCTTTGAACCGCTAAATTGAAAAGACATTTTCCGCATTCTGGCAATAAGCACTATTTACGCCGCGAAACGATTACTAATTATATATATACTTCTTATATCGTTTGTACAATCCACTTTTAACGTGATAGCTCTAAGAAGCTCGTGTCGCAGAAAACCTGGCGTCGGTGGCGTGACGAGAAAATCGCGGACTCGAAAATCCTGATTGGTCGATAGGGTCATGACGTCACAGCCACATGACCTCGTGCGGGAATCTCAAACAACCCACGACACTCACGTGAAACGTGACATCACGCGTGGAATGAAGGTCATAAAAAAACATGACATCTAATGCGATTTAAAGGTCGCCGCATGCCTAAAATGATTTCACTCTATAAAGTAATCGATTTGCATTTAGGAAAAATTCGAAGAATTTTAGGCGGGATTCGAATTCACGGCCCTTCGGTTTCGAGCCAGATCAATATCACCTAGCGGACAAGGCCTGCGCGTTTACTCCTCTAACGGTCATCACTAGTAGATCCCCTCAGCGTTCCCTAGCTAGCCCGGATGAGAGTTCGACCATCGTCTGCTACGATCGTCTGCTACATCGTCTGCTACATCGTCTGCGACATCGTCTGCTTCAGTGGTTTGTGTAGCAGATAATAAAACAAATGCTCACGCCGAGTTTCAGTTGCTATAGCATACGATGAACGTTAGACGTTCACGTGGAGCGTCAAATGCATGAGTGAAAATGCCTTACTGCTGTGCGAAGAGCTGCAAAGCCTGACGCTGGACACTGGACACTGGCACTGGACGCCATTTTTGAGGACGCTATTTATACTCCGTTCACTCTTATGCAGAGGAAGCAGCCAATGCCACAGGCACGAGAGCTCGAGGTCGCTGCTTTGAAGCGTTCTTCCGCAGAACGAGCGCTCGCGCTAGAAACGCGCGTCTCAAAGCCAGGAACGCGGGCTAGCTCGCGCTCCTGGCCGAGGGAGCGTTCGCATGCACGTTGCAAATGAACTGGAAGCTCGCTTTCAGCTCGCGATCAGCAGTCGCTCACAGCTCGCGATCAGCAGTCGCGCACACACAACTGAGGCCGCCAGTGAATGCGACGTAGTAGTGACGCGGCCCCTACTCTCGTCAAGCTGCAGCCTGTTTGCCGCTTGGGGAGGGTCGGGGGTCTACTAACCGAAGTCCCTAGGTAAGAGCTTCCTGAAGTAGCAACATGCTTTGAAGCGCCAACTGCGTGACGGTGCAGGTTTTAGGAAGCGAATGGCGGCGCACAGCAGAGGTTTGAACTGAATGCAGCCATTTTGTTCCAGCGGATTGTGGTTTGTCATTTTTATCATGTTGTCGTTACTTGTTAAGGAAGTATTAAGGGACTTCACTACTAACCAAACGTCATGCGCAGGGCTTGTCTTCGAGGTGGTATTGGCCAGATACGCTAGTGAGTAGGCCACCGTGCAAAACGACGTGTTTATACGACTCAACATCCCTTTGTTTATCAGAGTCACATATATTTTACCCGAATCAAAATGTTTTCGCGAAGTGTGGTAGGTCGACTAAAGTACCAACGATTGGTACAAATTTGCGTTGCAGTATTAAAAGTTAAATCGTGGTTGTGCTCTTGAACTAAGGAATAAATTACAGTGCATAAAATCATGAAATGGGCACTACATTGCCATATATATCATGAACTATGGTTTGCGAAATACGTTTGACAATATATATATGATGACGACACAACTAAGCTATAAGCAATACAATTTTCTTAATGCCACGAAAGTTTTAGGACAAGCCCTTTCAGTCTATCTTTTGTATAGAAACACTGAGCGGCAATCACAATGCTTGTTTTTCTTACCAACATTGTTTACACTCAGCACCGTGATGCAGGCGACGAATCATGCAGAAAGAAATGATCGAAATTGTTAACTCTAATCTATAAGCACCTTCGTACTCAGATAGAATCTGGCCTAAAATAGCGCTTAACCAAGTGAACAATTTTTTTATACAGGATAAATTGGCACAGTTTGTATGTTGAGGTTTGTTCTTGAGAAGATGCCGGTCAATAGACCGATCTCACCAGTCCGTCTGACTACGCCGCCGCTGCCGCAATGCATCGAAGGAACTTTAGTCTCTCTGCACGTGCGGCAACCTTGCTGGAACTTTGCGTGTCTGGAGCACGAGGTGGCCCGAGCCCTCGCATGCACGGCCGTCTGCCTCCCTTGAACTAAAGCTATGACGGCGTCACGCATACGCCGAACATTTATTGAAATCGGTCAATTCAATTTGCAAATAGCATCACCCTTGCTAATTGATGATTATTTTCTATATAGGACAAAGTAGTATTTCATGCTCTACTCGACATAGCAGCTACTTAATAGACCTTTTGCCGAATAACCCAAGCATCAAAAAGAATGCCGGAAACGTAGGTTCCCAGCACCCATGACTTTCATTCTATACTTGACCGCGGCTCTCAGGTAGATTGCGCATTCCTTGATTTTTCCATTGCTTTTGACAAGGTGCCTCACTTCCTCCTCCTTCACAAACTAAGCGGACTTAATTGAGACCCTAATGTTGTTGCATGCATACACTTTTTTCTCACTAACCGATCGCAGTTCGTTACCGTTAATGATGTTGACTCGGAACGTTCTCCAGTTACCTCAGGTGTTCCCCAAGGCTCAGTACTGGGGACCCTTCTATTTCTCATATATATTAATGACCTAACAACAAATTTCTGTCACCCGTCAGTTTGTTTGGAGATGATTGTGTTATATATCGCGAAATTAACAATGACTCTGACGCCTCCCCCTCCAGTCTGACATAAATCGTATATCTGAATGCTGTAAACTGTGGTGCATGCAACTAAATACAGACCACGGTGATACAGACACATGCAAATGCATGCATTTATGCCTTCTTAACACTTCACGCCCCGTTTGCTATCTCGATAACATCAGTCTTGAACCTGTGTCTTCGTACAAGTATCTGGGTGTTTATATAACCTCCACCTTGTCTTGGAAAATTCACATTCACCATATTTGTAACAATGCTAATCGCATGCTCGGTTACCTTAAAATACCATTTTTCTGGCACCTACGTCATTGAAGTTACTTCTTTACACAAACTCTCGTCCGAAGTAAGCTGGAATATGCTGCATCTATCTGAGATCCCGGCCTTGAATCACACATTTTAGAATAAGAGACTGTTCAGAATCGTTCAGCATGTTTCACACTTTCTAACTATCACCGCACCGCCAGTATGACAGCAATGAAAACCTGCTTGTCACTACCGAATCTTTCACAACGTAGAAACGTGTCCCGCCTGTGTTTGTCTTATAAAATATATTATCACAATCCATCACTCAGACAAAGACTCCTAACACATCCCCATCACATGTCAGCGCGCATTGACCATAGACATTAAGTTGGTATCGTATCTCCCAATACTAATACATTTTATAATTATTTTATTCTCAGCACCTATTTTCATTGGAATCCCCTTGCCACATCTACAAGTGAAATTGTTGATAATGATTGTTTTAGAAATGCCGTAATTAATCTTCATTTGTGCTATAAGTCACTGTAATTACTTGATTTTTTAATGTGTGTTGTGCATGCCTGTTTATTCGCGTTATATATATATATATATATATATATATATATATATATATATATATATATATATATATATATATATAGTTTTTTCTCTTTTTCTATGTAACCCATTTCCCTCTATAACGCCTTTTTGGCCTTGAGGATATTGAAATAAATAAATTAATTTTTATTTTGTAATACTAACAACAAAAAAAAGATTTGCGGAGCTTTTTGTTTATTGAATCCTCACAAATATTGCTAGTTTGCTGGGCCAGACCAACGCTGGATAGCCACTAAAGAGCGGGAAAGGGAACGCCTCGTGGCGTGTCTGTAGACTACCTTTTGGGACCAGGTGGAAACGTCGCAGGCGAAGAGCAGACCGGGTGCCAGGGCATGGAGACAGACTGTCGGCGCATCGAAGCAGATCAGCATGGCAGCCCAGCTGCCCCGCTGCCCTGCATCTCACGGCTGCCGGCCCAGCTGGAACAACGGACATTCCCACTCCCCTCACCGTCAACGTCACACCGGTCAAAGTGGTGAGCCACGCGTGAACATTGAATGCCACAAAGTCACGACGCAGAACTGAGGCACCGTTAGCGCGCCCACGACAAATCACTGCTATCTGGATTATCATGATTGGGATAAAAAAATCAAGTTTGCATCAGGACAACTTAATTTCAACAGTCACCGGTACGGCTGAACATTTGATGGATTAACCGACCGATTAACCGAATAATGCTTTTATCGCGATTATTATTTGTTTAAACCAGTTAATCCGCTACATTTTGACAAAAACAAAGTAAAAATTAAACGCTTTCACCGCGGAGACGTAAACCAGTACACCTGTATGAAGGCAAACCTCAGATGAAATTTTGACCTAAAGCAAACTGTAGGGGCGAGATTTGTAACTCCAAACAAAAGGAGAAGGTTTACGCGTCCCGGCCACTTCAACACCGTGGGAGTGTCCGTTTAGCGCAGCAGAGACTATTCTGAACCATCAGAGGAGTTCGCTATTGCTGTAGAATATCAACAAACTTCTTCGCCTCTGTAGCTGAAGTAATAATTTGGGAGTATGGGTGTCTTTTGATTGTTCTCAACTACAGGTCAAGGTTGATTTAAAATCCGAAATTGTACATTGCGCTGTTTATCACATATTCAGCAAAGGTAAACAATTTATTTTGACTTTTTACAACTTTTATGCATGGGAATGAACGAAACCGATGAATTGATTGATTAATCGATTAAAGGGTGTCGATTAATCGGGTTAAAATATTAATCGACCCCCACCCTAAAAAAAGACAACCCAATAATGAGATAAATGACAAAAGCACCACGCTCGTTTATTAAGTGCAGCAAGGAATATATTCTAGAAGTGATAAAATGAACTAACAATCATGCAGCGCATCCAGGGACCACAACAAACACAGTTAATGGCGGCCATAGCCGAGCTTGTCGCTGCTGAGAGCGAGCTTACGATGAGCTTCCACAACGCTTCTGCAAGGTGCATTCCGCACCACCGCGCTAATAGTCGTTCTCAGGAGATAAGTGAGGACTCGTTCTGGGCATGCGCTGTGAACACACGCTCCTAGCGAATACTAAGGTCATCGGATCCCTAGAAAGTAGCGCCAAGGTCCCCGTATGGCCGCCATTTTGGTCTATAAAATGGGTAGTTACTGCTTGACCTCTCCATTCTTGGTGAGCCGATTAAAGATTGCGGTGACAGGTTGCTTTAAAAAGACACTTCTTGTGTATCGAGATTTTGTTATCCCCACACCGGCGAAATAAGCGCACATCGTCGTAGCGCCACCACTAGCGGCGTCGGTGCTTGGATGCATTGACAAATAATTTTGATGTCTTTAAATACCCAAAAAAACAACAATACCATAGGAAGAGATCTGTGAAGATAAGCATGATTGATAAGTGGACTGCATGCACAGCGCCTAGGATGCTTATATTGACGAGGCACACTTTCACTACGATGATGCTCAACAGCGATCTTGGTGCGACTGTTTCAGAAGGACCGCATCGAATCTGCCAAGGATTAAAATGGACCGAAATGACGATTGCCATGACAACTGAGACAAAACAGCCAATGACCTTGTGAGCTTTGGTCGTCTGTATGTTAGTATTTGTTTGTTTCTGGCTAGCAGGCAGGGAAGGCAATGGCGATGCTCTCCTGCAGGATCCAGTGACTTTAGCTGATGCTGGTGAGGAACGTTTTAAAGTACGATGTCGCTTCATAGCGATCTTCACGAGGCTGCTTTAGAACGACCCTTTCGAAGCTTCGAAGGTTACAAATGATCGAAATGGCGTTTTAAATACCGATCAGGCAGTCAACTTGCGAGGTTTTTGTCGTCTGTATGTTAATATCTGTTTGTGTCCTCTAGCAGGCAGGGAAGACAATGGCGCTACTTTCGTGAATACAGCATATTGTACGTCTAGTCAGCCAACGAGGTGGGGTATTGTGAGTGGTGTATATTTAATTTCAAATGCTTGAAGTAGAGTGAAGCATATTTCGATGATTCACCCCACTGCATATTTCAATGCAATCATCGGTCACATACCGAACCCAGGGAGACGATCTCAGTCCTCCAGAGCCTTTTAAGAGTTATTAGTTCGTGAAGCGACGATGTATGGTTAGCGATAGATGCACGAAATCTGTTTATCACTAAGGGACTGTAATGGTAGAAAGCCGTTTCGGATGCCTCGGAGCTTCTGTTTCACCACACCGATGGACTGCTGCGAGTAAAGACGACTTCAACACAACTCTAGCTTTGTCTCCACCGTACAACCGTAGGAACATTGACGCTAGATGTTTCGTTTAAATGATTAGTGAGATCTTCGGTTGATCTGAGGCTCACCACGACACGACGGAGGCAAGTTTACACGGATATATATGTAGAGGCGCAGCGGCAGAGGCATCGGCATGGTTTGCGCAGTGAGCCACGACCTCAGTGCCGGGGCTGACGGTTGTCGAGGTGTCTCACCTGACGGAGTAGCGGCCGGGTGGATTCGTCCGATGTTCCTCGTCACGAGCCCGGCCAGGGCCTCCGCGAGGGCAAGCGCGCGATTCCACTGCTTGTCCATGCCGATGGGCATCGGCGCTTGCTTCGTGCAAAGTAGTGTCGACTGGGTCATGAGAAACCAAACATATATTAAGCCAACGGCCCCTCTAATAGATCCTTTACAAAATTGAGTCTGGCCACTTAGATAACTATCATCACCCATGTGTACATCATCTGTACTAAAGTCACTAAATGACCTGTGCTTAGAGCATCGGCACTCTGTTTTCCGACATTGTTGTGGGCGCCGCCATTTTGGTGCTCGTGCAGAGGAGACGCAACTGCCGATCGTCATGATTCGAAAATGCGACTTCCTCAGCTTTAGATTCGATGTTAGGAAGCTCATGGAATATTGCTTGGCTCTGTCGCGAACTATTTAAACATTTGTGGATGGCTGAAAAGCGTTTCCTGTGATTTCCGATAAAGCTTCAGATAAAGGCCCGTTCACTTTGCGACCGAGTTCGACCGAGAGAGACCAAACCGGTTTTAAGCCTTTGAGATCTCTTAGGACCAGCTCGGCTGCAGCGGAGCTGGTCCTAAGAGATCGCAAGAGGCTTAAAAACCGGTTTGGTCTCTCTCGGTCGAACTCGGTCGCAAGAGTGTGAACGGGGCTTAACTGGTAACCATGATTTTAAGCCACAACGTGGGCGGTCTGGAAGATGGTGGCGGTGTGAACCAGACATAGCGGTGGCGCTGGGCTTCCAGAGCGTTGACCAAACAATACGCCGTTGATAGTTAGCAACCAGTGGAGGTAACGAAGAGGAGATTGGAGTGCTGGTGGAGGAGGACAAGAGAACACGACTACGACATTGGCTATAGTGTAGCTACTAGTCAGGCTAGATCCAGCGCTGCTGAGATCCCCCGATACAAAGGAGTTAGCCCCAAATCCAATCCAATTCAATGGGCAAATGTCGTTACTCGGAAGCGTAGCTTATTAAGTGGCACTAATCTGTACATGTCAGACATGTACAAGTTACTCAAACATAGTTAACTAAATACCGTAAAAAAGTAGCTAATTACTTTTGGAGTTACTGTTTATCTATTTTTTTTGTTATGGCAACGAGAAAGTGCAGAGGCTTCCGCTGCGTGTAGGAATGCTTTCGCATTCCTACTCGTAAGCAGTCTTAAGTGTATTTAGGGTACGCTATATTTTGTTTTTGTGAATGAAAGGGGACTCTCATTATGCGGTCACGCTCCGCACTTCTCCGCGAGATTTACAGAGGCGAGCAAAAAGGAACGCTGCGGTGCGTCGGGAGCACTGTGTTCCCACGGAGGAATGAGGCATAGGAGCTGACAATCGCAAGCCTGGTGTGACGTCACATCAGGCATGGGAGCACAGCCGTTCATACTTGCGAAATTGGGTAAGGAGTGTCGTATAATTATCCGTCATTGATAACACTAAATTTATGTGTCGTTTAATAGAATAAAAATGGCCTATGTTAGTCAATATAGGCTCCCGCAAGTATAAATATCAGAAGATCTTAAGAACTTCCAGTTTTCACCGGACAATCCCTTTAATCTGAGAATGCAGCCAATGACACAAGCACGAGAGCTCGAGGTCGCTGCTTTGCAGCGTTCTTCGGCAGAACGAGCGCTCGCGCTAGAAATGCATGTCTCGAAGCCAGGAGCGCGGGATAGCTCGCGCTTGTATCTTTGGCTGCAGTCTCAGCTTAAAGGTGCCCTGAGGAGGTTTCTGATATCGCCAAAATATGGCAAGAACTCACTCGGCGGGCTCTAAGCATCCTCGAAATCCATATATCATAACGACGCGAGGCCGATTTCCCTATTAAAAAAGCAATTAAAGATCGAAATTAGCTCCGGCGATGGGAGGAGTATTGGGCCGGCAGCCAGGACGGCGTGTGACCAATGAAAACGCGACATTTCGTTGAGAGTTCAAACGCTGTTGTTACAAAATTGGTATGCTTTTGTAGATGATAGAAGCGAGTAAGAGTAGTCTAAAAATGTTATTTTTCGCGGAGAGGGAACATAAAGGACCGTTCACACTCTTGCAACCGAGTACGACCGAGAAAGACCAGATCTGTTAAAACTTCTTAAAATTTCATTTCTGGCGCCATCTATGCGGTGATCGTGGAACTGCATTTCACAAGAGCGACGGTTTTCCGGGATTTCCGAGGTCAAATGTGCGGAATACTCGAGCTGACTGTCGGCGAGATAAGCGCGAGAGAAATAAAAAATATGCCGGACTGCCGAGATTATACTGCTATCCAATAGATGGCGTCAGTGTGTCTTTACGAGCCCAGGTTTAAGAGGTCAAAGAGATGAATGGGCCGTAGAGAAACGTCTCAAAAACAAATGTATTTCTTTTTTTGTCTTCCGCGGGAGTGATGTGTCGGGTCGTCAGCTCTCGAGCACTCCAGCGCGCGCTCACTGGGTTGAATCGGAGTCCGGGCTGTATGGGCAACGAGCCGCGACAATTCGAGATATCCCTTCGCGGTTTCTCCGGGAGGATCCTTCGCTCGCTATTGGCTGACAGTGGTCCTGGTTTCGGAAAATGCTCCTCTTGCCGGATATGACCTCGGCGTGTTGCGATCTTTGATAGCTTTATAAATAGGGAAATCGTCCGTGCATCGTCATGATTTAGAGATTTCTAGGATACTTACAGAGCCAGCTGAGTGAGTCAACCCCATATTTAGACAATCTCAGAAATCTCCTTAGGGCACCTTTAAGGGGGAACGGAGTATAGATTTTTTTCGCACCGTCGTAACTCTCGTACATGGCAGACAATAAGTTCCTTTAGCGATGGCAAAGTCGCGCACGTATTAGAAATACGGGAAATGGCGTAATTTGCTCGATGGCCGAAGGAGCAAAGGTCATGTCCACACATTAATATATTTCATTTATCAACTTATTATTCTAGACTCTATCATTTGTGGTTGTTTTTATTTATTTTTTTTTACTTCGCCTTTACAACGCCTATAATCAAGAACTGTCGCGGCTGCTCGTAGAGCTACTTTCTGACCCATGAACACGTACGTGCTGGCAGGCACGTAGCCAGGATTTTGTTTCGGGGGGGGGGGGGGGGAGGCCCGCCCATGACAAAATGCTGTATGAGGGGGAGGGGGAGAGGAGGTCCCAGCAATATGGAAGATTTCGGGGGAGGACGGGGGGCCCGGGCACCGTGGCGCCCCCCCCCCCCTTGGCTACGTGCCTGCGTGCTGGGCTGTGGAGTGCGTTGCACTTTACAGCCCAGCAGAACGCCTGTTAATTTGCAAACGTCGGTATGGTGCACACAAGTCGCTGCGTTTGCGAAAGAAAATGGAGGCGTTGGCTCGGTTGCGCAAATTTAGGAGGTGAAACAAAACTCAGTGTACTCTTAGAAAAAAAAAAAAGGACGAACGGATTCTCAGCTATAAATGATTGCAGCAAAATACCTACACTCCACCTACGATCAAATGCAAGAAACGAGTCTCGTAATAAATCGTGGCGAGGCAAATTGCGTACACAGAGCGATACTGGTAGCACAAAGAAAACATCACTTTTTTATATTTGAAGGGCTGTCATCAAAACTACTAGTGCAGTGGAAAGTAATCTCTTGGGGGCACTGACCTAAGCGGTAGAATGTGGCGCACACCAATATCCAGTTGAAGTAAAATGCGAAAAAAGCACCGACGTCGTGTTCGCGCTATAACAGTCTCGCGCGGGGTACCTCTGGAAACCTGCACAAGCCGTCTTCTACGATAGCAGTATTTGCATATAAAACACCTTCTAGTCCGTCTCTCTTCTCGTTTTTCTCGGCCACCTCCTTCCGTTGGCAAGTATCGATCACGTGGGGACCGCCCTCTCCCGCGCTTCTCCCCCATTCTTAATATGTTTCTGCCGATGTCTCGGCTTGTCCCGCATCCCTTCCTTGTCCACGGCCGACGCGTTCTCACCCCCCCCCCCCTTTCCTCCTTTCCCCTTCCTTTGTTTCGCCGATGACCATTTTGTAACTCTCGGAGCGGGCACACACGTTGGCGTATGAGTTATTATCACTGGACAGAGATGGAACGGGATGGCTTTTCAGACTCCGGTGTGCATTAGTGCCTTCTCCCCCAAAAGGAGGGTGGGATGGCGCCAGTTTTTCGTGTGACGTAACCGGTACTATTATGCGAACACTCGCTTCATTTGCCAATTGGCAGGCGTTTGAGTTGAACGTTTTCTGGTCGTTCGTTGGATTATGCCGACTTCATCCGTTGCTCGCTCACGCATATACACACACTCACGCGCAAGAATGCGGTCATACTCACAGTCGTAAACACGGGCACTAACGCCTACACTCATGCCTGCGGGAGACCAGTATAGCCTCTTTTTCCCCTTCCTTTCTGTATATAAAAGTTTTCTGAAAAAAAAAAAAAAAGTCATAAAGAGCCGCAGGCAGCGCGGTCCTGCCCTTTGTAACGCGCCCCGTTAAAATAACAAAACATGCCGAGGAAGAAGGACTTCGTTAAATAAACGATGCCCTTTTTAGCGCTCGTTCGTCTCACACATGTCTCAGGTTGCCTTCCCGTTCGTTTCTCATGCCCGTCGTGTCTTAACTAAATACTGAAACGAGGGAATGGGTTTCGCGTTCGAAGCTGGGAAACGTTCGCCTCAGGAATATTCTCGTCGCAGCAGTGCGCTGTGCCACCAAATGTTTGTTGGTAAGAAAAACAAGATAAAAAAGACACAAGTATGGAGGAAAAATTGAACAAGTTGTTCATTTAGCGGAGGGCTGGAAATCGCCGATTTTCTTGGAAAAGAAACTTACACCATCAGCGTGGCTTAAGATCGCCCTCCCAACCGGCGCGAACAGCTTTGGATCGCGGTTGCTGCAAGATCTCGGGCTGTTTCCTGGACGTATTCTCGAATAATGAATTTCGTAAAAAAAAAAAAAGAAAGCTCATACTATACTCCGTTTCACCTCACGATGTACCGCGATGGGCGCTACGAGCAACACGAGCCAATCTAGTAGTTTAGAGCTTGTCTCGTGACTTCGCGCTCCCCGCGTCGCTCCGCCCACCCGGAAGGACACGTGACATTCTCCGAGCAATGCATTGGCTCTGGTGACTCGTGGCGTCCTTTGCGGTCCATCCTAAGCTGAAACCAAGTAAACGTGAAATCCTATTCATTCCCCCTGCCGCGTAATATAACGCCTATTGGTGCCGAAAGCAGCGAGCGCAGATTTGGCGGCCAGTTAGCTAAGAGTAACTTAGCGCCCCTCGAGAGGAACAACGTTGTATACGCGGCTGAAGATTACTGTCGTCACGCGTTCGACGGCAAGGCAACGCAGGAATGTCGGCCTACTTGTGGCGTCAGGAACAGAAACATTTACGGCGTAAAACGAAACTGGCGGAGGGCCGCCGCCAGCGCGCCCAGATCGGCAACATAGAGGCAACACGACCATTGAGACAACCCAGTCGGACTCGTGCCTATCTCAAATACTCTACTAAAGATACTGTATTTCAAATACTTTTTGAAGTATCTTGGTATCTTGCAAATACTTTTGATCGAGAGTATTTGATACTGTATTTTAATTACATTTCTGAGTATCTTGTACTCATTATCTCAAATACATTTTTGACATTCCGCCATTTTCCGAGTTTTTCGGTATGAAGTGGCGTGGGCGTGGCACGAGCAAACGTGAACATTCTTTCGAGCAACCAAATCCTGTTGCTAGCTCCGATAAGCTACGATGACTTAGATTGAGCTCGTGAAAACATCGCTTTTGTGCCGATTGTGACTCATATTTCACCCTAAAGTTCGTACAATGAAGGTTTTCCCCCTCGCCTTCCCAAAAATGCCTTTTTTTCCCTAGAGTTTTCCCTAAAAAATCCTCAAACAAATGGGATGGTTTTACGCAAGTAAAGATTGCCACACTGAGGTGAAACGAACGCAGAACGGGAAACGATCCACGACAACAATGCAGACTTCAGTGTCAAGAAAATAACAAATAGAAGAAAATGAGAAGTGGACACAAAAACGATACACTTTTTTTTGCTTGTTGTATATTTGACTTCGCTACGGCAAAACGTCTAGGTTTCTTTTGTTTCTTTTCTTTTTGTCGTCAGTCCGGCACTTATTGCTCTCGCGAACACTGTCTGTAAGCGAACATTGATAAGCGAGAGAACAGGGCAGGAAACTGACTACGAGCAGGATGACCCCTAAAAATGCCAACAAAGCGTCTCCCAACGTTGAGTGCCTTTCTGAACGCAACCTACTTGAAGAAGGTGCGACGAGTGCCGTGGCTATTATGTGGGCTCTCTTTGTTATCCATTCACTCATTTCCGTATCCCAAGTTCGTTTATATATAGTGAACTCCCCATATAAGGAATATGGATTGTAGTTAAACGATGCGTCTTTAAGGTCCGCAGCAGGACGTGATATTCAACGATGTCACTATTCGCAACTTTCAGCGATGGTGGTACTGCGGAGTGAGATTCGCGCTCCCTAGCTCCTGGATGATCGGCTTCTCAATAAAGGTGCTTGCCTACACCTTCCTGGCGGGAAAAAATAAAGTAAGGCTCTTATAATGCTCGTATAAAGCAAAATTAGATTACGCGTCGCAGACCCCCTCTTACTGCTGTTCCACGACGATCATCCAGATGACCGCCATTTTGATAGGCACCAGCGCGCCCCTTATAGGTCGTGAAAGTTGCAAATAGCTAAGCCGACCTCTTTTTTTTTGTCTCAGAAATGTTTTGTAACATGTATCAGTGATATTCTGCTCCTTATGGTTGGACTGCATAAAATAGCCCTACGATGTTTCTTTTTTATTCCGTTTTGTGTCGTACCGTGCAATAAACTATTCTGGTAAACCAGATTTGCGCAACTGTATAATTGTGTTTGTCACTGACGTCGATACAAATTAAGCAATGCGGAAGTATCTTCAAAAGTAATTGAATTACATTTCTAAGTATATGTACTCTACTCAAGATACTTTACAGTGAAAGTAACTTGAGTAGTATTTTAAATACTTTATGAAGCAGGTATTTAGTAACTTAACTTAAATACTTTTATCGATCGTTTTGTGCAAAACTGAGCCCAGTTAACGACAATTTAAGAAGCCAAGGGTGTGGCTTTCTTACCTTCGCGCTTCTTGCGTCGTGAGTCGTTCTTGAGCGTTCTTGTCGGCCAACGCCGCAATTTAATTGGCTGCAGAGAGATAAATGCGGAGGTTCCTAATGAACAAGCCATTAAGTTTTTAAGAAAATATAACACAAGCTGGATGACATCAACTTATAACTAAAAATATTAACAAAAAAGTGCCCCGATAATAAAAGGACGCTCTCCACCAACGACCCTTCATTACTCAGATGACTTGAGGTCGCTGTCATCTAGACTCTCAGCCAAGGAATTAGTTTAAAGAGGCTAAGTAAATTGTTTGCCGGGACGAGGAGTTACGGTGACCGTAAACGAAGACATATGGCATTCTTGCTCGGAGCAACGATCGGTTCGTCTAGCCGGTGTTAAGCCTGGGCAAGTGCACTCTTTTGTGGCACAACTCCAACCGAGACAGAAGCCAGTGCGTGAGCCACGAACAAATCCAGTCGAGCGAGACGGCGTACACGCGCAATTCGCGACCACGAATTACACCCAAAGACGCCTGTGGGTCTGAGTGCGCATTACAGCTTGACCTTCACTAGTGCTCTCAAGGTCACACCGGTTTCACAGCACTCCGCTCATTATTTTATACCGCACTTTATTTTTTTTTCCGTCGTCGAGTAGGAGGCCACTTTGCGTTCTTCAACGCCCTCGTAGACCGCACGCGCAATCTGCAAGACAGTCTGTCGAGACGTTCCTATGCACCGTCCCGCAATACCCGCGCAACTCACTGTATGTGCCCATCACGATTTTAATGAGTCTCACGCGGCTCACGGTATTGGATGAGTTTCTTTCGCATGCACACGCCACATCGCACCTCCTTTTCTTTATCTTAAGTTCTTCGTCTATACGCGGAGCAAAGGCGTTTCCTATTGAGCAGTATGCGCTCGAAGTGAAGAGCGCGTAATGAAGACAAATGAGTGCGTGTTGTTCAAAACACCTTATGTAAGGCCGGGTCGATTTATCTGGTATTCTCGAGCGCAAGCGAAAGGAGACACTCTAGACGTCGGGAAAACGAGCAAAACCACGAATGCACACTGTACTCGCAAAGCGACGAAGGACAGGCCCGACCCAACGTACGACGGCCCACGAGAAACGGGTCGCAGTCCTATCAAGCCTGAGAAAACCCAGACGGTGGCTCGGGCTTCGTTGTTGCGACACGCTGTCGCCGCAGGGGCTTCCGTTGCCCGACGCTCCGTCCATCCCGAAATGCGGCGGAAGTAATCGGCGTTTATCTCTAATCAATTTATCCCGATCACTGTCTTTAATTAGGCTATCGTCCCCAACTTCCGCACAAGCCGCGCGTTAACGCTCCATTCAGACTGGAGTATCCTTCGCAGCGCAACTTGATTCGCGAGAGTAATGGAAGTTGGAGACCTTAAAAAAACTGGTGACTTGCACCTCTACCAGACACAATCGACCCGCAGAGCACAGAAGAAGCTTGTTTGCAGGCGCTACGTCAAAACCCAGTTCGCCAGGCCACTGAAACCCGAATGCTTTTGCTGCTCCCACCGAGGGAACGGCAGCATGCGCACTGTGAGGTGGTCTTCGCCCTCGGACGCCGCTGCTACGCGAGCAAGAAGCCCTTCCATCCGAGGGAAACCCGACGCCGTTATCTGGAGAGTGACACGTTCGAGAGGACGCGGACATCCTGGCGTCACAGTTCACGGTAGCGCAGCACCGGGATTCGCGAGGGGTTGCGCGGGAACGGCGACGTCGGTATCGCAACCGCCGACGTAGTATACGCGCGCGCAGCCGGTGCGCGGCAGCCGGCGATTGCGCCGCCGACGGGCTGCCTCCCTTCGACGTGTTATATTTCGTCTTCTCGGAACAGGGCCGCGCGCCGGGTGCGCCGACGGTCCGACTGACTGACTCTCCAAGAGCGTGGGTAGCGAGCGTTCCACTGGGCGCGCCGTAATCCCACGGAGGTCGTCGTCCGCAGGGCTATAGCACCGAGGGCCGCGGGCGATGAGCGGCCGACGCCATGGGAACGGTGCGATCGTGCACGGGGATGGTACGAGTACGTACATTTGCTCGATGACCGGGCTTGAGAAGAAAGCAACTGGACAGCTCCACTGAAACGCCGCGTTGGCCGTCTCTGTGGCGATGCGTGTCGATGTAGTATACTTTTTCCTTCGTGTTTCTGCAGTTTTTTTAATCAGTTGTCAAAGTCAAATTTGGGAGTTTTACGTGCCAAACTAACGACGGGCATCTGGCACGCCCCAGCGGAGGACTGAGGATTAATTTGGACCACCTGGGGATCTTTTGACGTGCAACGGAAAGCTCGGTTACACGGCGCCTTCTCCGCAATAAGCCTCCGTCAGATTGCGGGCACTTCGGCCCGGATTCGAACCCACCACATGGGTATCTGTAGGCCGGCGCTCTCGCCCCGAAGCCACCGAGGCGGCTTTTTTTTTTTATCAGTTGTAATACCTCTGTTTTGCGGGCACATATAGACCTTTCCAATGTTTGCAATATCACAGTTCAGCGTGCGGTCTTCACAGCCCAGCACGTGCGTGTTCGTCGCTTCGGAAAGCGAGGTAAGCACGCGCCATACGCACGAACAGTCAAAATAAAACCGGCCACACGCTTTTTTTTTGGAAAGGTTTATAAGGCTTGACGAACGAACCGGCTCACGCCGATGAGCACGGCCAGAGCCGAGATCGCGAGCCGATTAGCCCGATTGTTTTGTTCCAGAGGCTTTAGTGTCCGTATTAAAAGGCCTACAATCCGAAAAAAGTTGAGATTTGTAAATCACCTTTAAGATATTGTTGCGAAGCGGCATTTTAAACTGGCGTCGGTGATATCAATTCACCTTTTTAGAAAATCGCCGGTTCGAGGTGTTTGGGCAGCTAGAGAACGCGCGTGCACACCCCGAGCGCTGGCACGAGCCTCTTGTTTGAAAGCCTGTCACGGTCGCACGTGAATCCATGGAACGCGAACATGTGTTTCCATACCAACACATCTGAAACCACGATTTAAAAAAAAGAAGTAGAAAGGAAGATTGTAACTGCTTTATGATGGCGACACTGAAATTGGTGGAAAACTAAGAACAATCATAGTTCTTAGTACTGGGATGAGTTGAGCTAGTTGGTTGTGATACATTGCGGGTGGAACCAGCTGAACAATGAAAGGAGAAACAGAAAAGACACCCTATCGCTGGTGTCTTTTCTGTTTCTCCTTTCATTGTTCAGCTGGTTCCAGCCGCAAAATAGTTCTTAGTGCCAGTAACACTGTAACAATTCCGAGTTAATACTACTATTACTATGAATTATTGACCCCGTAAATGTGACGTCACCGCTCCAAACAAACCGTTGCTAGGGGCGTTACTATGGACGAATACACGGGACAGGATTTCGCTCGGAAAGAACCGTATACAAAACTTGGAGGTGGAATTTAAACGTCTGAAAAAAATAGATATACTAGGAAGCCGAGATTTCACACTTAACACGCCATAACTTTGCCGAGTATCGGCTGTTTCTGAAATATTTGCAACGGCAACTTCCTGTCCTCGAGACGCCTCGAGATGCCTGTTGCAGACGATGAACGCATGACGAACACACACGGAATGACTGACGTATGCTGTATGCAACAGTTTGAATCATTTGCATATTGATACAATTTTGATCTTGCGTTTATTGGGAACCTGGCAGAGCTAAAAAAAAACAAAAAAACTTATGAGGTTTATAAAAACGATTTGTATTTACTTGGGATACGGACTGTCTGACGAAAATCATCACGCGTACGGAGATCTGGTAAAAATACAGCGAGAGATGCGTATGTCTAGAACAGTTTTGTATGCGTTACCGAAGAATAAGTAGCGAAATACGTTACTCGTTACTTGCAAAATAAAGGAAAGCGTAACCGATCTACGTTACCCTAAAATAAAAGGAACGCGTTACCATTTCCGATACAAAGTAAAAACGCACGTTACTTTTGCGTTACTTTGCATTTATAAATTGACGGTAACAGCGTTTCCTTGGCGACAGCGTTTTTCGACACTGCGACAAAGGGCGTGGGCGTTGAGGTTCTTCTAAAGTGGGACTTTTAGCGTGGGAAAAAGACGGGCAATATTTTGAAGGCATGTGGAATCAGTGCAATAAGTAATGACTTGGCGCCTATACTTGGTTTCAGCTAAAGTCCAGACGAAGCCGACGCTACGAGCTAATGGGATCAATCAATCAGCGTCAAAAGCGCAAGTCACCGGACCTTTTTTTTTGTTAACGACTGATTCAGCGATCATAGAACATCTACATAAATTTGACGAAAACCATGATGGTGACCTCTTGACGCTGTTTGGTGCAAACAGCTCGTGGCGTTGGCGCCGTCTGGACTTTAGGTAAAGCGAAGTATAGAAAAACGAACAAAAATGACCAGCACTTTTTTCAGATCTTGGGAAGAACATGTAACGAGTTACATATTTCGAGCTGTTTTGAAAAAGTAACGAATACGTGACACGTTACCGAAAAAGTAAGGCGTGACCGGTAACGCCGTTTCTTCTAACGCGTTTCCGCCAACACTGATTTAGAACATGATATCAAAACAGCGTCAGGCCCTCTTTTTGATTTTGCAGTTTTACTGAAGGAGCAATTATCTTGACTCTAGCATGAACGGTTCTAGACCCAAAAACTTCGTTTTTTTTAGGCTTGCAATATGGCTGTGTGTATCGTACCTGCTTGTAATCATCACACTGAAAAAAACAATCCTTCTGATTCTTTCGTTTTCATTAAGACACCAAATGGCGAAAGAGCTCGATAATAAAATCGGGTAAGTTATATATCTGTCATGGACAGTTCGTTTGAACACACAAATGTGCACCGAAGCAACATCCTTGTCGCTAGAACTCCCTGAAACATGTGCTGGCCTGCACTTTGAGTTGATTCACTTCACGTTGTCGTCGTCGTACCTGACTTGGCTTCACAGTGTTTTCACCCTTCTCAAATAATGCCGAAGCGAGCTCCACGGGCAGGCGTTCGCGCGCTCGCGAACCTTGAGCGTCGATGAAAGCTGTGAACGGGCACTCTTCGCTTCCGAAGTCCCACAGAAAGTTGACCCCGAAAATTGAAGTTTCGTCGTTCGTCACCAACCTCATTCAACGCAATCATGTAAACTCCCTCAAAAAAAAAAAAAAAAAAAGTAATAATAATTGAATTTGCGAAGTTATAGTGTTGTCTGCAAGCAAGGCAGAACCGGTTGAGAAACTTGTTTACGGACTGTTATCATCGCTTTCTGGGACTGAGACGATTGAAAAAGTCTTTATGATTAGATATTAAGAACACAAAGTGCTTACAAGAAATTATTTACTTTTTTTTTTATCAGACAATTTCTAACCTCACGTCGAGCCCCCTTGCATTTTTCTATAATAACGGCCCTAGCAACGGTTCGTTTGTAGCACAGCGCCATGTTGTGACGTCATCACTTACGGGGTGAATTACGGTTCAAGAGGTCCGCGGCGTCGCAGAAAGGCGTGTGGTTTACATGCCGGCGGTCGGCGACGACGCGCGAATGTGAAATGGCAGCTTTTACATCTCCACAGGGCAAACAGGACGCACCCAGGTCTCTGCCGCAGAAGTCATTTCATGTGAAGCGCCCCTTTGCTTGAGGCCAGTCCCAATGTCGTCATTGCGGCAGGAATACTCACCGTTTTCTCCTGATCTGATCTCCCCATCGTCGTCTTCCTGCTTCTCTTCTATTATAATTTATGTACCGAAGAAATCTTTAAAATATGTCTTAAAAACTGTATTGGGAAGGGGGGGGGTAGACAGACATCTCCTCTTTTATAGAAATGAAAGGTATCTAAAAAGTTGAATGAGTTTTGCAAACTCCGTTGGGAGTGTATGTCATTTGGCGCGAATGGCATTTTCACCGGTTGTGTGGCATAATGTAAACAGCTTGAGCGCAAATGACATTAAATTTCAGGGGCCTTTTAGATGCCCGTGAGGCAGACGCATTAAACACCGATACATTTGGCCATTTCCTTCTTTACATTAATTGGGTCCGGGTAGGTCACCGAGGCTTGCAGTTGGGAATTGCGTCAGAATCATGGATAGGACGGTTTTCTGCACCTTTAATCACACAAAAAGGGAAGCATAAAATCATGTACATCCATTGGTGACTGAAAAGTAAATCTTGAAAATATCTCTTGCTTTTGTTTGCCCGTCACATGTCTCAAAGAAGGGCTGACGGTAATTCAAGAGAAATAAATATCATTTGGCGGAAAAAAAGCCAGCGTGCTAGGCAATCTAACTTTTAACAGACACACACACACACACAACATGCACACGCGCACGCACGCACTAGCGCACGCACATATTTGTTTGTTGATTTTTAATATTATAGTAAATTCAATAAAAATAAAATGTAATAAATAGAACAAAACCGTTCCATTTTGCTCGAGCAGCCACCTCCTCACCTTGATCCGGATCATTCCTCAGCCATACTGTCCCTACTAGGGACTGTCTGGAGCTATAGGCCGTACGCACTTTCTCTCAATAAAGACATACGTTACTGCACACAGCACGACCCGAGGTAAGACGAACACGAACAACTAATTCTTCGTGTCCGTATGCATTCCGTCGTTGGTTAATCGCGCATTTAAGTTCTGTGACAGAAATTAAATAATAAAAAAAAAATAAAGTCGGGAGGACGTTACGATTCCTTCGTGTGGCGACCCACTTCTGAAACGCAAATGACCCGCAGGGTTTTCCCTCGATGTTGCCGTCGAGACGCCTCGTTGCAAGGGTGGCACTTCTCCGAACTGATCTGCTGAACGTCGAGCTCGCTGTCAGCCTGTTTCCAGGGTGCACTTCGAAAACGAAAGAGCGGCCCAGCGGACCGATTAACCCTCATTACCCAACGAGACCGATGGTAACTCGAATGCGAAGAAAACTTCCCCGCGCCTTCGGCGAACTTTGGCGACTGAAATATGAAATAAACAGTTCGTAACGGGAAATGCCGTTGCACCAGGTCAAGGCGAAAAGTTGATTTTTTTTTTTATGTAGATAAGAAACAGAGTAATTTGTTTCGAGGCCATTTAGTTGCTACTCCTCATGAGAGAGAAAGAGAGAGAGAAAAATGATATATATTTTTTTTTATTGAATATACCTTATATAGCTTACACATGTGTATAAGATTGGGGGGGGGGGGGCAAAATTTGACAAACAACAATAACAACAACTATGTTTTTATACCTCTCAGTAAAGCGCCTTTAATTAGGTATCTTGGATGGGTTTAGAATAAGAAAGTAGTGTCCAAATATGTCGTACAAGGAAAAGGAAAATCAGTACCCCACGAAAAACGCAATCTGAGGTTCGCGCTGTAGAGGGACAATTTATAACGCGCACTAAATAAGCTATCCCACATGTGCAGAAGAGATCGCGCGCATGTATACTGATACGGCAGCCGTCCCCATCGAGTCATAAAAGTGGTACTTGAACTATATATTTTATCTCTAGGAAGAGTGGTCGATACACAGTACATGTAAGATCCCCAGTCAATGTTTACGAAACCCAGGTTGTCACAGAAAGCATTCAAATGTCGCATTCACACAAAAATCATTACACTTTTTACCTATTCAAATGGGCAAAAAGGACCTTCATTTGTTTCAAGAGTATTCGCTTTGATTATTTGTGTGAGATACACGTGAAAAAAATTGGGTTGTGTGTATGTTTATACAGCCTAGAACTTGGTCTGCCTCAACGGGCGACGAGCCTCCCAGCCGTAGATGAGCAGTTTATCCAGTATTATAGTGCAATTAAATGCAAAGGTGCAAGCGAGCTGGACAAGAATGACGAAAATAATCCTTGGAGAAGGGGAACAAGAGGGACAAAGGACAAACACAAATCTCCAAACACAGCTACGTGACTGGTGAGCGACCGAAAAAATCCGCCTGGTCCGGGCATCGAACCCGGGACCTCTCCATTACATGTTTGTCCTTTGTCCCTCTTGTTCCCCTTCGTCAGGGATTATTTTCGTCAGTTTAGCCAGTGCAGCACAGCCGCTAGCCTGGGGTCTTTAACGTGCATCACGCAGTAGTGATACAAGATACAGGTGATATAAGCTTGCTGCCTGCGCACGCTATGTAGCAATTCACATGGCAACGGCAGGCAGTGGATTGTGAGATTAAGGATAGTTTATCTCAGGTTTGCTTTTTCTTCCGTGGCGCTTCGAACCACACAACTCGCATTGACCCAATAAATAAATACAAAATAACGAAGAACGTTATTGTTTGAATCGAATGATTTTTAGAACAAAGCGACTTGCAAGTATTATTTCGTAAGCGAACGTCGATTTTAAATTAGGCACACAGTCTTTAGTAGGTGATTTTCGCACGACGTATGGCTGCCGGTACATAAAGCATTAACGTATCCAGGGGGGGGGGGGGGGCATGGGGCCAGGGCCCCTCCCTCAAAATCTTCCATTTTGCTGGGGCCTCCTCTCCCCCTCCCCCTCATACAGCATACAACATTTTGTCTTGGGCGGGCCCCCAGAATCAAAATCCTGGCTACGTGCCTGACATAAAGCCTTACACGATGAGCATTTCTCCGAAAAAAACAACAACAACAGGGTGATTGCAAAAGCCAGATGAAAAAAAAAAAATACTGAACCCCATGTAAAAATGTGGGACCTAAAAATGTGGCAACTACGTATCCTATGTTTAGCTGAGTCGCGTTTCAGGCCCAAAAGTAAAATATCAGCTGCCGTTCTGAGGCTTCAATGTTATCGCTCTATAAATCTCGTGTGGGTTGGATATCTTAGAAATGTTTTTAATCGTCCAAATACTTTTCTGCGACCTTTTATACATCCCTGCAAATGCGTTGCTTTCGTCCTTTTTCAAACATAATTGTTTATGCAGAAACTGAAGCCCCTTTTCGAGCTTTGCCGCGCACGTATTCGTCAACTTGGTAAGCCAGAAATCAGGCACATTTAATCCACTTCCAACGTCGTCGTTCCCGGCTCGCGTACGGTTCCCTATAGAATGGACTTAAAATAAAAGCATTTTCTGGGAACAGAGCACTCTCCTACTGGTTATGTAAAGCGCGCATTTTTGCGACCTTCCAGAGGCACCCGCGAGAGTTGGGCCCACGCCAGGGCAGAGCGGTGTCTGCTCACCGTTTATAAACATTGAATTTGTAGAGCAGACATCCTTCTGACCATTACAAGCATGCCCAAAATAACTTTGACCCTCTAAAAAAAAAAATACACCAACAGCATTGTGGCGTGTTTGTGTGTGGTCCCCCTTTTTTTAGTCCGTCGTGTTCGGTTTCAAATATGTGGGGCTTAAACCAGCTCTTTTTGTATTAAAAATCATAATAATGTGTTCGCTGCGACTGCGGCACGTCTGCTCAAAATACCCGAATGTGGAAGACACGTTGGAACGTACAGCATTTCTTGAATCTGCAGTCAGGTCGCTCATAACTGTCATAAATAAAGTCTGCCACCACTGTCTCAGGTGTGTTTGGCGGTCACATTGGTCATACAAGAAATGCCTGCAAACATGTTCGAAACATGCATGTGCATTAAGCAAACATGCTTGGAACATGCTCGGGGCGTGTCCGAAGACACTTGTGCCATCATGTCTCCAGCGAGTGCCTTTTGTATTATGTATGAGCAGACGTGACAGCGGCTCGAGGGTTTCCCCAGTAGTTGATTCACCGCCTCAGAGCACATCATACGCCTGTACAGTGACGACTGTTAGCTAATGTCAATAGCATTTGAAGTCGGAAAAAAATATGACCGGAAGCTAGGTTCGCGAAAACCATTTACCTTTCAGGGTCGTTGAGTCAATCGGCAGTACTAAGATGTGCTATGCTACTTTGTCGTCAAGTTTAACGTCTCTATTTGTCTTCGCGATTTCTCCCCTCTTAACGTTCTCGCACGTACATCTCTCATCGGTTGCAAGTCGTCAGCGTCCATTTTCCTACTCAAGACACATTCGATGACCGTTACCCGGTTCGCTACCGGAACGCTGACCAAACGGCAGACCCGTTTTCGGGTAACGGGTAAGCTGTAAACGAAAACCAAAACAAAGTAGACAAACGGACGAAGTAAACGTGGCTTCCGGTAGTATGTCTCCGCCACCGTATACAGACGCATCCGCTCTAACGGATGCCTATACGTGCCACCGGCAACACGCCCGCGCGTTTGTCTGTCCCCGTCGTATCTGAGAGCTATCGTGCGCCTACGTAGACTTCCAACGAGTGACATCAGGAACAGCGGATAACCCGACCCGCGATCGTCACCTGGGGAGTGACGAACGCGGCAGTGGTGGCAACGACAATCCCCATATCGCCGAGCGCTTCTTTCTTCCCACTAAACGCCACGAACCGCGAGTCCAACTCCTCCGTCGTCTCACCGAGCGGAGGACTGGCGACACATGTTCCGGTTTTCCGAGGAACCCCGACGAAAGCGCGGTGTCAGGAGAGGGGTTCCACGGCGTGACGCGACTCCGTGACGCGTGCCTGCTGAGCGTCACGGGGAGATACCCCCTCCGGGAGCAGCTCCCAGCTTCCTGGCTCAACTTAGCTTGCTGAGCCCCGCCTTCTGCCAAGACCACGTGGCTCCTCCGCTGAGGAGGAGGAGGAAGAGGAGGAGAAGGCCACACTGGCGTCCAGACGAGTCTCGGCTACAAGAAGGGCACGTCGCGGGCACCCCAGCATCATCCGCTGACAGCGACGACAACAGCCACTGGGAGACCCCGAGCGAGTGCTTTTAACGCCGGGAATTTCAAACGCGGAAGGAGGTAAGGCTTCTTGGCTGCACTCGTGCTTCGCTGGAGACATGGAGGGACGAGCCAGGGGTCTCTGTTTGACCAGGGACGTTGAGCCCGTACTTACCCCGAGATTGACTGCGGATACCTTGACTCGCTCCGCCTAGCTTGCATGCCTGCCTGGGAGAACCGACTGCTTGGAGTTTATGTAATCGAACGGATAATAGTGTGGATTGATTGATGAATTCGTTCTGGGAATTTCTTCGCCTCTCGTTTACTTACTCCACGCATCGAACGAATTAGCTCCCGGCAGGCTTCACTCCAACTGGCAGCTTCTAAAGCACAGCGGGGCTCTGATTGTCGCTTTGTGAGTGATCATTCGCGGTAGTGGCTAGATAGCTCTCGCTCGGGAGCTCAAAACACACTCCTTGCCTTTGGCAACTTGTCGCGAAAAGCTGTGACTTAAGCTTCTCGCAATCTCACGTTGCTGTGCTGCTTCTCGCAACCAAGGAAAAGGTAGAAGTCAGGAGAGCCCAAACTCTTCCTCACTTCTATGTTTTCAGCACGGGCACATTTAGAACAAGCTGTGCGGAGAAATTCTGAACGCGATTACGCACTACGGTTTTATTTTATTCGGGCGGTATATAAGTAATGCATCTGAAAATACGGAGATGTTATTTCTCTCTCTGAAGTTAGCTTGGGTACAAAAGCTCATATTCTGGTTAATAATAAAAAAAAAAGTTCTAGATATTGGCTTTCGTTTTAACAGTTAATGTAAAGTGAAAGCCTCAACCCGGCCCATTATTTCAGCTTACGATAGTGAGCGGCAACGTCCGACTGTTTTCCACAGGAGACACGACACTTTAATGACGGCTTCATCATTTTTATTCGAAGTAGGCGACGTTTTTCCTTCCACGGCGTTGACCTCCTCTTGTTCGAATGGCCCCGTCCTTGAAATTGAATTCCCAATATGGGCATGATAGTAAACAAATAAGTTCTCGTTTGCTTGGACGTGTTTTCTCCGACACCAACGGGTCTTCAACGGGTCACGAAGCGAAACCTCTCTTGCAGTTTCATCCCCTGATCGTTAACGCCTGGTGACTTGCGCAATGGTGCCCACATCACGGCGGCTCCAGGTAGATGGATGCACTGTCGAGCGAAAGGGCCGCCGACGTGCCCGCTTTTATTTCTCTCTCCTAGAAACAAGTTCAACCGCCTCAGCTATATGCTCGACAAATGTACACAGGTGTTGGGACGAATCGGAATGTCGTGGCACTGTGCCATACTCTTTCGTCACAGACTCGTTTCAAAGAAACCGCGAGGGAAACGGTCGCGACAAGATCTGCAGAGGAATCCTTCGAAATAATAGTAATACAAAAAGTCCGCATCGCGAACGCTTTAATTATACTGCACGGGAGAAATGTCAGTCGGCGTTCTAATGTTTTTTTAAATTATTTCTTTATTAGCATCCCGTGACTTCTCATTCACGTCATAAACCAACGATACTAAGAAAAAGAAAGAGACTAGCTCCGAGAAATGCTTTCCCTCCCACTCCGATCACCGGGTATCATTTGAGGCAGGCTATTTTCCTTCTCGGATCCTTGACCCTTCCAGTCGCCTTCTCGTCAAAAGTTATCCCGGCGAGTTGGTCGCGATGGACCGACGAGCCAGCGTGGGACTCCACTGCGAACTCTTAGGGAGCCCTCCGTCGATCGGAGCTCCCGTGTACAACCTTGTCGAGGTTGTGAGTTGCCAAACAAGACTCGCGAGTTGGCAGTCGTTTCCGCCTACGGCTCCGTTCTCGTCCGTCGGCCCACGGCTATTTGCCGTCCCGTTTCGTATACACGCTGGGCAGCGCGAGAGAGAGCGAGCGCGGAAAGCCGAGGAGAAGGACAGGGCACCACCAAGGTGTTTCGGGACGCACTGACTGCATGCACTACGTCTCAAGGCATCGACATTGTTGGGCGACGGCGCCCTTGACATCCGCTTTTCGATCCCAGACACGTCTAATGACTGGGCGCCGTCCCTTTGAAAGCGCCGTTCCCTGTAGGAAATCGATGCCCGAGTCGCACTCGGAAAACACGGTCCTGTTTGGGTGACTCATTCGGTGGCGCCGGATCGCGAGGACAGCCCGAACAATAGAAAACAGCCCCCGTAGACGCTTTCAACGAGTTCCGATGCTGCAGACTGTTTGTTTGTTCTCGCCGGGCAAACACGGCTCCGCCCAAATATTGGACCGAGCTGCCGAAGTTTGCTTCTCCGGAGTTCGTGTTTCTTCGTCAACCTCCCGAATTTTTTTTTTCTAGTTGGTACGACTATGATGTTGCTTGGATTATCGGCAGCGAGAAACACTCCAAAGAAGCATGGAGCACTACTCGCGGGAAATTGGGGTGGTCGTTCTCGGCGTGCTGTCAACTTCAAGGCACAAGTTAGCTTCGGCATGCACGAAAGGCGGGTAAACGACTCTATCGAAGCTTTCGAAAATTACCCTACGAATTCGCCATTTTTTTTCAACGGTACAACTCGCGAAACAGTTGTCCCGAAACAGCTCTCTGGCAGGCGTTGCAACTATACTTGTTGTCACAACAAAAGAGAGAGAAAATAAAAAAAAGTTTTTCACATTCTTTATGTGCTGCGCGAAGTAGTTCTTACAAGGTTTGTTTGTCGAAGAACAGACGATGCTTTTGGGGTTTGGAACGTGCGCGTCTTGATAAAATGACACAAAGCTAATCTTAAGATACACCTACATTTATCTTAATTGAACGCACGAAAGGGAAATTAGCAGCGTTCCGCAAAGAACCCGACTTCTTTTCTTCCTATGGTTCTTGAGGTGACTACCAGCATCGTCTACCATACTCACTGAGCACTCTAAGAAATGCCTGCGCGTCTGCTTACCCGCAAAAACAGTCGAAGAGCCAATCATTGCCATCTAGGAAATAAGCCCAGCGAATGATGACGCAGAGTCGCGGAACATCCGTTTACACCTTGAAATTAGGTCTGCGCTGTGGCATCACGCAATGCAAGCATGACGCTTTGCATTGCGTAGTGCCACAGCGCAGACTTCATTTTTTGATCTAAACGGATGTTCCGCCTCATCATTCGCTGATCTGATTTTCTAGATCGCGATGATTGGCTCTTTGAGTGTTTTGCGGGTAAGTAGACGCGCAGGCATTTCTTAGAGTGAGAGCTGAAGGAGCGCAGGGCGTGGCTTATTATGATGATCATGCTTCTTGCTTCGTGATTGGTTCTTTGAGATTGTTATCGGCCAATGCCGCATTCTCATTGGCTGCTGAGCGATAATGAAATGCTCGGGACTTGCTACGCCGCGCGGTTCTTAGGCTGTCAGTATCACTCTAAAAAAGCCTTTGCGTCTACTTTCGCCGCACAATACTCGGAGAGCCAATCACCGGAACTTACGGAGGCAGCTCAGCGAATCACGATGCCGACACATATGTTTCGAACAAAAAACGCAGTCTGAGTTGTGACATTCAGGCAATGCAAGCGTGACGTTTTGCATTGCCTAATGTGACAACTCAGACTGCGTTTTTGGTCGAAACATATGTTTCGGCTTCGTCATTCGCTGAGCTGCCTCCGTAAGTTCTGGTGATTGGCTCTCTGAGTGCTGTGCGGGAAAGTAGACGCACGGGCCTTTTTTAGAGTGTATAAAGAAAGTCAAATTGGACGTTTAGTGTTTATACAGCGTAAGGTCTGTCTGCCAGGATGGGGCGACACTGGTTTACACTGTAGATGAGCAATTTCGCCAGTGCAGTACAACTGCTAACCCGGGGTCTTTAACGTGCTCACGCAGTATGGATACACGACCGCACGCCGGTACGATGCTCATCCAGATCGAAATGGGCAGGGTGGGGCTCGAACGCAGGATCCCTGGGTTCTGCAGCGCGAGCTTTCGGCTCCACGCGCGTCGAGCTGGATGTGCGCTTTAGCCCCTCGGCCACCGATCCCCCATTTGAGTATAGCAGCATCGTCCAGAGTGCAGTGCTCTTCACATTCAGATATGTCCATTGTCGACTGGCTCAAAGCTTGATGCCTTCCCCCCCCCCCCCCCCCCCACCCCCCCACACACACACAGACACACCTTTCACTTGATTCCCACAGCGAAAGTAATACCTTTTTTGTAGTCCCAGTTTGGTGCTACGACAAAATGTCACCAGACAGTCATTCCGAAGCTGTCCATGGCACCAGCACATTAACGGAAAAAAAATTAAACAAACTGGTCGTTTGCTTCGTGAAAGTGTGTCGAGATTCCTGTAGAACAAAGTGTGGTTCCGACGTGACGCCTCCGGGGAAGTTTAAACGCTTCACCGCACAGGGATCTTGTTTTTGCGCTCGCGCAGTGCCCCCCCCCCCCCCTTCCCCCATCTTGTGTGAGCAGACGCTGGCTAGTTCGTAAACAGCGCGTTGGCACATAGCAGTAAACTCTTCGACCGACCTAAGGATCCTACAATTGTTCAAAGTCATACCCTACAATCGCGTCAAACGGCCATTCGACTGGCCTTCGATTGCGTTCCTGGTCCGTGTCTGTTGGCGGCCGCTCCACGGAGGGAACACATGTTGTCCATTTCTATGTAAAAAAAAAAATATAGACCTTTCCTTTTTCCTCTCTCGTGACATCTGTGTCGAGGTTTAAAGAGATTAAAGTCGTAAGTGCCACGATGGATATCAGCGGACAGTGAGCCAAGTGTTTGTTAAAACGAGCCATGTTGGGAGATTTACGCTGGGACTCCATTTCGCCTTGTACCCAAGATTCATGATCGTGCATTGCATTTGGATTCTCCGCGCAGAAAGCGAGCCAAGGCGATAGCTTGGCACCTTCTATTCGAATCGCCAATGACCGTGATCTGCGAAACCCTTTTCGCTAACGACAAGACGCGAACGCTTCGACGAAAACAATAATTACTGCGCTGGGACGACGAGCGCGGCGTCTGACAGGCTCAGTGTCCCAACGTAGTTTGCGTAACGAGGAAAAATAAATATTATTCACAACGTCGGCTAATTTTCTTCGATAGTCTGTCATTTATTTACGGTATTCGAGGCACAGAGTGTTGCTACTTCTGAACTGGAACCGGAGCAGACAGTGGTATTTAAAAAAAAGTAAATGTGGGCAATGACACGCGTTGGGCAACTTTATTCCCACACATAAAAATGAAAGGAAAAGTTTAACCTTCACTCTTAGAAAAGCCCGTGCGTCTACTTTCCTGCACAACACCCGGAGAGCCAATCACCGTACGTTACGGAGGCATCTCAGCGAATGACGATGCCGAAACATTTACACCAAAAAACGCAGTCTGAGTTGTGACATTAAGCAATGCAAAACGTCACGCTTGCATTGCTTAATGTCACAACTCAGTCTGCGTTTTTGGTCTAAACAGATGTTTCGGCACCGTCATTCGCTGAGCTGCCTCCGTAAGTTGCGCTGATTGGCTCTCCGGGTGTTGTGCGGGAAAGTAGACGCACAGACTTCTTTTTAGAGTGTTAGCGTAACAAAACAATTTCCATGATTAGAAAAAAACGACTTGAATTGCACTTTTGAAATCAATATTGTTTCGACGCGTCCTCTCAGATTAAAGACAGTTTTTGTGCATAAGTTTCTTGAAATTTGTTTTTGTAGGAAGGTGACGTATTTCGTTTTATTCATTTTCAACATTCTAATTTAAAAGATATCAACAACAACATAACAGCTTGCGCGGTGTATTGTTGTCCGATATTTTATTGCGGGTAATCAAGTCATGATTGATAAGGGCAGCACTCTTCCCCTCCCTCCGCCAAAAAAAAAAAAAATTAAAACACTAAAACACACAAAAAATATGGCTGCGAACATTTATGAGAGCGAAGGACATCCAACTAACTTAGAAAACTGAAACCGTCCTAAAATAAAAAAATAAAAAAAATAAAAACACAACCGCAGGACGTGGCGAAACTCGGAAAGTTTGACGAACTCCAGGAATATATAGTTTTCTTTTCTCGCGGCATTTCGACACAAGTTGGGCCGCAGACTGTTATTATTAATAAAAATCCTCACCCTCCCCCCCTCCCGCAAAAAAAAAAAAGAAAAAGAAAGAAAGAAAAGGAAAGCAGAAAAAAAAGGAAAAGTACATATACAACGCCGGTTACTTTTCTCCGTTTTGCTCTGCCTCGGGTGTGTTCATTAGGACGAATCGTTCACTGCCTTTCTTCGCCCCATCCGATGCCGGATGAAACCAGACGTCTCTAGGCGATCCGCGGCGCCTCCTCGGCAGCGACTTGGCGGCTTCACGGTGCCAATTTACAAATTAATTCACGCACGAGTTACAGAAAACACAGCGCGCTATGCCGTCGTCCAAATTTGTCGAAGACGAGACCTGTTGCCGCTAACGTGTGCCAACGTGCCTAATTGGTGTACCGGGCGTGCAATTATCCCCGCAGCTCGGACGAAGCAAAACAAGTCGATTATTTATGAGCAGCGTCCCTGACCTCCGACGAAGGTCGGCGACGTTTATTTTTTCTATGGACGGGCCGCCTTCCCCGCCGAGGCCTCCTTGCCGCAGTGGCCCTAATCGCCCCGTGGCTCGGAGTATACGTTTCATTGATCTCATTTCGCAACTTGATAGGCTGCGGGCGACACAATAGCCGTGGAGGGTCGGTTGCAAACTGGGCATTGTTCCCGGGAACGACAGACGAGCGACCGATATGGCCGCGGACGCGCAAGGGGCTGCTCGAATGCACGTCGAGGCATTGATATTGCGTCGAACAACGGAAGACGAGTGCGAGAAAAGAAGAGCCATATTTGAACAATTACGCGCTGTATTGTGAGGTGGAAGGAGGTGAATGAGATCCCACAACAATAGTTTTAAAAAAGTATTTAAACCAGTCAAATTTCGTAACGTCCAAGATTAGAGGTCCCTGACCCAACTATACAACGGGACCACGGGACTCTTTGCATTGTTCTACGTATTTATACCGCGCATATTGGCTAAATAATTTTTTAGAGCGCAGCTCTTAGGCGCCCGTTTCCGCCTTGAGCGGCGTCGCCGTCGCCGTCGGCGTAACCGCGCGGTGCATGATGGGCAAATTTCCCCGCTAAATTTAGCGGAAAATTTTCCCCGCTAAATTTAGCGGGGAAAATTTCCTCCTCCTCGAGGTCACGTGACCTCCAGGCCACGTGACCCCCCCTCTCTCCGAGGTCACGTGACCCCCCCCGTGCCTTCCCCTCCTCCTCAAGAGCTGCGCTCTAATCCGGCGTTACAGGGAGTAGTAAACGGCTTTCATTTTTTCTCTTTGAATTAGGAATGGTGCTTGTTGATTGGGTTCGAAGATTCTCGTTTCATGCGTTGTATTTCAACCCCCCCCCTTTCCCCCTATTGCATGCTATGTACGAGCTTGTAAGGTACTAAGAACATAAATAAAGTCGACTTCGTACGTCGAAATAAAAAAAACAAAAAGCAGCAGCAGTAAACAGTGATTCAATCATACAGTAGAGATAACAGGAAATAACTGAAAATATCTCGAAGATGTTTCCTGTGCGCACACGTTCTTTTTTGAGCACCGGTCCAGATTACGGAAAAGGATGGAGTCCGCGATGCTACCTGCTATTTCCTGCGCTGTACAAATGAAAAAAAAAAAGAAAAAAAAAGAACGAGTTTGCGAGTAGTCTGCGCTTGACAACTCCATTTACTTCACTGAAACGCGGCATCTCAGCAGATGCAAGTTTCTTGTCAGCGGAAAGAACCCAGTTCAGTGAACTTTTGCATCGTTCAGTAGCGCATTGGAGAAAGAGAGAGCGCGCGAAGCAAAACGAAAGCACGCGTCGAGCTCCTCCTCCCTCCCCGTTAGGCGGAAATACGAGACCGGGACATCGGGCGAGAGAACAGAAGCCGAAAGACAAGACGGAATCTCCGACCTCCGACATTCTCTCGCGTCCCTTCGGACAGACTCGGGTTTCAGTCGGGATTTGTCTCCATCCGCCACCGCTGCCCGTGTGCTCGCTCTTAATTAGAGCTGTGGACGCCCGTTCCGTCGGCACGTTTGTACCTCTCGCGCTAACGAGCCAGGGAAGCAAGAAGGGACCCGGAGGAGAACGACAAGGAGATCGTAGGCTAACCAAGGAAGCACACCGATTTCCTGCATTTTATCTCCATAAAAAAAGGGCAATACACTCTAAAAAAAAAGCCCGTGCGTCTGCTTTCCCGGACAACACTCGGAGAGCCAATCACCGCAACTTACGGAGTCAGCTCAGCGAATGACGACGCCGAAACATATGTTTAGACCAAACAACGCAGTCTGAGTTGTGGCATTAAGCAATGCAAAACGCCACGTTTTGCATTGCTTAATGTCACAACTCAGACTGCGTTTTTTGGTCTAAACATATGTTTCGGCGTCGTCATTCGCTGAGCTGACTCCGTAAGTTGCGGTGATTGGCTCTCCGAGTGTTGTGCGGGAAAGCAGACGCACGGGCTTTTTTTAGAGTGTATTTCACGCGACGTCGTTGGTGCTTTCGGCTAATCTTAGCACGTGTTTCCGTCGAGACGACATGAATACAATTTTATTGACGATGTTCACCACGTGTTTTCGAGCCTGCTTCGTCTTTAGACCGCCAGGCGCTGTTAATATCTGATTCGTTCGAGAAAGCTGACGAGCGAACCTGCCGCCGCAGCTTTTCTGTTCTAGCCGCTAGAGCGCCGTCGATTTCTGCTGGAGTCGCCAACGCAGGCGAGCAGTTAAAAGTAAGGCTTTTATGTTTGTGGGATGCGTAGGGAAGCTCGGAGGTATGAAAGCAATTTTCAGACGTTCGAGTATAGTATGTTAGAAAAGCGCTGCAGCAAAGGCTATACAAGCGGGAGCGGCAGCGGATGATACGCCCAAAGCCAATCATCGTGCTTGCGCTAAGCAGCCGAAGAGAGAAAAAGGAGGACAAGAAAACAAACAAGTGTACCTAGAAAGTTCGTCCCGGTTGTTTACGCTCTAGAGGTAGAGGGGAAGGAGGAAATAATAAGAAGAGAAAAAAAATAAACGTTCACGCTGCATATCAATGCAAGGAACAAGGGAGCAATCGATATGCGAAGTACATGACCATAGTCATCATTGCATTTCTTTAGCTATACAAAATATCCTATGTGGTTCGTTACATCCATGGTGTAAATCTGGCATAATTATTACGCAACGCGAAACCGTAGCAGAAACAAAAAAAGTGGTCTGTGAAGAGAAACAGACACAGGAGGGCCCCGTCCCCTTGTGTACGTTTCTTCTCCCATTCTTTCTTTTAATATATTTTTCTTCGGCGCAGGTCTTTTATGATGAAAAATGATGGGCCCGTTTCGTGGGTTGGGGCGCGACCTGATTATCCCTCTAGTTCATCAAGACACTGGCGTAAAGGGTAGGAGCATTGCGTAGCAGTAAACAATATTACCCAGTTAATTCGCGGTCTTAATCGGCACCGGCCTTAATGAGCGAGGAACTAAGAGGCCCCGAAAATGAAGCGTTGATGATTTGATGTTGTTCCCATCAGAGCGAGCACCGGCATCCCACAAAACAGGCATCTGGGTCACGAGCGCTTATCTGCAGAATGACGGAAGACTGACAAATATTTAAAAGAAAAATAATATATATGATAATAAATAAAAAAAAGTCCTCCCCATCGACTAAAAATATCCCCACCGGACGAAAGACTCGGATGAGCGGTGAAGGATGACTTCAGAGCTCTGCCGTGATTATAGTTAAAAATATATTACCGGCTGTGTTTATGCTCGAGACACAAATAGAGGAAGGGGTAACGGAGTTTGTGGAGGCTCCTTTATCCCTTTCTGCGATATGACGTTTTACCAGAGTATTTCTTTCCAAGTGTTGGCACGCACAATTCTAATTGAGGTAGTTCCGATAACTATAGGCAGGTTAGCCGTACAACATTAAAAAAACCCGCTAACCTAATTGTAAAAAGAAAGAAAAAAGAAACAGAGTAAGGACAAACTTACATTCAAAGTAAGAACTTGCATGCGTGCATGAGTTTTTAAACCAGTGCAGAACGTGGAAAATGTTAGATTTTTACCATGATGTGCTAGTTGGCTATTTTACCTAATCGTGGAGCCGCAATATAGTAGGGCATACAGAAAATATATTTTAGAGTTTTTCGTGCTATAAATTAATAAAACACGATAATATTTGGGCTAAAAAGATAACAGCAGTAAGTGATCACTTCACAACAATGAAGGCTGCAAGTTTTAACCAATGCACGATTGAGTGCACGTTCGGCTCTATTCTTCGAGCACCAACTCATAATTTACTACGTAACTTGAAGGATGTAATCATCATGGATAATATCATGTTGAATAATACACCACGACACTCATGTAAATTGTCTGACTATAAGGTCGACTCGCTAAACATGCGCTTTTACAAAACAACAACAACAACAACAACGGTATTTATCATCACGTGATCAGTATAGAAACCTGTGCTTCAGTGTGCGGGGGCTAATATTTGAAACAGTTTGAGGTTGTGCTGTCTGTATTAGAAAAAGTAAAACTCTCGAAGCCTCACCTAATATTTTGTTACAGACAACATGTGAGTCATCGTTAATTGTTAAACATGAATGTGCTCCAGGAAGGATGGTTGGAATACACATTTATTGCTTAAAGCTTGCGGTCTCTCTTCGGTGTGGCAGGCGCGCTAGAGTAAATTTTATCTGCAAATATTAAATGGACTGAAAACTAGGTAAATAAACTATGAATCCATATGTTTAGAATCGGTGTTTCGAGTCTGTTTTCACACTTAAATGACTACTTGCACTTCAGCTGAGTCCAACTAAGTTCTACCTTCCGAATACAAACACGCACACACAAACCCAGCCATCTCTAAAAGAACCCTGAAAAGAAAAAAAAATATGTTTTTTTTTTATTTAAACACTCTGATTGGGACACGCGTGTCAAAAAATTAATTTTTCCTGAAATAACAAATTTAGAGCAATATTGATGGCGCGAGACGCGATTTAGTCGGTAGTCACCTCTTTTCTACTTGTTTTCTCTCTCGGCATTTCGGGCGCTTGGAGGAGAGGTGGATCGGCTTCGCCTTCACGTTGAGGTGGAAAGAGCGAATGACCCATAGAGTTATTATAATGTACGCTAGAGGTTCAAGTGGCGCTAGTGTGCTGACGCAAACTGAAGCAGACAGCAACCAATCGAAAATTGACTTCCGGTAATGCATTTGTATGGGAAAAAGTGAGTGCATTTTCTCCCTTTGCGCGATCATAAGAGCAAATATCCCGAATAATTAGTGCGTACTAGGTAGCTTGGAACATTTCTCAGTCAGGCCGATGAAATAATTGGTCAGTTATGGCGTTTTTCTTTTAAAATCGTTGCATTAAAAACGGTGCTAAAACGGCTTCGCGCGTGTATTTATGTGCACTGTCGGACACTGTTAACTCGAACACGACGTCTGCGTTTTTCACCATGAGGGATATACGTGCCAAACGAACGAAGGACATCTGGAAACCAAGTGAGACGGCAAGAACTAGTACTCAGTAACACTGGATCAGTAACTACCCATGCATGTACGATCAAAATAAATTGAAGGCCACATAATATATTCCGATTTTAAATAAGTAAGTACCGCTTTATTCTTTCTGCTCTGTGCGAAGATGCTTGTTCTACGTTCAAAATATCACCCGCACGCTCGAAATCGTTGAGAACAAGTGCCCGATAAAAGCTGCCCGGCAGAGAAAACAATACGAAGAGAACCTTTAATTCATAGCCCATGTACTTTATTGTTTACGTTTTGAATGTTTTGTCGGCTCATGCACGACGGGGTCATTTTCATATAGTGACAGGACTGGCATATTAGCAATATATATAAGCGTCACCGGAATGCTGGCGAACCTTGAACACACTCTATATTCCTTTCGATTGTAATTTTGCTTTGAATCGTCGCTTGTTTTTACACACCTGCTGCGGAACACATGTTTGGGACTGAAATGTAGCGAAGTTAAACATCGTTCGCTGATGAAGACAAATGCGCTAACTAAAGCAATTACACTTTTACAATGTTAATCAAGGCACATACTATTCGGTACGACCCAAATAACCAAAGTGTTCCGTGTTATTTTCCGGCGAAGAGACAAAATGCACGCGCGTTTTCCCATAGGAATGCACAGGAGCACCGCAAAAGTAGACTGGTTGCTGTCTGCTTCAATTTGCGTCACGGAAGTCGCACAGACACTAGCGCCAGTTGAACCTCTAGCGTACATTATAATAACTCTATGGGATAACCATTCCGTGACGTTATGGACTTTGCGCGCAGAATTTCAAACAAATCTCTCGCCGTCAATATAGCTCTAAAAATGTTTTTTCGCGTAAACTTTACCTTTTGACACGCGTGTCGCAACCAGATTGTAAAAAAAAAACATTTTTTTTTTGAAGGGCATTTTAAAAAATAGATAAACAAAATCAAACTACTGCACTCTAAAAAAAAGCCCGTGAGTCGACTTTCCGCACAACACTTGGAGAGCCAATCAGCGCAACTTACAGAGGCAGCTCAGCGAATGACAATGCCAAAACATATGTTTAGAAAACAACAAAAAAAAACGCAGCCTGTGTTGTGACATTAGGCAATACAAAACGCCACACTTGTATTGCCTAGTGTCCCAACTCAGACTGCGTTTTTTGGTCTAAACATATGTTTCGGCATCGTCATTCGCTGAGCTGCCTCTGTAAGTTGCGCTGATTGACTCTCCGAGCGCTGTGCGGGAAGTCGACTCACGGGCAATATTAAAAGTCCGGACACCTCGTCCGTGTTCATTTTTGCCAAACGAGTACCGACTTATCTTTCGGGTACCTCCTCAAGCCTTGTCTCCTTCCACTTGCATTTTATCTTTTCAGCAATCATTTTCTCGATTTCGTTTTGCAGCGGTATATTTTTCGAGTACGATAACGATAAAAATGATGTGACGATTCGCTGAAGCGTTTGGAAGGTGCTGATTTGTAATTACTCTACAAGTTCATTAGTCAGCCACCCCACGGAAAACATAAAAATTAAACTAGGAGGATAACCTAATTTAGCCATTGCCTTCTCAAGAACAACACAAACACGACGCGTTCGTTAATGGTTTAATGAGTTGTTGCGGCTTTCGGCGGTAATTAATAACGAGAGGACGGCCCCCGCCGAACGACGGCCCGAGAGAAAAAAAACGTATTTTAGACTCCGGGTGACGAACGCGCTGCAGTGTAGGCCAATTGCTGGAACCCGACGGCTGATTCCGACCCCAGGAGTGCACTCGGCCCGTCTAATTGCTCCAAATGGTTAGGGGCGTGCAGCATAATTAAGAAACCGCGCAGTTCCGTTCGTCCTCTAAGGCGGCGGGTCACGTCTCAACCCGAAGAAACCGCTTGATGAGAGCGCGCACTTGGCAACAATTAGGGCCGAGCGGTGCCCGTGTCACTCCGACTTGGGTTGCTACATCGTGCGAGCAACGCCCGCAGAAAAACGGCAACTCCGAGCTCCGCAAGTCTACAGCGGCGCCAGAGAATTCCGCTCACGCTAACCGGTGTATAGTAACTAACTCTCGGACTGGCGAGTAACCCGACCGATTACCGGGAACGCCTGACTCGGCACCACGGCGCGCGCGCTCGGAGCGAGCCGCCGAGTTATGCTTCCCGAAAGCGTTCCACGCGGAGGGTGGGTGCATATTTACACAGCGTCGACCAGAGCGCGCAGGTAAATCTTCCGCGAGCCCCTGTTTATCTTCTTTTTTTTTGTTGTTTTTTGCACGGGTCGTCTAAGAAACGAATTTAGCCATGATCACCCAGCGGGCCCCCAAAAATAGCCGGCTGCTTTCGGCCGCCATCTCTAGCCTCCCACCAAACTCGCCGTCTTCGTGATAAGAACACGCGCAGCACGCAAGAGAGAAAAGAATGGCAGAAAAGAAACGAGCTTGCCATATAACGGATTCTTTCGCTGAAGCGGTTGCGCGCGCCCCGGGTCGAGAGACCTGCCACGCAGACAGAACCCCGGAGCGCAAGGTCCGCGATCCAGCGAGTAATGAACGGCCACGAGCTTCGCTTCTAAACACACTAGACATTCGTGTGTGTGTGTGTGTGTGTGTTTTTCGGGGGAGCACCGGAATAGCAAGCGAAGAGCTCGGGCTCTTTCCTTTGGAAACCTTTCGGTGGCGCTGTCTGCGTACCGTCCGAGTTTACACGCGCGAGAGCAAATAAACGATTCCTGCGCGCTTAACAAAGCCTTCTGCGAAGTTGTGTTTTTCTCTCTCTTTCTCTTTTAGACGTACTGATTTTTTTTTGTGCTCTTTTTCCCGGGCTTTTGGAAGGGGGTCAGTTTTCGCTTTGCTCTGTGTACTCAGTGGAAAAACGACACGAAGACCACTGGAAGCTTATTTTATCGTCTCAATTATTAAGCGGGGAGACCCCTATTCACACTTCTGGAGTGGCGGGAAATAAGAAAACGTGTCACTCGAGACTCGGATGTTTTTGTCCCTCTTCTTTTGTCACCCGACTCCTTCGTACACTGTCCGTGCTTACAGATACACTTACGGCGCGCAAATGTAATTTCAAGGGTCGCGTTCAAGCGGCGCCAGCAACTTGCATATACGAGCGAATGCCGGTGGAATGTTAGTTTCAGCTAACCTCGGAGCATAAAATGCCGGAAATCTCCGTGGAGGTGCTCGTCTGTGGTGTGCACTTTCGCGGTCACCGCATTCCCTTCGCATGCAAAGATGAGAGTCCCTTGCTATGGCACACTAGATAAGATTTTACTCGTTGTTGTAAGTTCAGCGCTCTGCAGCGATAAGTTGTCGCTCTTAATCTCCGGTTAAGTCTGACTAGGGCAGTTCAGAACGCAATGGTCGTGGGTTGCGGTCGCCACGTCGACATCAAGGTAAACGCCGGCTTCAATTCCGACCCGCTCATTTCAAGCTTGTTTGGATAAATACTTTAGAAATGCCGTGCGAGCGAAGTGGAGGGTGCGAATATACCTTGAAATAAGAAATTTGATTAATATATCTTACCGTGTACAACTTGAAACTGATTGTGCCTATACGCGCAGTCTGCTTGTAAAGCAGTTATGTTTTATTTCACATTGAGGGCAGCTTGCAGTGTTGCGATTAGTATTTATTAATAATTGGGGGTTGTGGGGATATTTATACAGCGTGTAGTTGGTCAGCCATTTAAAGTTGCGACGATTCACTCTTTGTAGATGAGCAATTTATCCAGTGCAGTACAACCGCTAGCCATGGGGTTTTTAACGTGCACCACGCAGTAGTGATACACGACCGCACGCCGGTACGATGCTCATCCAGATCGAAACGGGCATCGGTGGGGCTCGAGCCCAGGATCCCTGGGTTCTGCAGCGAGCTTTCGCTCCACGCGCGTCGAGCTGGGTGTGCACTTTAGCCCACTCGGCCACCGATCCCCCTAGTATTTCTTATTTTTACTGACGTCAGTCTGTGCGGAAAATTGCCGGACCTCTTTAGTATTACTATTAAATCTGCGAGAAGCAGGTTGGATGTGCCAACGGAGCAGTTACATTTATCTAGACCGGTATTACCGTAACAAAGACTATACGACAACTTTAGACGTATAGACATTGACGCCTATCTGGCAAGGGCTGCCATCCCGTTGGTGGAAGTCTTATTTCCCGTACTATAGCGAAAATCATAGTTTTTGTTTATACTTCTCGCCACTCGGTCTTGATTTCGTTTTATAATTTTTTTTGTTTTTCGTAAATACTATTAATCTTTGAGGTTTATTGCAGAACGTTATAGAATAACGTATTATGAGCACATGATGCGAGCATTTGAGTCATGTGCTTACGACGCAAGAAACTCGTTAATATACTCTTGCGTCGCACAAGCTTCGCAACGTAACTGCGCTTCCACTGATGCTGGCGCATGCGGATAGCACGATGCCACCAAAAAGGCGCCTCGGGTTATTCGGCACGCCCCACATCGCAATCTCTTTTGTTTCTGACAGGGCTCACACTCGAGGAAGGATGGCGAGTCACGGGCGACGTCACATGCACGATCCCAACTCGGAGGCGTACAAAGCATACATGGCCGCCACCCTGGAGCGCATGCGCAGAGAATACGAGCGCCGCCGGCGTGAGGAGGCCGAGCGCAATGCCCGAGCACGAGGCAAGCGGCTGCTCATTGAACCACTCAAATGTTACTTACAGCTCGATTAATTTAAGAGCCATATATCTAAAGAGAGAAAAGAGCAGGTCATAAAAGAGTGAAGGTGCCAACTGGAGGCACAAATAATACATCCAGAAAGAGTCAATAGAACCACGCTTCGGTGACTTTCAAAACAGCAACAAAAAAAAGTTTTTTTTTTTTTTTTTAAAGTGCATTGCTTTTAAAATGGGCCGATCGATTTTGTCCAGTTCGGTTTCATTTAAATAAGCATAGCAAAAACAAGAAATTTTTGGGAAACAAATAGTAAATTATTGATTTCTGAAATAAAGAAATATTCGCCATTTACTAAAAAATAAAGCTCTAGACAACAAAATTCTTTCTTACAAGAGAAGCTGGATTTAAACTTTCCATTCATTTAAAGTTTAGAAAAACTATATTATTTTATTTTTATTTTTGTATGAACTCACGTTACTTTTAATTTACCACTGGAGAACGCACTGGAAACCGACAGCTCATATACCTTCTCACACCAAAACACGACAATCCTTTCTCGCTCTTAGGATAGTGGAAAGTTTAAAGACTGCTCGGTCGACCAACAAATAACCTCAGCCCTCATGGACCGGTGCAGGTACCAAGGCAATTGAAGTGGACACTATCGAGGCGTACCCCAAGGAGAATGCCAAGCACCACCACACTGAGATGTTTGACGTGTTCGAGTCTGGAGAGCCTCCGCTTGTGTTGCGAAGAGGCCAGTCTTTCTTCATGGCAATCCGCTTCAAGCGGGACTACGACCCGATGACGGATGAAGTCTACATCGACTTCAGCATCGGTGAGTCAAATGACATTTGGTCAAACATAGCCTATGCTTTAGGCTAATGGGCGACGTGTGAACAGCTGCCGACGCACGTATAGGTCTTTTAAGGAAAAAAAAGTTGGGTGATAACATACATTATGAGTTCTCATAATGCCAGATTAATATTAATGATGCCTTAAAGAGGCATCTTTTAACGTTATAAGCGTACCGCGGTGGCGTAATCGACTGTCCTAAAAACAGTTTCCGGAAATTATCTAGTGATAATTCTTCATTAAGACTTCGGAAGACTCAATTTTCGGCAGATTCATTAACCTCTTTGTCACTTTGCTTGCTCTTTACTTCATTTCTGTTTTTCGTTAATTCTTCGGTAATCATCAAATGCACGCATGCCACAGGTGGTTGCTGAAGCATCACTTTGCATCTCGTTAATTACCGTCTTTCGCACATCACAGTGACCTAGCAGCGACGAAGAAGCCTCTACCATTAGCGCTTATCTGAAACTCCTTGCAGTTCAAACCTTTTCCGCGATAGCGTACCCCGGAACGCACCACTGAAACGTCTTCCTGTTGCAGGCCCCAACCCCGAGCTCAGCAAGGGTACCTTCATGAGTCTTCGCGTCCCTGCACAGAAGGGCGAGTTCCGCCTCGCACCCGCCAGCTGGGAAGTCCGCGTGACGCACCACGACCGCGCCGTACTCTCGGTCCAGGTGTTCGTACCTGCCGGCGTAAGCGTCGGAAGCTGGAAGTTGTCTGTGCTGGGACGAAGCAAGAACGATCCTGAAGCCAAGTCCAAGTTCCGCCTTGACAAGGACGTCTACATTCTCTTCAACCCTTGGTGCAAAGGTAAAGCGTCTGGTCACTGTGGCCGATGATCTTGGGGACACGTCCGTAGCCGTCAAAACTAGTCGATAGGCTGACGACAGTAGAAGACCGCTAGGGAGGCTTGAATTCCTAGAGGTCCTGCAGAAACATCGACGGATATGCAGCTATCTCACAGACTTTAAATCCAATTTTCAAGAAGACACCATAATGCGACGATTGCTTTCTAGAGGACCTTGTCTACATGGAGAACGAAGACTGGCGTCGGGAATACGTCCTCGATGACGTGGGAAAGATCTACATGGGCTCCTGGAAGCAGCCACAGGGTCGACGATGGATTTTTGGACAGGTTTGTTTCTCCTAACCGGTCTCGTAAGCTCGTGGACAGGCTTAAACGAATGCGCAGGTGAATAGTTATGAGCACGAATGGACAAAACGTCTACTCGAAGCTTCGGCACACCTTTTCAAAATTTCACTGGATGGTTCCTAACACAATCTATTTCACGTATTGTTTATATAAAAATATATTAAGTCGAATGAATAAGCACGTTTGACAGATTTGAACGGAAATGGTGTCGAATTCTAATCACTATTTGTGGAGCTGTCCAGGACCAATCTGTAATACGGAAACACTTCCTTCGCACATCTCGCCAAGATAATTGAAATTAAACGTGAGATCGCGCCACCCGTTGTAGCCTGACATACAGTATTGGCGGATTTAATGTTTACCAGTGAAGAATACGCGAATGCGATCACAGGGCATGCATGCGACCTCTACCTTGTGAGCCTTGCTCTCTAAGTGTAACTGCTGGTACGGGATTTCCGGCTACATCGGAACCGCATAGTCAGGGACCATGTTAGCACGACATAAGCTTTAAGGTCCCCTGCTTTGTCCACAGTTCGGCGAGTTGGTGCTTCCGGCGTGCACACTTCTTCTGGAGAAGTCCAAGCTTACCTACGCCGCCAGGGCGAACCCAGTGAAGGTGGTGCGAGCCATTTCTGCAATGGTAAGATCCCTATACTCTAACGATTTCATCCTTGACAGAACGCACTGCTCCCGAGACAAGAAACAGGCTGACTTCGGCTGAACAGATGTTCAGCCCAACTCAGCCTGCAAAGTAAAAATAAGTTCAAAATCAAGCGGGGCGCCAACTGCGAAAGAAGACAGAGTTTAGAAATTTGGACAGAATGACATAGAATATAAACTTCGGCGACCCGAAAATAGGCAAGGTCGCTGAACAAAACGATGAAAACTACTGAAGTACCTCCTAAGTTCTTCTATTAAAGAATAATGATTTCGAACCTTTATGTTATCATCAAAACCATGAAACGGTCGTCCAGGTTAACAGTGCAGATGATGACGGACTCATCACCGGAAACTGGTCGAGCAACTATGACGACGGAACCGCGCCATGGATGTGGACCGGAAGCAGCGCCATCTTGGAGCAGTACGTCAAGACTCGCAGGGGAGTCCGTAAAGCACGGACAATGCTGGGTCTTCGCCGGAGTCTGCAACACAGGTGCGTTGGAAAATGCTGAATGCTTAATGTCACACTCTCAGACGAAAAAAAATCGACCAACAAGAAACGCCGTTTCTGAGTTCGTCTCGAATTATACAAGACACAAAGTTCCCTTACAAAATTATGCACCTATACATCCTAAATCCTCTTCAGAGTTTCTTGGTTCTCTTACCTCATTTTTATTTATGCGTCTTTCCTTTGAATAAAACAGTGCCTCTCCATTTGGGGGCCGTAAAAAGCGCGCTTCGTCTGTCTCGAAACAAAGCTCTTTCTGGTGTCTTCGAAGGGAGCCCACTCAAGATTCAAACTTTTCAGCCACTGAGAAACAAATGAAATGACTTCGACTAAACTAATGACACGGTACATTGAGGCAATCTTTACCTTGCCTTGGCTTTCACAATTCCTTCTCTTTCAAGCAAAAGTGACTCTTTTTTTCTCTCTTTGATTCGCGCAGTCTGCAGGGCCCTGGGTATTCCGTCGCGCCCAGTGACGTGCTACGCCTCGGCGCACGACACAGACGAGAGCATCACGATCGATCGTTACTTCGACAAGGAGGGCGAAGAACTCAAGAAGTACTCCAGAGATTCCATATGGTTAGTGTTCACGAAACAGAGAATCCACGTGTATGCCATCATACTGAAAGTGATTACTTGGTCCGTATGTTTCCGCTGAAAAAAGGAAAAAAAACCGGCAGGACTCGCGACAGATATCTTTCAACTCGAAAGGATGTCTAGTTCGTTTAATCAAGAGCGTTTATTTTTGTCTTCCTTCGAATGCTATCCCTCGCATTCCTTGAAAATCTTATCAAAGTTCATTTTGACTGAAATACGAAAAAAAAAAGCGATTTCCACTCTGATGAAGTGCGATGCTCTTATCCGCCAGGAATTTCCACGTCTGGAACGAGGTCTGGATGGCTCGGAGAGATCTCCCGCCGGGATACGGCGGATGGCAGGCTATTGACGCTACCCCACAAGAAACGAGCGATGGTAAGTGGCGCTTTATACAGCTGCCAATCTGTAAACGCTATGGAGAAGGCTTTCATACTTAACTCTGGATTTCTTCGGTACGGTCAGGATTCTACCAGGTTGGCCCCTGCTCCGTTGCTGCCGTGAAAAGGGGAGAAATCGGCTACATGTACGACTCGCCCTTCGTGTTCGCCGAGGTGAATGCCGACATCGTCCACTGGAAGGAGGACCCCAGCAGCACCTTCGGATGGGAGAGAAGCAAGACTCTTACTTATCAGTACGTTGGACAAATATCGCGAGGGCTTCGTGGTGGGGTCAACGACCTAATTTGTGGCATGTGCTTAGTGGAGATGAATAAAAAGGCAAAAAAAAGTATCAATTTATCCATGTCCACCAGGGCGATTTTCTCGTAGCCGCAATATACAGACACCACTCTACAATCAGGTTGTAAATAATCCATCTTTTTATAGTTCACCAAGGTTGAACGTTAAAAAAAAAGAGACCTTTATCGCGTTTATAACTAAGAGCTTGCTCTGCGAGCGTTACTTAAATGACCCTTATGTATATTTCAAACCCATAGTGTAGCCGAGATAATTATAAGTTTTATCCTTGAGAAAGCAAATTGAAGATAGTATGGTGTGCTTTAGTTTGCATTCGCGTACATCTGGACTCGTATTGCTTTTATTTGGCTGAGGTCTACGCTTCTATCTCTCAGCCTCAAATATTTTTTTTTCTTTTTCAAATTTTTTAGAAGTTTGGCATTCTTTTTTTTGTGTGTGTTCGTTTCGAATGTACTAATAAACATAACTTTTCCAGCATCGGACTTGGTGTACTAACGAAGAAGGCAAACATGTCCGTCCAAGAAGGCATGGAGGATGCCGAAGACATCACAGCCTCCTACAAGTGCAAAGAAGGTGCGTGGTGCTGTCGAACGTATAATCGTGGACCTTAACTATGAAAAAGAAACACGGCTGTGTAATATCTGATTTTTACCATTAAGATGTCAGAACGTATGCAATCACAATGTTGCGAACCATGTGGGTTCCCTGTTAGGCAAAACCTTTTGCATTCATGGAAAGTCGTTGCATCACTCGCACTTTTAAGAGCGATGTGTGTAATTAATTACAACTTTTCGCACGTTGATATTATCAATAGCAATTTGGCGTATGTTCTTAAACCTACGGGTTGTGCATCTGCAGTCCCGTGACCCGCTGTTAACCGTGCCATCGTTCATAGCCTTAAAAGACGGATGTTCGTGTGATAGAGCCCTAGATTCGTTTTCTAGCTGAACAAAGCTCATACGAGTCTCTTCGTCTCACCCCGCGTCACTAAGGCCTTTTCGAGCAAAGAGAACGGCGAATTGCCGCCATTCTATGCCTGCCACAAACGAGACGCGATCTCCGCGCAGGTTCCGAAGAAGAGCGCATGGCGGTGCTGAACGCGGCGCGCAGCGGAGGCCTGTCGGTTCTATTCGACCTGCCGAGTCCCCGGAACGAGGACGTGACCCTGAAACTGCAAGACATTGAGAGCGTGATGATCGGCCAGCCATTCAGCGTCACCGTGAGCATGCGCAACGAAAGCAACGAGCAGCGCACCGTCAGCGCAGTCCTGTCCGCCTCGTCCGTTTACTACACGGGCATCATCGCGCGCAAGATCAAGCGAGACAAAGCCACGTTCGTGCTCCAGCCACAAGATGGTTCGTTGTTGTTCGTACCCTATAGTTTTTTCTGGGACTCGCAGGGAGCCTAGAGCCACTAGAGTAAGCGACGCTGCAGAGAAACGACACTTCAGCCATCTTGGTGCGCAAAACCGTGGTTGCCAGACGTCTGAAGCTTTATATGACATCGCAGGAAACGCTCTTCCGTCCTCCAGTAATATTCAAACAGCCCGGGACGGAACAAATCGATATCGTCTGGGCTTCCTGAGAGCATATCTGAAGTTCGGGAAGTCGTATTTTCAAATCGTAACTATCTCCGATTCCGCCCACTCTGCACTAATCACCGATATGGCGGCGCCCACAAAGGAATCCAGGAATGGAGTGCCGATACTTTAACTTATTCAGTGGCTCGATGGGTATCTTATCTTTCTATAGTCCCTTTATTCTGGATGCACAGTTCCTCCGGTTCACTGCCGAGTCAGATTCTATTGTAATCACGTAGCCAGGTGAGGAGGGCCGGGAGTCTTTATGGCGACCAGGTTTTGCCAATGCCAACCGAGGGCAGAATCACGCGTGAAGATCATGGAGATCTACACTCTAAAAAAGTCTGTGTGTCTACTTTCACGCACAGCACTCGGAGAGCCCATCAGCGCAACTTACGGAGGCAGATCAGCGAATGACGATGCCGAAACATATGTTTGAGACCAAAAAACGCAGTCTGAGTTGTGAGATTAAGCATTGCAAGCGTGACGTTTTGCATTGCTTAATGTCACAACTCAGACTGCGTTTTTTGGTCTAAACATATGTTTCGGCATCGTCATTCGCTGAGCTGCCTCCGTAAGTTGCGGTGATTGGCTCTCCGAGTGCTGCGCGGGGAAGTAGACGCACAGGTCGTTTTTTAGAGTGCATAGCTGTGCCCATGAAAGGAGACCTTCCGCGTTGTGAATGTTTTTTCCACCATTTTAATAGGGGGCACGCGCAAATACTACATAAATTAATGGTCAAACCACGACCTTTGTAGCCCCGCTGGCCAGAAACACGTCGGTGCCGTAGCCTTTAACACGTTGGCAGACTGCCGCGCTGTCGATGAGTGCATGCCAACACGGGGAAACTCGCCTTTCGGAGGGACATAGATTTGTTTTTTAAACGTTGTCCAAGTACCACTATGCTATAGATAACAGCATACGGACCACTCTGTATACTTTGTTCACGAGATTCCGGACTTTTGGATATAAAACTTACCAGGACAACATTTTATGTTCTTCTTTGCAGAGGAGGTGCTCTCGTTGACGGTGGAACCCAGGGAGTACTTGGACAAGCTGGTGGACTTTGCGATGGTCAAGATCTACGTGATCGCCAATGTGAAGGAGACGCGGCAGACATGGTCCGAAGAAGACGATTTCACCGTGACCAAGCCTCGTCTGAGCATCGAAGTAAGCCGTCGATTCCCAGCCTAACGCTGGCCCCGATTTCCCCTGAGTTCGTCCTCTCTGGCCCGAGAATTAAACTAAAAAAAAAAACGAAAAAAAAAATCCAGCAAATTACGCACAATACGTGATTACGTTGGGGACGCCACAGTTTTGTCGATAGGGTTTCTGAACGGGATTGGAAAGGGGAAAAAAAAAGAAGTCGTGGTGAACATTACAGAAGACAAAAACTGAAATGGAAATGCGAGAAATTAGTCTTCTTGGCTTTATATATGTATTTATTTGCGTCCAAGTTGCGAGCACATCAACGGCAATATTGGTGCTATTCAGATACGGGCGAATATAAATATACAACGCGTTACTAATATATATATATATATATATATATATATATATATATATATATATATATATATATATATATATGCATATATATATATATATACGGGCTGGTCATGACGTATAACTATATATGTATTTATATATATATATATTATTATATTTATATTATATATATATATATATATATATATATATATATATATAATCTGTCGGCAACCATCTGGCGTTAACTTACTGCGCCGTTTAAAGTTTTTTTTCTTTGTGAAGCGGAGATGATTGACACAGCTACGTTAATTAGTGCTTCATATTTTGACTCAAAGAGTTTCCAATATACTTATATGCAAAAGTAAAAAAAAAGAAAAAGAAAAACTGGTATGATGAGTGGAATATGATACTTGGCACCGAAATATTAGGCACGTTAAACAGGAAACCTCTCCTTCTAGTAGAGTTACAACTCACTTCAAGGAGTTAACCACACCAATTAGGGTGTCCCATACGGCAGTACGGTGGTGTCCCGAGTAAGCACTTATTACGCTAAGGACATTCGTAAAAATAAAAAAATAAACCAAATTCGTATACAAAGAGAATTGTATACCCAGGTGATGTCCTGAGCGGTCGGGAAAAAGTTCCGCGTGGGGGGGGGGGGGGGGTCGTCGCATTTGAAGGTTGGAAGTTGTCTGATTTGAGGTCGCCCGTCCACTCGCAGATCGACGGAAGCACGAAGGTCGGTCAACCCTTCCGGGCCACCATGCGGTTCCAGAATCCCTTGGACGTAGAGCTGCAGGACTGCACCGTCTCTGTCGAAGGTCCCGGGATCACCAGCGCTCACGTGGTGCACCTCCCGTAAGTCAGCCACCCAAAACCTGCTCCGGCCACCGACAACTCAAGAAAGCCAGGGCGCGGCGACTCCCGTGCATTTCATTATCGCCCCTCAGCCAACGAGAGTGCGCCATTAGCTGATAAGAACGCCGAACAACCAGTCGCGGAGCAAGAAGCGTGAATTAACATAATAAGCCACGCCCTACGTTGCTTAAGCTGTCAGTGACTGTATACACTCTAAAAAAAATGCCTGCGCGTCCACTTACCGGCAAAACACTCAAAGAGCCAATCTCTGCGATCTAGGAAATCAGCTCAGCGAATGATGAGGCGGAACATCCGTTTAGAGCTTAAAAATAAAGTCTGCGCTGTGGCATTACGCAATGCAAAACGTCATGCTTGCATTGCGTAATGCCACAGCGCAGACTCTAATTTTGAGGTCTAAACGGGTGTTCCACCTCATCATTCGCTGAGCTGATTTCGTTGATCGCAGAGTTGGCTCATCGAAATGTTTTGCAGGTAAGTAGACATGCAGTCATTTTTAGAGAGTAGTATTTTAACTGAAGGACGCAAACGGCGCGGCCGAGACAAGAAGTGGAAGATAATTTTAATCGGCGAGTGTGTTAGGCAATGTAACCAATGCACCCGAATTAACGCGAGTTACGGCGAGCACGCTTATTTCCTGTTTCTTTATTTACTTGGTTTTATGTTACTCATGTCATCTTGTCGGATTATGAATTTACCAACACCTAAAATAAAGCAACTCAAAACCACTGTTAACGGTTTCCTATTCACTAGATCCGTTGACGTTATAAGATAAGATTGTGTATTCGTGTCCCTAGTACGCGACAAGCCGACAACGAATACGGAGCTTTAATTTTTTTGCATCAACCTCGCCGAGAACAATATTGTTGAATTTGACGATGGCAGTAGGCAGCACTGGGAATAGTCCAAACGCAGTCTTCTTTCTTGAAGAAACAGAAGTGCATCGAGTGCTAGCTGCCAAATTTGGCGCTATCTTCAATCGAGCAGCGTAGACGAGTAGGCATGTTTTACGCGGAATAAAGACCGCGCGCAAATGTGTGTCTACACTTGCGCGCAACGAAAGCTTACTCAATCTGTCGGCAGCAGGCCGCGGCGGAGAAGCAATACACGGAGCTTCTCTCGTGGCAGTTCGCTGGAAACGAAGGATTGCGCGCTGACCCAACCCCCACTTACTCGGTCGGTCTCGTTTCCAGCGAGCTATTTCGACAGCGGCTATTAGTGGGAACACTCAAGCTGTCCCGGCTTTCCTTCCTCCGAGTATATAGTTCGCGTTTGCTATTGTACATTTCCGAGGGAAAGAAGATGAGCGCAATAGCGCGGTAACTTGGGATAATACGCGTTTCTCTCAAGAACCTTTCAAAGACGTTTTGATTGAAGGCAGTTAAAGAATAGGCGAACCATACGCACGTCACATAGAACACAGCAGTGGCAGCGACCTGATTTCCGGTAGCTGAACTGCCCTTCTGTGTAACGCCCGTGTGACAGGAATGACATTTGAGCACTACTGCCGTAATGACAAAAACCATATCTACCTTGTCACCGACAAAAGAACAGACGTTGCCATATATGCCGTCATTGAATCGCTGTTTTCTATCATTTCCAGCTTAACGGCGTGGCAAATTGTGACGGAGGTTGTCACTTCCCTCCTGATCGTTTTCGTCGGGCGATACTGCGATCACATACACCAGGGTCTCAAACACGCGGCCCGCGGGCCGCATGCGGCCCGCGACTCGCTGGCACGCGGCCCGCAGGCAACCGGCTGAGAGTCCCTGTCCATAGTGATCTCATGTCGTCGATTCATTTTCGCTCGAGAAGTAGCTCTGCTCTTTTAACGTATTCATAGTACATACTTATCTGTGCTCATTTGTTCTTTGTTTCGCTTGATGTTTTGCTTCCCAGCTTTTTGTAATGTACAACATGTCTGCTACTAGGCTGCTAGCGCGAGCTATTCGTTGAAGGTTGCATCTCGGTTGCGCGAGCTCTCGATCAGCAGGAGAAACTGTCAAAAACGAAAGCTACGAGCTCGGAATTCTCACCTTCAAAAAAATATCACTAGTAAAGAGATACTGAACCAAACATTTTAGTGACCATAGTAAGTGGCGCACGACTTTTTCACGAGCCAACAGCCGCCGGTTTGCGCTAGACCATGCAACGCAATTGCCGTCATAGTCATTCATTCACGTCTAAGATGAGAGTGAAATGTATGAACTCCGGGTTAAAGGAGAATAAAGACAGGCTTTTCTTCTCCACAAGTGAAAGCTGCGTGCTTGTTAGACATATAAATCGCCTACCTTTTACACCAGACCTCACTGTGGAGTTAAGAAACCTGTCCTTATTCTTATTTTCCCCGGAGCACAGACATTCCACCCTCATCCTAAGCGGGATTGGAGGACTACGACGTCACGTTCGTTGCGTGTGCTCGCGCACACCGCCGGCTGCTGGCTCGTGGAAGGATCGTGGGCCACGTATTATGGACACTAAAATGTTTGCTTCAGGATCCCTTTAAAAGACAAGTATTTGTTCGAGTGTTGCAATTAAAACCGTCAGGAAAGCAAAAACTGACAAATTAACTTATTGCTTTTTTTTTTTTTTAGAGAGACATGTTGAGTTTGCTTAATTTCTGAGTGAATTAAGCAACGAGAACGACCGTGTACTTGCTTTCCTGTTTGTTCTATTAAAATGCCAGCACGTTGTCGGGGCGGTGTCATTTGAATTCTTGTTACCACATCAGGTCAGGGCCCAAAGTAGTCATATATACAAATCAAATCTAAAGAAGTCACTGGCAGATTCACAGGTTCTCTCGCCTCCAACACCCCCCCTCCCCCTTCCCCCTCCTCCAGTCTTACGTTGGCCCTCGACCTTTCCATTGCGGCAAATCTGGCCCCCAGGCTCGAATGAGTTTGAGACCACTGACATACACTGTCAAGTGATAATTATGACTCTGGAGCTAAATAGATTCGCCTAGCATCAAAACGGTAGCTAATATTTGGCTAAGAAACTTACACTTTCAGAAGTCCCAAAGTATAAACTGCACCCTGAGACCGGCTTCGAAACGATTGTCTACTGGTGTCTCACGTTTCTTGCTTGTCATCGTCCGACAGGAACGTCCCAGCCCGTGGGGAATGGGTGCACCGAGAGACCCTGGTTCCAAAGCGAGCGGGGTCCCGGAACTTCGTGGCCATCTTCAACTGCCGCGAGCTCTTCGACGTCGAGGGATCCGTCGAGACCGTGGTGCAGGAGTGAGACAACCACCGCTGCGCTGTGCCGTGTTCAAGAACGCCTCTAACTTATATATCGCCCTTCGGCAGCAATGCAACTTGGCAGGTTACAAATTTCGCGACGCTTTTGCAAGCTCATTGATGGACTCTGTACCAAACATAATAAATCTCAGTGTCGTTCGTTACAAAACGTTGGATATGATGTTTTTTTTTCGTCTTCTTTTTGCTGCTGCACCCGGAGGATGTCAAAAGGCTGACTTTTGCAAGTTAAAGTGATGCTGAATGCTCACTAGACCGGTTGGCGACGGGTGCAAAGTGCACCTTTAATGGATAGCTTATCCTCTGAGTCTAAAGATAGAGTGCAGTTTTAACTGATCACAAAGTTATACGAAATACCCACATGTTTCTTTGTGTTTCTTCTCCTGCGTTGTAAAAAACGTGGACGTTGCAAATGGTTAAATCTTCGCGAAATTAAGTTGCATAATGGAGATTATGCATAACCAAAGAATAGGCAAACTTAGCGTTCTCGTATATTACATTAATTTTTTAAAAAATCATGAGGTGATTAAAACAATTTGAGCTCTTCCCCAGATATCGCCGCCGTAGAGCTCGTTGCATACGGCCATTAGGACAAACGAATCCTACCATCCTCAGGCAGCTTAGGTGCGAAAATGGGCAGACTCCCTTTTCTGCCAAGTGGAGCAGTGCACGAGAGAGCGACGTTTTGATATGGCGCTCGCTCTTTCAAGATTTTATAACATATTATGTCAACTGATATTCTTCGACCAGCCTGTCCTTCGGACGACAGGCTGGCTGAACATACGAAGAATTTCTCCGAGAGCTATAAATACACAAAGAAACCTCAGAGTTGGGAAGTATATGAGTTACTTTCAGACTGAAACTGAGGAATCGTTTCAACGAAATTGTCCTTCCTCGGCAAGATCTCCGGAAAGCAAAACGACTTTTCTCCTTTCAGTGATCAAGCGATTTAGAAGCAGGTGTCACATATTAAAGCCCAGACGAACGGAGGTCCTGTCTTGTGGTTTCGACAGCCCTCCGACGGCTGAAAACCCAGGTTCGTCCGCCTTCTATTTAACTGCACTACATTTCGTTGAGCGTTGGTTTCTATTTCAAGAAAGAAAAAAAAAGACTCATGTAAGATCTCGCAACCATTAATTAGGCCTTACGCGGTGTCGGCAAACGGCGGTGAACGTCTATAAATATTTAAAAGGCGACTGTGCCCCAAATCACCGTTTTTGTTAACTGAATATGCTCCTGCAAGCTGCCAGAAAATACTAGCCCGAAATCTTAATATATAAGACGCATATTTCCCTTCAACATTACGACAACGAACATGACATAAAAGCGAAGCTCATATCGTTTGAAGAAACTAAATGTCCACAGACAAAAAGCGCCTACAAAAAAAAGAAAAAAAAGAACACCCAGAGAGTATGGAACATGGCATAGCTGCTCACGAACTACCGCGACCAAGAACTGTATTTTCTTATTTCCTCTTTGTCATTCGAATTATCTCGTCCTGTCCTCGTCCTGTATACCTGGATGCCCCGCTGCGCAAAGACATACATCTCAATCTGCACCGTAACAAAATGGCCCTAGTTGCGTGACGCGAGTTGGAGACCCCAGACATCCCAGGCTGGCGGCCGTACCGCACTGGTGAGATTGCGAGTCGATAACCGACGCGCCGCCGGACGCTATTTGAAGGCAAACTAACTTCCCGGTGTCCAAATCTCCCGAGACAAATGAACGTTCGACCGCGCCGGTTCGATTAACAACGAGGAGTCGGTCGCCACCCGCCTCATTCGTCCAGTTTCACCATACCTCTGGAGTTGGGAAGAAGCTGACGCCCAGAGAGATTGGCCAATCGAGTGTGGATCGACAGGGACGCCGTCCGAGCCGCACGGAATCAGGCACCGCACAAGCCAGATGCGCGGCTGCGGGCACGGACGGCCGCGCACGACGGTCTCGGAATTTCGGGAACGGCCTTGGACAGGACGGTCGGAGACAAAGGGGACATGAAGATGCCACGAGCGAAGTTACGATATCTCCGAACGCGGGACACGGTGGCGGTTGCGCGTTTCCCTACGCGACACGTAAATCGTACAGCGGGGCGATTGTCGGGAAAGAGCGGGGAATGTCTCATTCAGATGTCGCGTCTAAACAAACAGGGAGTTTTATATTCTTGAATTGGGACATCCTGAAAAAAAAAAAAATCTTCAGGGTTTTGGGTTTGATCTTTACTTGATCTGTCTGAATTAGAGATAAGGAGGAGCTGCAGCAGATCGTTCTGGCATGCCGGAGATGACGATAACGCTCAAGACGCGAGCTTCGGAGCATGTTAGGGAGTGGCAGAGCGAGCTTCCGACACCAATATCGCTCTCGGAAAACAAAATCGGCTAGGCCTCCCCAAGAAGATGCATTATAAGCGGTAATTTTTGATTTTACAGATCGCCCAGAATATAAAAAGAAAGTAGTAAAAGGGAATTAGAAATAATATCTAGGCAGTTGTAGGTTTAATTTTGAGGAGGCGAAATCGTCGTGCAGAGAGGGCCGAGGTACGATAGTTGACATTACGCCGTCAAACGTTTTTCATGAGAGAAAATTGTTCAATAAATGTATTTACTAGAACATTTGAAGCGTTTGTTCTTTGTCTCCTGTTTCTTCAGTCTCGGGTTTTCATAATGCTGAGACATTTGCACTCTCTACCGATGTCAGCATCGTCTGTACAGCATATAATGTTGAATTAAGCAGTATAATTTGCATAACCTTTTTAAATTTAATACACGTGCCAGCTTTCTGGTCAAATAATGATCTTGATCGTCGTCCTGATGTCGATTAAATAAAGCTAAAATAAAAGCACGATGAGTGATGCCGAATCAAGAATATCGAAATAACGAATTTTCATCGCTTTATGTCCAGGTAATCTTTACGCCCTTCTTAGAACGTTTCTTCACTATCTTGAATCAGCTGAGTGGAAACCTTAATAAGGTATTTTAAATCCATCGTGCCATCACCGCGACAACCGTATAAAATTATCTTTAAAAACATATGATTTGTGCATCAATAAAAAAACGAAGAAAAATAAAACTTTCTCTTATTTTCAGCATTTTTATACGGTATTCCCATCTAGGTTGTCGATCCCCAAATTTTATATTAATAGAATGACAGAGCTGATAAATTTGCTTTATTATGCCCGTTCCCTCATAAACTTTGCCGATTATAAAAAAATGTTGCAGGAAATGAAGACTCGTCGATTGTCTTCCCAGCAATGGAACTGCTCAAAGCCTTCGATATATTTCTTGATGATCAGGGAACGATCAAATGTTCATCAAAGCAGGATAACGCTATGAATGCCCCATAAGCGTTCTCCTGCTTGCGCAACCTAATTTCCTAACCTTTTTTTACTTTGCTTTCTAAAGTAGCGAATGGTTTAAACAAGTAGAGGACTAATTCCACGCGAAATCACACAAAGAAAGTCTTAGCCTAGAACACTATACAAAACTCAAAACTCTTATCCCCTTTCGTTTCCTTATCGTCGTCTTGCTCTTTAAAACACTTGCGACATAAGGAACCAAACAACCAAAAACAGTAAGAAAACATCGAGAGCCATAACATTAAAATGTATACTAGGACAGAATTGAAGGTGATAGGATATGTGACCGGCGCCACGGTTCTTGACGTTTACGACGCTAAAGGCGCCTGTTCGGACACCGCGCGAGAAGGAGTCACGCGGTCACGACGGTTATTCCGAGTCGATTTCTTTTCCGGGCACTTGTTTTCTTCCTTCCTAATTCAAGCGATATAGTGCCACATGGGCCATTCATTGTGAGAAACTAGAAACAATCTCAGTACCCATTATAAAAGGCACGGCAATGATCCGTTCACGCAGCATTCTCCTGCAACGCTGAGCATTGCTGTTCCGGTAAGTGTGCATGCCGACCTTTGCCGACTTCTTAATGCGTTCACACCAGTTTCGTATTGTTTTAAACCGCTCTTTCAGTTGACATTAATTCGACAAAAAGCTCATTTATACGAATATGTAACGATATGCTTTATTTTTATTACACGCGGATGAGAGGCACCAAGACTAGTGTAGCATGAAAAGTTGAAAACACTTCCGAGCTACAGTTAACAAGTTCGCTTTTATTGGGGCGTAAATTTGAGCGACTCATAATTTTCACGGCGTGATTACACTTGTATATAAGGTATAGCGGTGGGACGGTTTAAAAAGGTGTGAGACGAATGCTTCCGAAGCACACGAAGCCCGCAAAAACGGCTTGTAGGTAAATAATCTCTGCTAATGACAAGAAATATCCTCCGAGCGAATTAATCGCTGCGCTACGTTGAATGGTCCCAGCGCCCGATGAACTCGTAGTATCTAGGTACTTAGAAGCACTCAAAGTTTAGACTTTATATTTACAAAAGTGCTGATGCTCAAGTAACAAGAATAAAGCTACACAAACTTAAAGCCAAAAGAAGTATAAAGGCGCTCACAGGCAGGTGCCCAAAAGCTCGTATAAACCCACGAATGTGCCAAATATTTCCAATACTTTCTTTTTCAGGCTATACCCTGTTTTGTCGCGAAGTATAGAACCAGCCCAGTAAGCCGAGCACCATGGACAACAGCGAGGATGCCATCGTGGAGATGCTCAAGCAGAGGATGGTTGGGAACAGCACGTTCCTGCAGTACATGGAGATTGTCATCGAGAGACTCCGCTCGGGGGAGGAGTTCGAGCGGACGCCCATGCTCATGGCGCACACGGGTAACTTGGCGAGATCGCGGTGCTGACTAACACGATGCCCCCAGTTAGGCTGGCAACTTTGATTATGCAGGGTGCAATGCTATGAGTAGCAACGTCATCATGAAGAATGACTGACCAAACGATTCATGAATGCCTTCCTCCAAATGACGATCGTTTTGTAGCGGTGCCAGAGCGAAAACTAAAGTTTGACGGGATCTTCATGTCAGCTTTGGGTGTGAACCATCCGCTGATCCACGATAAATATCTGCTCGCAAGACATGTTGTTTTGGTCATGCATGTCGAGTGTCTAAGAATCGGGAATGCAACACGCAGTATGCGTCTCGTGGTTTATGACGCAACTACGGTGAAATATATTTTAGGTCCTTACAACGACCCAACGATTGGCCACGTACATCGAACTAAAAAACAAAAGAATAACGAACATTTTAGGCCCAGTACTTTAATGTATAGAAGACTCTAGGGTATTCGCAAACGCAAGGTGGTTGAAACTGGAACGTTGCCAATACAGTTTATATTAGCTTAAACACAAGGAAACTGATTTCTATTATGATGAACGCGTCAACCATACTTCGATGCCAAGGAAACCTTTGAAATTCGTCACGGCAATAATACAGCAGCTGCACGACCTTTAGATATGAGCTTAATACATAACACTATTCCCCTCTTCCTCGTTGAGGAGTAGGGGCGCACAAACTCACAACTAACATTTTGTTGTGCCACCATTACTTTCCACAAACAAGTAGCGACCTTAACAAAACGGCCGGTAGGAAAGTATGTAATTATATAATATACCAGGTTGTACAATCGGCTGGCTAATGTAATACCTTACGGCTTACGCTCCTAAGGTGATGCACTCTTTCCAGAAAATTTCGCCTACAGACAACGACAGATTCACAGACCTCGTCTACCAAAGTGGTAGGGTGCTTTCTATTGGGTTTAAGTTTAATGTTAAACACACTACAACCACTAGTGTGAAAAACAATAGTAAGCAAGTGGATCAAGACATGTAGGAAGTGACCTAGTTAATTGTGTGCATGGCTGAAGGTCACACTATACGCACACACAAACAAATCCTGCTAGTTCACTTTCCTGTAGTACACTAAGGAAGCCATTCACTGCGAATAACAAAAAAATCTCAGCGAATGACGAAGCACAAATTACGACTAGATAACAAGAAATGCGAATTGTCCAGGGACACTACACAAAGCACGACGTTTCACTTGCCCATTTACCTTCCGTACATCGCATTTTCAGGTTGAAGATTGTATTCCGAGATTCATCCTTCGCTGGGTTCTTTACGTTGCTCGCAGCGATGGCTACCTGCGTATTCAAAATTCAAAAAGGAAAATAAAATAACATCTGTTTGTTTGTTTTAGCAGCGTACGAAATTACATGATTTTAATGTCACACATCCATGGACCCGATGCCATAGAAATCCATTACCAGCAAGGAGGCGTGAGCGCGCTGCTTTTTCACCGTTTTATTAGGCGGTGCCAAGACGCTGCAGGTAACCCAGCTGGACTACCACATCCCGGCGAACACTCGGCACCACCACACGGACAAGTTCCTGCTCACCCAGAGCAGCGATGCAACGCTGGTGGTACGCCGAGGCCTCCCGGTCACGTACAGCGTACAGTTCGATCGGCCTTATGACGGAGTCCGGGACCAGGTCTTCATCATCCTCAACACTGGCGAGTGATCTATTGGCATTCGCTGCCCGACTCTCATTCGAAAGACGAGCGGTCGAATCGCTCCAGTGGGGGGCGTAATTTTCATTAGAGAGTTTCAGTTTCAACTTTCTGTCATCGTTGCAGTTCTATACGGGAGGTGGGGCCGTTATATCGAACCGCGGATTGAGCAACCGCCTGCAGGGCTCGCAATATGCCGTCCATGCTCAACTGTACCGCCCGAGTCAAACGGATCGTTCCGCCGCTCGCGTTATACATCAGCCTTTATAGCTGACTTAGGTATTCTATACACAGAGGGAAAGTTCAACAAACCGTAAACCAGCTTCCCTGTTCAGCGAAAGGCCTTCACATTCGAGGGAGATTTTGAAATATGTGTCGAGTGAAACACGAGGGAAGGGGCATAGGATCAACAGTCAAAATGGAGAGGCAATAAACCTGTTACAGCGCCGCGCTCTTATTATGCACCGCTCGGTTTACGCAATATGAAGCGGACTGTCCTCTTGAATAGTTGTTGTGTTTCTGGAACAGCGTTAAGCCAGGGTCCCCATGCTAATACATCATACCGTCTGCAGAGCACTGTCGGACGCGTGTTTCTTGTACGGCCGTCACATTGCTCCTACAAAACCTGCCTGCAGACACTTTCGGAGCATGTATGAAACAAACATTCTTCGAACATGCTTGTGGCATGTCCGCAGACGTCATCATGCCTTCAGCGAACACCGAGAGCCTCTTGTATGATGTACGAGCAGTAGGATGGCGACTTTGGAGTAATGAAGGTCGATTCGTAATTTTAAACGAAGAATGAGTGCATGATCTTCTAGCTGTCGAAGCAGTAGTCCAATGGGGGAGTGCCGAAATGGTCGCCTCGCAGGTCTCGATCCGAGCGAAGAGAACGGCGGCCGGGTGAAGCTCGAGGTGCCCACGACCAGGGGCTCGTTCTTCGCGACGGACAACTCTCCGTGGAGCATCTGCCTCGTGCTCACTGAGAAGAGCAGCATCACCGTCAAGGTCATGCTGCCGCCCATCGCCCCCGTCGGCCTCTGGCGCCTCGAGGTGGAGACGAGGCTGCGTGGCTCGGACGACCCGGGGGACAGGGCCCTCTTTAACGTCAAGGAGACCTTCTACATCCTCTTCAACCCCTGGAACCCCGGTGAGAGGGCTCTCCCCAAGGTCGCCTCTCAAAGCGGCCTTTCCCTTCTCTCCTCAGTTTTTACAGTGGAGCTGTTAAGGGCTAGTTTCCCCAGGATCGCGTCCGGTACCAAACAAATGTCGACACCCGTGGTCGACACAACATTCTGGTTGCCGCCGTCACTCATAGATGGCGGTAGCTGTCCAGAGTGTTGTGTTTGCCAACTGTCTGCTTGCCGCCATCGCTCATAGATCGCGGTAACCTTTCCATCCTCGGCCACCAGACAACTGGTTGCTGCCGTCGCTCATAGGTGGCAGCAACATTTTTTCGGGGAAGAAGAGCGGGAACGGAACGAGCAGCGATGTGCGCAGCAGCGCGAATGGTTCCGCCAACCGCCGCGAGGCCGCTACCGCCTCAAGTTCCACTGCGTCGAGCGCTTCAGATTCGCTTGCGAAAGAAGAGCAGATCGCTCGCCTGAAAAGCCACCGCCGAGAACAGAAGCTACAGCTCCGCTGCTCTTCCTTCTTCACCAGAGTGGAAAGGCTGAAGATTTTTTCTTCTCGCTTTTGTTTTTCGGGGAAAGAGATGAAAACCAACGGTACCGATGTATCAATCTACACCATATCTAGAGTATTTCTGGGTAGGTGGAGAAAATATATGATCAGCCTAACATGATGATTAGTGATAAAAATAGCGAAGAAAAAGAACAAGGTTTGCAGGTTATGTCTTAACGAGAGATTTCATTATTTAATTGTGAACTGCTGGTTACATTTTCCGTTGTATACTGAAGGAGTAAAAAGGAGGGAGCGAACAGAGTATATTAGAAAACATTAACGTTTCTAAGTTTCTTTTCTTAGTACGTCTTAATTGTCCTTATAAAGGTGCAACATGTAAGCCATATTTGTTTCATCAAAATAACTACATATCTTCATGTTCAAACGAAGTAGAAAAGCTCCCGGTTGTTCGAGCCATTAACGTAATTCCTAAAACTAACGCCGACGCGGATCTCTTTCCAGAGGATTTGGTGTACCTTCCCGACGAAACGCTTATCAAGGAGTACATTTTTGAAGATACCGGCAAGCTGTATCAAGGAAACTACGACTACCCGACCGGAAAACGCTGGTACTTCGGGCAGGTAAGCTGGCAACAAAATTAGCTGATATACGCATCTTCAACAACCTGTGGTGATGTGCCCACTGGACGTGAACACCACTCATTACAAAAACTTGCAGTCGCGATGTCAAGAATATCGAAAATGTAGTATCGATAAACGAAATAAAGTAGTAAATAAAAGTTGTTATTTATTTTCTTTCAGTTCACGGACGTGGTCCTTCCGACCTGCAACTACCTGTTCGAGCTAGGCGATGTGAGCGTGCAAGACAGGGCTTGCCCCGTCAAGCTCTCCAGGCACATCGCGGCACTGGTAAGCAACAACATTGCCCAGAAACCTTCCCCGTGTGTCTGCCTCAATGAAGCTTAGTGAGTCTGACATATAAATGTCATAAACACGCCTGTTGGAACACCATTAAAAGCACGATAATCCCAATAACACCTCTCTTGGTGTTACGACTTTGGTCGCACTTGGAGAGGAGAACGTGCTTCTCGGCGTTGTTTTCCATAAAACACTGTGGGACCCGAGTTCCAAAATCGTCAAAAACCGTTTCTCTCCAACCAATAAAATTTGTGACAGTAATTTCCTGCAAAATTATTTGCAGCATCAGAAAGGAATGACTCGGTCAGTGATAAATCTCTAATACGATTTTGTCAAAAAACAATAAATCAATCAAACTTCTTCAGCGGTGCTATCGTTTTCCCAGGTGGACTCCAGAGACGAGAACGGCGTCCTGGTGGGCTCCTGGAGCAACGACTACGGCGACGGCGTGTCGCCCACAACCTGGACGTCAAGCACCACCATCCTGGAGCAGTACATGAACACCGGAGGCGCTCCGGTCAAGTACGGCCAGTGCTGGGTCTACTCCGGGCTCGTCACCACCCGTACGTGCGCCGTTCTTTACTCGCAGCATACGCTGGTCGAAACTTCCCAGAACCAAGTACACGGGACGGGCGTGACGCCGGCCGATCCATCCCCGCTGAGGGAGACGGCGAATACCCCGCACGCTGTCACTCCGTGGTGCCTCGTTTCGCGTCGGTAATTCCAAGCGCGCACCCGAGTCCCTTTGAACTATTTGCTTTCGCGTTTCACGGCATCATTTACTGGCAACGTCAGCAACTGCTTTGTTCGTGTTTCCAGCGACTGCCCCAGTTATCCTTCTTATTTTGAGTTGAAAATGTTTTGACTCGAAAGATCAGGAGGCTTATAGTTACAGTCACACCCACCTTTGAAATTGGGTAATATAGGTGCTATTAAAGCTGCTGCTATCAAACGTATAAACGAATTACAGCAAGCGATCTAGGACAAAACATTAAGTTTTCTTCCTAACTCCTAGCCACGGGGCCGGGAAAATCGTATACCATCGCAAATCATCGCAAAACGTTTGTTTTCGTGCATTCCTTCCGAACACGGCAAAGATGTTTCTGGGGTTGATTGGAGACCAATTGAGCAACCCAGTCATCCGGAGTGAGTGAAGAACGGGAGAAGCAACGCCATCGTTGACTGCATCGTTTGCGAAGTTGTGTCGGGCGTCATTTATCTAGCCTCGTAATGAGACGGTCGTTGCCGCTGCAGAGAAGCTGTGACTCTCGACCGTCTTTCTGTTTGTGCGTGCGTGCGTTTCCAGTGTGCCGGGCGCTGGGGATTCCCCTGCCGGTCTATTACCAACTTCTCATCGGCGCACGACACGGACGGGAACCTGCTGATCGAGCGCTTCTTCGACGAGAACGACAACCCCATATTCGGCAAAACTGAGGACTCCATCTGGTAAGGCAATCAGTTGTTATCATTCCGCCTCAGAGAGCCCTTAATATATAAGACAAAGTTTAGTTATTCGATACAAACTTTACATCAACCTTCATTACATGGTAAATTATTGGATAACACGTGAGCGGATTAGCTTTATTTGGGGAACTATACTTTGATTTATATTCTGTTGTAAAATCAAACGTTAAAAAAAACAAAAAAACACACCGAAATATGCTGATTTAGACACAAAAAAGTTACTTTGGAAACTGCGGCTGTGACAAACTTATCTTAATGTTCTGAACATCAAAAATTTAGATTTGACTCCTGAATAGGTTTTCGAGGGTTTATTTATTAGTATATCGCAACAAACATATAAACCCAATCAAGGGTGATGTATGGCCTAAGTTCAACTTGAGGTTTTTGTACTTTGACAAGGAACTTCCATCTGTGGAACGAGCTGTGGATGCAGCGCCCGGACCTCCCCGGAGGTTATGGAGGATGGCAAGTGATTGATGCTACGCCTCAGACTATTAGCGACGGTAAGGAGAACCCTTGGCATCTCCGCGAATGAGTGGTCTACCATCACCTAAGATGGTGGACCACTCATTCGCGAGCATACGGGAATTTTATGGGAACTGCAAAAAGAGAACAACTTTTGAGCCCCCGTTTTCATTCTGTTTCCGTTCTTTTTTTTTTTTGCTTTCTTATGACATGTTCGATGGGCAACCAAAAGTTATAGGTATTACACGAAAGACCAAAAAAAAAAAAAAGCCAAACCTTGTTCCAGGCTTGTTCCGCGTTGGGCCTTGCCCCGTGGCGGCGGTCTACAACGGCCATCTGGACGTCAACTACGACGCCCGCTTCGTGTACGCCGAGGTAAACGCCGACTTGATCAGCTGGAAGCGCGACGCCGCTACCCAGCAGTTCAAGCAGTCCAACGTCAAGAACGAGAATGAGGCAGACGCGTAAGTTGCAACGCAGTTCACGGCGCCACGTCGAGTGCGGTAACCGCCGCTGATTCCACTTGGTCGGATGTGCGATCGCAGCTCCCTGTCGGTTTCCAGATTTGGTGCCTGTATATCCAGCAACCTATGTATACTCTCGCCGGTTGACTAGCAATTGTGCGGTACCCGTGACTATTGTTCGTTGATGAAGAAGCTCCCCACAGGGCGAGTACCTTCTCGGGGAACAGATGCAAAAAAGAAGAACCGGCGAACGTATTAATCTATGCTATGCTCAACCTGAAGGTACCCGCTCACACCGGATAATACCTGAAGCCTTACCTAAATTCTTTTAACCCCAGTACGCACGTGAATTCGGAATGAAAATGACTGAGCGGACCGGGTTCGAATCGTTTATGGGTGTCCTTTGGCAGCTCCTACAGGGACGCAGGTACAAACTTGGAAATAAACGATGCAAACCCCGACATATTTCAAAGTAGGCGAGTTGGAGCGAGTATATTAGAGCAATCGTTACTCGGCTATAACCGTGGTTCCAATCTATTCTAGTGCCGGCATGTTGATCTACACCAAAAAGATTGGAGAGATGACCGAAGACAACGTAGAGGACGCTGAGGATCTCACCGGGGTCTACAAGGGAGTCAAAGGTACGGCCTGTTTAAAGACGAGCGCCAGCAAACGAAAACTCCGGCACATATGACAATCGACCGATCGGTTTAAGGAACGAAGTTGCGTCCTTTAAATCGCTCAGCCATCTCTGGATCTCGGCCATAGGCTCGCGACCGCAGCACACACACACACACACACACACACACAGCACACGCACGCGCACACACACACACACACACACACACACACACACACACACACACACACACACACACACACACACACACACACACACACACACACACACACACACACACACACACACACACACACACACACACACACACACACACACACACACATATATACTATAAAATTTATATAAATTTATATATATATATATTTTTAGGAACACATGCAAGTACACACGTTATCGCCGCGACATATGTGAGGTTACCACTTTCTGAAAGGCGGATCACAAAAATAGGCGAACAGGCGATTTTGAGCGCCCACTTTTGATGGATTAATCAGTTAAGAGGCTAGTCGGCTATTAATGCATTCATCGATTAATCGAAATGTTAATCGATTAATGTTATAGCCACGTATGTACCCCAATGTACGTGATCGCTTCAGTGGCTCCGAAGAAGTCGGTGATGGGGCTGTCTGGAGCGGCTCCGCCCGACGAAGTGGAGATGAAGATGGTGGAAGTATCCTCAGTGCCCGCAGGACAGTCGGTCAAGCTCGCTGTGACCTGCACCAACAACAGCAAGGCTGTGAAGAAGGTCAGCCTCACCCTGTCCGCCTCGTCCGTCTTCTACACCGGGGGCGAATACAAGCAGCTCAAAAAGGGCGTCATCAACTTGGAACTCCAGCCGGGAAAAAGTAAGCCGCCAAAAGGTCACAACGATTGTCTCTCGTGGCTAGTGCGACCAGGCTTTCTAACTTCAGGCGACGAGAAAGAAAATCAGCATCGCGCAATGTTATACGTGGGCAGTTAAATTATATATGTACTCCAGCTAGTACTTTTTGCGTCGAACGCGCAATGCACAGTGCGTACCTGTAGTAGTGCGGTATATATAATATATATATATATATATATATATATATATATATATATATATATATATGTATATATATATATTGCTACATTTATAGACCTTGATATAGCTTTTTATTTTCATTTAACGTGCTGTCTCACTCGATTGAAGTGAGCAACTACGATTGAGTAATGCTTCTTTTAGGGTATATTGAAAGCTGGAGTTAGTATTCAAGAACGCACTGATGGAAAAATAACTTTTACTTTCATTTATGGCGCTATCCACACCAGTCGCTTATACAAATTAGAATCCCTTTTTCATGGCTAACCAAGCAAACCAGAAACATGTAATGTCACGACATGTAATGTTTGAAGACCCGTCTTGTGGTATCGAAAAACTTTCAATATCAAAAGGATAAGCGTGAATAAACGATAGCTGGTTATTAGATTTAGTGGCGTAATTTTGCTGCACACGAGAGAAGCCACCTGGAAAAGATTACTTTTAAAGTCAACTTTCTCATTATACCATAAATACACTGATGGATTACAATAAAGCGACAAAGCGAAAAATCGAATACAAACATTCCATGAGAGTGTTTTTGTTGTTATTGCACGTGTTTCTTCCAGCCGAGACTGGCAGCATCACTGTAACCCCCGAGGACTACCAAACCAAACTTGCACCTTACAACATTGTCAAGCTCTTCGCCCTCGGCCGTGTTCAGGGGAGCGGTCAAGGGACTTGGTTCAAGCACTGCAGGATTGCCATTGGTAACCCGTCCATGGAAGTCAAGGTGGGGACCTCTCTGATATTGCCTAGTGCGATGCGTCTGCTCATACATGTTAAATCTATTAAAAAAAAATAACGGCACTCTGGTGTCTTACCTGAAACAATGGTACTCTGGTGTCTTAACCGACACCCTTCATTTTGCTGGTAGAATAACGAACAACGAGAACGATCCCAGAACCGGCGTATCGGATTGCTCAATTAAGGTCTAAGGACACGCATTTATTGTTCGCCAGGTATCGGGACCCCTCAATGTGTCCAGAGCCATGGAATACACCCTGAGCTTCGATAATCCATTGAACACGCCACTGACTGGATGCAGCCTGACACTGGATATTTCCGGAATCACCTTACAGTCCCAAGTGCATAACGTGCCGTAAGTACTTCTCCGGTTCTCAACAATTTGTACTGAGCCTTGACTCAATCGCGATCGGGCGGAGCTACACGGCGGGGTTAACTGTCACTGAGCCACTAAGGACAGTTGAGCTCGACTGAAATGGACTACACCTACCTTAGTTAAATTGAATGGACTTCGTTATTCACTCCGTGCGACGCGACCGGCGCACGGAGTTGGCGGTGAGAAGAAACGAAACCACTCCGCGTACATTGGTACGTATTGAAGTCGAAGGTGTGCGGTTGCTTTGGGGTGACAGCATGAGCTGCCGCGTCGTTAAGTGCTTGAACAGTTATGCGTCGTGTCTCGTGGGGACAAGGTTTCATAATTTTTCAGCTCACCGTTGTTTTGTGTGGCAGCGACAACGGTGCATCCGTGCCGTACGATGCAAGAAATTCGGTCTTTCGATCATGTCTGGCACGTGTCGGCACGGCTGACATATCCTGCACTGCCGCTTGGCGCGCTGTGTTTGTTTTTGTGCCGGTAACGCCTACATCTGTTAGCGCCGATGGGACGAACTGAAAAACCAGACCACACTCGCGGGTATGCAGTGCCCATTTCGTTGGAGGGTTGCCCTCCAAAGAAGTTTCGTCCCCATCGTACGTGTCGATTATCCTTCCGGACCAGGATGGCTGCAGTCTGTATGGGACGGTACAAAAAGTGACAAATGTGAAACATTGAATGCTTGGAATTACTGGGCAATCGACGCTTGAGTGCTTGAGTATGGCAGTTTGGGTGGTGTGCTTTTTTTTTTTTTATCAGCCTCTTTTCGGACGTGGAAGTCGCCTTTCTTAACATATGGAGTTGGCGGTAGGCAGTACGTGACTGCTAAACAAAACGCCAGAATTGTTTTTGATCAAATTAATGCAAGATAACTGTTAATACTCAATCAAAAATGGAAGAAATGATAATTTTTAAACATAAAATAAATCAGTATTTTTCTATAAGTTCGAATAAAATATAAATCAGGCGTATCTATTTTTTAAATAACTTTACCCACAATAATTTGTTTTTCACTAGTTTTTTGAGCACGGGAAATGAATTCTTCAATCCGCCCAATCCCTAAAAACAGTGTAAAAAAAGATTCACTGTAAATTTAATGATATCGTAAGGAGCACCTTAATTTAAAACTGTTTTCTTGATATAAACAACGTCATACTAAAACAAAAAGAGCTTGATTTTTTTTTCTTTTTCAGAACGTTTTATTTGTTGTCATATTTCAGCAAAACAAAATGAGAACATCTCCGAAGTATATATGAAAATGCCGAGGAAACAGCTCCTTCCCGACAAATTGTTTTCTATCAGCTTTGCGCACACGGCGCCACTGTTGCCACTGCTTCTGAGGCCGGTTCCAAACAAAATACAAAAACCTCTCTAAACCGCACCAAAAATAAAAAGCAAAAAAAAATAAATTCAACGACGTAAATGTTTGGTCATTGAACTGGAGCACAGTTCGAGATTTGTTTAACGACCGAGACTGTCTTTTGGTTTTAAAGTGCGCAAGCTGGTGGCATAATTTCATTAAAAAAAAGTGGCAGGCTCGTGTAAGACGAAACGTATATACTTGATAAACCTTACATGTACAATTAGATATGTATGTGCCTGATCCTCTCAGTCACTCTCTTTGTCGGTGTGTGTGCGTGTGCGCGCACGCGCACATTTTTTTTCTTTTTGCGTGCTGATATGCTTGCATCAGATGCCACGTAATTAACAAAATAAGTGGAAGATAGAAACAAAAGCTCACCCATCCGATTAGCGCAGAAGAGCACCGCATTTTGCTCGAATTTCAGCCTGTTATCAATTTTGTTCACCTGATGTTTTTTTTTCCATTAAATTAAAAACAAAATATATTTACATGGGGACTAGTTTCGGTTGACATCTAGAAGTGAAGGGTACCGTGTGTAGCTTTGACTGGTGCTCACGACGCGCGAGCCTACGAGCGCCCATATAGCTTTGGCTACACAGCCTCAGAAATTTGCCCTCGAGTGTAACTCAGTTCAAGATGGCGCCTTCCGTGGCATTACCTTCGACAGCCTGTGATAGCGAAAGACTTACTCTTTGCGAATGCCAAGGAGGCATCTAGATGCAATAGCAGCAGCGAATATCGTGGGAGGGGCACGTCATGGGTCCGAACTACCGTTATAAATATACCGGAAGTACGGTGCCTCGAACGCGTTTTGGTTTTCTTCTGTTTTTGTGCCTCGACTTCCACCTCGTAATGACACCACAGGTGCAATTAGTTGCTTGCCGCGATTTTGGCAGTCGCACATAAGCGGAAATCGATAGGACAGTTCGTCCATATTAAATCTACTTAATTGTTTTAGAAAGGTCATGTGGCACCAGATGTGGTTTCATTTTCGTTTCAACTCGAAGCAAAACAGCCGAGTTTCATAATCTCAGTTCAGCCGAGCCGAATCACAGGTAGGGGGCCGCTAACTGCCGTTGGACTAACGAGAGTTGAAGCGACCCGTGTAACTTGGATACACAAATGAACTTCCTTTAGTTCTCCGTGTGGCGTGAAATTGAAAATTGCCGTCCCGCTTGTTCTGTCATCCAGGGATGTGCCAGCAAAGGGCAAGTTTGTGTACACTGGAAAGATCATCCCGAAGCGTCCGGGCGAGAAGTCCGTCATGGGCGTGTTCAACAGCAAGGAGCTCAAGGACATTCGAGGCACCAAGGTTGTACACGTAAAGTAGCACTTGGGCCGGTCCGACCGCACCGACGCGCGCCCTTGACCCTGGACGCCCGCCTCCGAATTAATTGTGCCGGAGCGCATTTTCCTTTTGTCTCTTCGGTGGCTGGTAATAAACAAAAAGGTTTTGGGAGCATCATTACATTTTCTGCGTCATCATTGTAGTGAAAGCGCTTGATAGCTTCTTTGGTCGACCAGTTTATATTACTCTCTCATTAAAACATGCGGTTCCCATCAGGGTCGACACGTCAGGTGTTCATCAACTTGAGATATTGCCGAGCACAAAACGCACATCAGTATGCTACACTTCACCAAACACACACACAAAAAAAAAAGGATATATAGTTTCTGGAACCTACGGTGAGGGCTTACCTCCCATTTTCAACTAAAATATCAATTGTTCATTGTCCCTAAGATCATTCCAAAGCGACTTTAGAATTAAATAATAAGTGTGATGAAAAAGAGACAGTTCCACTTGTACACGATCAAACCCAAGACGAAAACAAAACACACGAAGGTGTGCGAATTGTGTTCTTCTGAAGCACAAAGGCTTTAAAAAGTGTGGGTCGCGGGTGGAAACAGGACGACAAGTCTTAAACCGGATCTCAAAACGATGCGAATAGAACGATCATTAAAAACCTTTCAAATTTATTAGGAAAAAAAAATCAATACATACATATACGTAGTTTTATTATCTCTTAAGTGGGCGGTTAATTGGATTGCCTACAAACTACCCAATACGATATTAGCGTTTCTAATGCGCTTTCGCCCCTTAATTTGTAAGGGTGCCTGGGATGCGGTTGAAGTTATTATCTCCTAAGCCGCCATGTGCAAACCGGCGGGGCATGCATTCGAATCGATGAATTATTTATCTCCTCGATAGTTTTGACATCCTCGTTTATTTTCAATTCTTCACCTGCTTCATGCCGGCTCAAGAGTTCGAACCGGCGTCAGAAGTTAAGGGCGATGCCATAAAACAAATTGAAATGCGCGCCGTAGTTTAGAAATCGCATCGGAATTGCCAACAATAAATAACACGCCGACGTAAACTTCCGCCATCAACCCTGCTCTACAACTCACACGAAAACAATTACAATTCCGTGATCTTAGCAGGTATGCGTATTTGAAGCCAAGGATTCTGAACCAGTCAATTCAGCCGTCAAGCAGAAATGTACTGTAACGGCTCCTTAAAAATAGCATCTGCATTAGAAGCGATGATTGAATCACGCGTTCTCCATTCAAATACCAATGAGAAGGTTCCTTAGAGTTATTTTCTCAACGGCCATAACAAAAAACAATATTTATATTTCCAAGAAACAGCTAGCGGTGCTAGCTGTCACGAAGACGCACGCTTGGAGCTTTTTAGGCTTCTATATAAGCTCTTGCCTTTTAAACACGCGTTACTCACGCACTCTACACGAGGAAATAGTGTTTTGTTTCGTCCACAAGTTGCTACGTCCGAGATATTCATTGAGCAAGGTAAGAAGTCGTCAAAACGTCGTAACTTAACAACAGTCAGAACCTTGGACTCTAGCTGTTGCTAGAGCTATATTCTGAGAATGCGGGTGGATACCCAATTTTCCCCCGAAAAATAGATAGCGAAGGGCTTCAACCACTACGTTTTTCCTAGAGGTGGAGGAAGTAACTGCGGTGAAAAGCACCGCTATTTAAAACAAAATACACCGGGCTTCCGCCGCACGAACACTGCCATTTCGACGGAAATGTCCCGAACGCTCTCTGACAAAGGTGTGAAAGGGTTCGCCTTCCTTGCAAACGCGCTACTCCTAAACTGGATAGGTGGGCATTTATAATCGTTACACAACCAAAGCTCAGTTGCGTCTCAAGTCGTGTGCGATAATTCTGAATCACAAAGAAAACTTTGATGGGGGGAAAAAACAAAACAGAAAAGCAGACTCAAGGCAAGTAATCCCTCCCCCCCCCCCTTTTTTAAAGAAATCGTTAGACTTAATTTAGTGTGAAAATATTTCTGCATTTCAGATCAAAATTTAAAAAAAAAAAGAAAAGCCTGTATACAGCAAGATGACTCACGAAGCGGGCCAACCTTTCCTGGATGTCTTGGGCACCGGAGAAGGCTATTCGGGCGATTTGGAAGGAACGGGATATGCAGGTTAGTTCACTTCACGATGATCCCCATATGGGATATGTGCACATCAAATAAAGTGTTACCGCGCAAAAAAATAAAAACAATTCAGATTATTATTTACTATAGTCAGTGACAGCCTAAGAAATTCAGGGTGTGGCGAGACCCCCCCCCCCCCCCCCACCGGTACATCTAATTATCAATCCGCAGCCAGTAAGAGTGCGGATTAGCCGATAAGAACGACGAACAACCAATCACGAAGCCGGAAGCGTGAATTAACATAATAAGCCACGTCCCGGGTTTCTCCAGCTGTCAGCGACTAGGAAAGATATTAGGCGCAACTAAATATTACCTCCATTTTTATTGCTTTTTATTGCTAACAAAGCGTTCGTTTTGCGAATACGTTTCGCTCACTCGGCGATGCGGTCATGCGTGAACGTATTCGCGATTTCAGCTCCCAGCGTCCCTCGATTACTGCCGCTTCCATTTATCGCTCAAAACTGACGCATGGGACGTTCGAAGACGAGCGACGCTCGGTCACCGAAAAGGGACGGCCGGTGCGAGCGTAGACAGCGTGGGGGTTGGGCCTCTGGTCGGTTACGTCAGGTCTGTCACGGTGGCCTAGTCTCGAGATGGGAGCGGCAAAGATTTAACGGATTTTTTTGTTGTTGTTGCAACTATCAAAAATACGGTCAGTGTGCGGGTGAGCTGGTGGAAGTTTATCACGAAGACTTGAACTCGAGGCTGCGGCAGAAGGAGGAACACATGTTTACAGTGGTAGAAAAAGAAACAGGGACAGACACATTTCTAACACGGCTAATGATTTCATTTAACCGCCTCCTTACATACAGATTCACTACACCACAGACCTTCAGAACATCCTGTTTTTTTTTTCCTTCAAGACCAACGCAGAAAACCCACATTCACATTAAAATAACAGAAACACAATCTACAAAGCAAAACCAACTTTAGATCACACAAAAATCTTCCGGGCTGCTTCCCTTCTATATCGATCACAAGAGCCCAAAAAGCGTGAGCGTTGGTGCGCATATGAAACAGCCTATGAAGAGTCCTTATCGGGAATAATCGATTGCTTGCAGGTTCCGGAACCGCAGCTTAACTTCATGAATCCTTGAGGTCAAATATAAGACGTTCAATTTGAAACCTAAAGCGGGAGCATTAATGAGCACGCACGGTAGAAAACATAAAAATGATATAATGTTTCATTGCATGAGCAGCGCAGTATCACAATCTTTTCTACTTGTCCTTCGGAACACTAACGCGTTAAATATTCATACTTCGAGGCGAGAGTCGCGCACGAACTTTCGGCACCGGGGAAAGTTGACACGCACCGCTATTCCGATCACCATGACCAACATTCGCCTGACTGATCAACAATGTCATTTTCCGGCTCATGGCTCGATTGACTCAAGCCCAAGGGCCAGGCGTGGTGCGTCAAGTGGTCCTGTACTTCAAGGAGAACGCCGTCCTCAACAACACCCAGCCCTACAAGACCATGCAGGGCCAGTTTTCCGCGCTCGTCCTGAGGCGGGCCAACATCTTCAAAGTGGGGCTCCACGTTGACCCAGCTGTCAGGCAGTCCATGGGTCAATGCCAGCTTATCATGTCCCTCGGTGAGACGACTCTTTCTAACTAGGGGACCGAATTCGCTGAGGCGACCCTTTCTAAAGAGGCGACCAAATTACCTCCAAACCTTCCCCCCATTTCGGAGGTACTCTGTCTTTAGAAAAATTAGCGCTCAAAACGCGTCTCAACTCGAGATTCTAAAATACTGTTTTCTTTCTGCAAAATACAGGCATTAATACAGTGTAAATAAAATTTATATCAATAAGTAAGTCTAGACAAACATGCTCGGTGTTGTCATAAGTTCCAGCTAGTACCGTCCCAACTGTACGCGTGCGAATATAGTGTTCGGAATATAGCGAGGGCGTCCAATGCATTTATTCTGCCACCAACACAACTACAGGCAATGAACCCAACGAAGAGGACGGTTCGATGGCTCGGCTGGTCGTACCCGCTGCCGTCGGCACAGGCATGCTTCCGGGTCAGTGGAGCCTTTCGCTGCAGTCCGAAAGCATGGGCATGCTGATGCTGAACGTGCAAGTGCCGGCCAACGCTCCCGTGGGCCGCTGGACCATGACGGTGGCAGTAGGGGGTGAAGTCGTCTTTACGGTCCGGATTCCCATCTACATCCTCTTCAATCCCTGGAGCCCAGGTAACAAAAAGCGCGAGACGCTGCCCCCTTCCCCCCCCCCCCTCCCCTTTTCCCTCCACGTCTTTGTGCTTACACAGCGAGGCAATCCGCTCGTTATGTCGGGGCCGGCTTGCACGGAGCAATAAGCGCATAAGAAGCCCGAAAAAAAAAAAAGGTGGCGTCTCCATGGTTACTACGCCTTATTATTAGGCTAGCGTTGAGCGGGCGTGCTTCCAGAAAAAAGAATCACATTGGCAGTCGTGATGTGTTTCGAGGAAGCCGGACCCTTGTCCCCCTTTCTGGCATCAATGAAAGGTTGGGACTCTCGCTGGGTTATGCTTGATTCACACGTTTGCAATTTTACTTGCTATTTCGTAGTTGCGACGTCGCGTGTGGGGCAAAATAAGCGCGATTGAAACTGCGACGCTCAACGTCGCAGCCGCGAACTTCGCGAGTAAAATCGCACAATGTCAATCGGGCTTAAGTCGTCGACAGCACTGCGTCTTCTGTTTGCAATGCCTCGTGATCGAAACTTTTTCAACACACAAAGTCATATCTCTGATGTACGCCAGAAAATGTACGATTAAAGCGGCCGTGCGAGCATACGTTTCCACAAATGATAAAAATAAAAAAAAAACAACTGCGTATACGCGCTTACCGCGCGCGTGTCGCGTGATCATTAACCTTTTCCGAACGTCAATGATGACGATATTCGCGCGTCGTCGCAGCAACCACATGTTTCTGGCAAATCGACCCGTTCGACCAGACAGTCGAATACTGAGAGGCTCGCATCTTGGGTAACTATAATGAAACCCGAGGAACGAAGAGACTGCGAGGATTTGCACGTTTGCGTTTATTTGCAGAGGAGCCGGTGTACATACCGGACGATGTGGCGCGGAACTTCTACACCATGCAGGACAAAGCCGTCATCTTTCATGGAGTTGAGGATATGATCCTCACGAAGACGTGGTACTACGGTCAGGTGCACACATTTCACAGGACAGTGTATATTCCTTTTCATTCGGGAGTTTCTCGCTTCTAAACGTGCTCTATCTAGAATGATTATGAAAAGAAACGAAGCAGTTTTAATCTGGCCTCAATATGTGAGTCACCCTAATTCTCACAATACCTTGATATGTTCTTAATCAACCTGGGGCCCTAAACTCGTCAAACACAAAGTTGGAGCCGAAAGTTCGCGGAGCGCGCCGATTGGACGTCGGCGAAAAAAGCGCGAAGTCATCGTCGTGGTAGGCCAATCGGTGCACTCCGTCAACTTCGCCCCCAACTTCGCGTTTGACGAGTTTAGAAGCCCTGCTGTTCCACGTAATTAGTATTTCCGGAACGTTTTTCAAACTTTATTATGGTTTATTGCTTGAAAATATACTTCTATAGTGCCTTTCAGCCGTATTTTAAGACTTTGTCGACTAAAGGAAGAAATTGGCAGCGAGCTTTTCCTTCAAAGTCCTATAATGCATCAGATGCATTATGGGGAATCGGTGAGGAATCGGTGTGTCACGTGAGGTATATTTCCTGCTAGATTTAGCGGGGAAAGTGAATGGTTATATAGGTCACGTGGCGTCAGGTCACGTGACGTTGATTTCCCCAGCTAAATTTAGCGGGAAAAGTGGATAGGTGTCTAGGTTACAAGACGTGAATTTTCCCGCTACATTTAGTGGGAAATGCACGGACGGTCGGACGAACGGACAAAATTTTGGGATTGGGGTGTAGCGTTAAAAAGCATTCCATGCTTTAATAGCCATTTGGTCCGGTTGGAACTCTCACATTCTCGTATCATTGAGAAAGCTCGTAATCGAGATCCTCCGGAGAAAAACAAAATTGGGGTGTGTGTACGTTCATACAGCCTGAACTTAGTTCTGCCTCAACTGGAGACTTGTCTCTCAGCTGTACATGAGAAATTTAGCTAGTGTGGATCCTCCGGAGGAAATCAGTTTCGGCTGAAGTCGCTGAAAGCTTAAGAGACAAAGGAGTGTTCGCGCTCTTCGTGATTGGTTCCTCGACGTTGTTACCATCGAATGCCGCCAGTCTGATTGGCTGCCGAAAGATAACAAGACGTTCTTCAACCGTGAGTGACCCGAACCCGTCTTACCCGGGCTCTTCATTCCAGTTCGACAAGGTGACCCTGCCAGCCATCGAGTTCCTCATGAACATCAAAAAAATGACGCCCGCAGAGAGGTCGGATCCCATTACCGTTGTGCGGGCCATGAGTGCCGCGGTAAGCAACGCCGCCTCAAGCCGGCCAAACACTGTCGGCACAGATAAGCAAGCACTCTCGCTGCGCGGGATCTCGCAGCGCGCCCAACCTATAGACTGCTGCACACAGAGTCCCGGATTCCCAAAAAAGAGGAAACAATATATTCGATGTTCGAAGGACGAGACAGTAAGCGAGGAAACTGACGCGCGGCTGCTGTGCATGTCGCGATTCTGCCGGTGGCTTGTCCCGGCAAGAAGATCAAGGAACGAACGAGAGTGTGTCGCTGTCGCCGCGGCGTCCGGCCCAACTCGTGGGTTCCGCGGGCTCTCAAAAAGTGGAGAGCGACCAACAGCAGGACGGGCGTCTGCCGTAGCCATCTCCGCTGCCGTGCCACCGCCAAGATGGCGGCAAGCAATAGCATGACACACGCGTGACGTCGTCCGTCGGAAATATAGAGACACCGGTCGTAGACGCGTTCTAGAGACCGTCTGCCGGTGGCGTCTGCACGAGGACGTCATAGGAGCGCTGCCACACCAGGCATTAAAAAGACGCAAAAAAAAAAACAGAAAAAAAACTTTTAGGTTAGAATTTATTTTCCAATATATGTGAGACAAGCACAAGGTGTCCAACCAAAACAAGTTACATCTTACAGCGAAGCTGTATATGACTCGTTGGTCGGTTTTTTTGTCTCCGTGGACAGAACAGTAGTCGACAGATAAAATAGTCGACAAACAACCCACGCGCGGGCCTTATCGCCGTTGACGCGCGTCTTATCTCTTATCATATGGTTTTGACATTTGTTTCCATAAGAAAACCACAAAACAAGTGTCAAAACCACGTGATAGATGATAAGCACGTAGTGCTCCCGCATGCGTTTCTCGGTGAAGATTGCGGTTGCATAAGCTGCCGCGGCAACGGCAGAGTACGAAGTCTTTCATATATAAAAAGAAAAGTTTTGGTAGAGTGCATTTTTTTTCTTTCGTCAATCATTTGGTGTATAGACCCTTTTGCTGTTTACGAACACGAACTGGCGCTTGCGTCCCAAGTGACTTCCGGTCGCACCGTCTTTACAAGCCTGTTGAGCTTGCTTATGTCACCGGTGCTAGAAAGCATAAATGCTACACGGACAACAAAGTTGGAGGTTAAACGAGGGCCTTCGGCTGCCTACACTTGATTTACATATTGGACAGAGGCTCCTTCGTTCTTTTGGCGTTCACTTGGAGAATCGATGGTTAAACGTTTCATCTACATTTCAAGCAGCGATGATAAGGTGGCCTTTGTTCATTTCTTTTTATAAACCAGAAGTTGTCTGGGACGTCGAAAACTGAAGCCCCACCTGGTGGCGTGTGCCATAAAAGGGTCTCTAGTGCAGTGAGTAATCGTTGCAGGTGATACCACAGCTTCGCTGTCCAACCACATTTACAGCGTAAATTTTTTTTTTTTACCGCAGGTAAAAATGCGGATACGCATTGCCCAACGATCATTTCCCACTCAAATGTAGCGCTAACGGTCCGAACCAGCTGCCAAAGTTTCAGAACTAACTGTTTCTCGTTCAAAAATCAAAAGTGATTTTCTGAAATTATCAACGTGAAAATGGAGCCCTTTTCGCCTGTTTTCGGTAACTGGCGCCATTCAACTGCAACTCCAACGTCATTTTCCCATTGAAAACTTCAGAAAATCACTTCTAACTTTTGAATAAGATAACAGTTTTGTTCTGAAACTTTGGCATCTGGTTCGGACCTCAACCGCTACACTTGGGCGGAGAATGAGCGTTCGGCCATTGCTACTTTATTTTTTGCAAAAAACAAGAATAGCACTAAAAAAAAAAAAAACGATTAAATTTTTGGGGAGGACACTGCGTAGTTCTCTCAGGTGTGCCACACTGACAGAAATGGCACTGAAATCTGACAAAACTGCACCTGAAATTACAGAAATCGGTGAAGCTCTATTGGTGAAAAGACGGTGAGAGTGCAGGCGAGCTGGTGGTAGCTAATCATGTTGTATTACACCTGAAGCTGCGGTGGATGAAATTGGAAGAACATTCAGTAGAAGGAACAGACACAGAGAACGTTCTCTGTGTCTGTTCCTTCTAGTAAAAGTTCTTCCAATTTCATCCACCGCAGTCTCAGGTGTAATACAACATGAGAAGCTCTATTGTCATTGACAAGATAAGAAAGACGTGTTTATTTATTTTTTCGATACTCCATCTTGGGACCGTTGTAGTTGAAGAAACGTCTCACAGCTATAGTTTGGCTTTTCACATCGTAGTGGTAGAATTTACGAGAAACGGAATTTGAGGGCAGTTCTTTTTTACAGACAAACAAAAGACGCATCTAGAAATGCTCGTTTTGTATATAACCTGGTTTATTTAGCCTGTTCGGCCCTAATCATAAAACGAAAACACACGTAGTCATTTGGAAGTGACAATTGCTTCATCGCTCGTTTGTTGCACTAACTGACGGGGACTGGATAAAGAAAGCGTTGGCACCTGCGACTACTTAAGCGGCTTGCTTCTTTGGCACAGGTGAACACCAACGATGACAACGGACTAGTGGTCGGCCTATGGAAGGGGCCCTTCTCCGACGGCATCCACCCCTTCGCCTGGTCTTCGTCTCCGACCGTCCTCCACAAATACATGGAGTCCGGCGGGAACGGTGTCAAGTATGGACAGTGTTTTGTCTTCGCCGGCCTGCTGACCGCTCGTGAGTGCAAAGGACGTCTGCTTTGAACCAGACTGACTCTCTACAGACCGCTCGAACTTCCTGTGGCTCAATGGCCATTGAGCCATCCAGTCACTACTACATGTATGGGCGTTCGGGAAACTTTGAATCTCTTAGCATTGATTGCTGTATCAGCGCTGTGTCACTACTATGGTGCGAAGTCAACGCTGCATTAGCAAGGTCGGCGATATTTCCACCGCTAACTAATAGCGCCGAGGAAGCGCTGCGGTGATATGTGCGAACAGGCCTCCACACTAAAGGACGAAAAACCCGCACTGCAACGAGGTTGCTAAGAATAAGTGTTTCGCGGTAATTTCAATGCAGATGCTTCGAGAGTTCCTGGCTTATAGTGCGCGGCCAACATGTTTTCTTTACTTACGTATAAAAAATAATAAAAAAATCTCTCAACTAATTAAAAACAAAACAATCTCATTTCTTACCACATGCAAAAACCGCAAAATATAAAGGTAATAACACGACTTTTCTGTAAAGACTCAGATCGGTATAGTGAGCTAAACGTGTGGGCCTATCTCGACGCGGTTCCTTGGCTGCTTTCTCAATGCCCTCGAGATTTTTTTTTTTTTTTTGTCTTTGAACATTTTCTGATAACCACTGATCTGTGCGTGTTTAAACCTCATGGGGAATTTTCTTGGTGGTGTTGGAACGATCTAAGAGAGCTCCATGCTCGCGCTTTTTGTTCGGTACGTGCGAGCGCCCGCTTGCACGTGAACAAAACAGCGCTCCGAAAGCTCTCCAAATCCACATCGGGAATTCTTCCTTAATCAATTGAGTTAAACCTCTTTTTTGTGTTTGTGAGTTTCGTGAGCAAAGCATTTCAGGTCATTTGATAAAATACCGACGGTGCGTTATTTTGGTTTTTCTGCTTCCGCGCCCACCTTTAGTGCTTCGAGCTCTCGGGGTGCCGGCTCGCGCCATCACCAACTACTCGTCCGCACACAAGGATCCTAACCACGACAACATCAAGTTTTTCTTCAATGACCAGGGACAAGTCTACCATATGATCGGCTCTGTCTGGTGAGTTGCGACGTATACCAAGTTCAATTTTAGCGAGCCAAGAAGAACGACGCTTAGCAAACATCGAGTGATTTGAACTTCGCGAGTGCTTTTTTTCTTCTTCAGGAACTATCACGTCTGGACAGAATGCTGGTTGAATCGGACGGACCTTCTTGGCAACTTCAGCGGGTGGCAGATTGTCGACGGGACACCCCAGGCTCCGAGTGTCGGTGAGTCCAAGTAACCCAACTGTACCGAATATTTAGCCACCCAAACTGTACTATTCACACTCAGAATATTTTTTTTCGTAAAAATATATCATAAACAGAAAAGAGGCCATAGTAGTACCAAGATCAACGAAGGCTGGAAGCAGGCATTCATTGACAGAGTGGCGATGAAACCAACAAGGGCCCCGTAATTATCTGCGTTGTACTTAAATAGTTTTCCGCGAACCATGAAAATCAGCTATTGAACTACGATTCTGTATCCGTGTTCGACTGGGTGTATTAGGTGCGTGGTATATGAACGAATAGTCATGTTTTCTTTCGCGATAAAGTTACATACAGCATCTCGTTTTCTTTTAATCTTTCTTCGTACAATTGGTGTTTAGTAGCCGGCTGGGCACCGTGAGGATAGCGCCATCATCGAATGGCACACACACAAAACAAAAAGGTGCATCCGAGTTTTATTTGAAAGGAGTTACATTTGAATCCGTCTCTGATAACCTCCTCGGTCTATAAATGTAGGCCGCGTTATTTGTTCACTTGTACCGGGAAACAGAAATTATTTGAGTCGCTCACGTACGTACAAGACACATTTTGTAAAATTATAGGAGCAAAAAACAACAACAAAAAAATAATTTCGTGTTGCACCATCGTGTTTCCAGACTCAGGGAATTTCGAGGTGGGTCCTTTCCCGACCACCTGCGTGCTTTTGGATCGACTGGACGTCCCGTACGACGGCGTGTACGCCCGTGCAGCCGTCAAGGCGACGTGGGAGATGTACAGTCAGGATCCCAGCCAACCGGAAGGCGTGAGGCTCGTCAAAGTGGTGCGCAACAAGTGAGTGGCACCGCCTCCTTCAACACGAACTCGCACCCAACCCGACGTATGCCCGTCGAAAGAGACTCCAGTCTCCGACTTTTGGCGCGCATATCGGCACTGTGTCTCACATGTTGGTTTGGATATTTATAGTACCCACACAATGAACACTACAATACTTTATCGGAGACCGTAGAAGCCTAGTTGTTTAGGTTGACTGCGCACGAAAATAAAGAAAATAAAGCACCAATTCATTCGATGGCGCGGATCGAACGTTGTATCAACGGGGTGATATAATGCAGTGCAGTAAGTAGATATCACTACAACGAGTTGTGACCCAGTAACCGAAGTAAAACTGTAATAAGCCCAAGTAGAAAAAAGTAAAAGTGTCACGTCAGGGTGTGATGTAACATTTCTAAAATTAGCATGTTTAATGATGTGTCAAGTCCGTTTTCGCACATTTCGCTTTCTGCAAATATTCCCCATAAAGTAACGAGTAACTTAACAGAGTATGCGTGGTAGCGGCACAATAAACGCTTATTGTAATTATTCTGTTCTGAACAAATATTCGAGACATACAGGGATTCGCTATAAATGATATTTTCCGCTGACCGCCGTGCAGTCTAAAGCGGCAACAAAACTCGATACCTACGTATTTTATTTTAGTAAACACCGAAAAAAAGTTGAAAAGTAAAATATGAAACCTGACCCTATAGTGAGTATAGGCTACCTGCAATTCTGTTTGGTCTGGCGCTATCCAGTGATCTGAAGCAAGAAACACTGGGTATGCCTGTAAGTGACGGCTGCATTGTTCAAACGTGAGCGATTACTTTGGCGGCGTCGCTTAGCCTAGTGTCTGAAGCAAGAAATGCTGGGTGGGCCAGGAAGCCGTGGGCGTTAAGATGCCAGTACGGCGGAAAGTCCCTGCGGGCCAATGGGAACAACGGAGGCACGTGATTACGTACCGTCGGAGTGCGCTGACTTCGAAGAAGGCTTTTCTCTGCGTCATGCTCCAATATGTGTGCGTATACGTAGAGCATATCGAAGCCGTCGGAACGCAATGCAGGACGTAGTGTTCAACCAGGAGAGTATACCATGAACCGTTGCCGGCTGGCTGTAACGCAGTCATTTGTCGCGACCTGCGAGGCCTTTAACACAAGCTCAGTTACCCAGCCAGGCAATTAGGTGTACGGGCAAGGACAGCGGTGTCAAAAATGTCGCATTAATCGATAGCCCCCAGTTGATTAATTAATTCCACTCGCCCATCGTAACAAAGTAGAAACTCCACCGCTTTCCGGTGTTCCATTTTGTTCGAGTATATATCCGCTGCCTTTGACTGCTTTCCTCATACTTTGCAGAAAATGTCTGCACAAACTTAAAACGCGCAGCACACAAGTTGTGCACAAAACGATAATATGTGAAGATCGAAAGGATTTCTCCGCGCAGCGTCGTATGCAAGGCGCGGGCACGAGCGCATGACTTTTGACAGTGCATCCTTCGAGCAAGTGCTTGTGTGAAAGCAGCACTTTGCGGACCAATCCTCTCACGCTTTTGCTTAGTTAGCGCTGCACGCAGCTGCGATACAAAGCAGAAAATGAATTAAAAAAATTAATGAACGAAGTTTTGAAGCTGACGAGGCTGGAGAGTTGGGCGAGTTGGTGATTTATAATGGCCATAAAGCGCAACAGGACAACGGACAGAAAGAAAGACACAGTCCCAGCGCAAACCCACATATTAGAAAAAAAAAAAAAAGGCAAACGTGGAATAAACATTTCTTTTCTGTTCCAGTTCCGGACGTCTGCTGGTCACCGAAGAAATTAGTGAGATGCCGGGACACGGAAACCCCGAAGACATCACCGCCACCTACAAGCAACCGCAAGGTATGCTCTTGATTTTATCAACAAAACTAACTTCACGTAAACTAAAAAGAAGAAAAAAAAAATTCCGGCGCTACGAACGGATCTCTGAAGTTTGAAGTCCTACATGGCGTACACCGAAGACAAACTAACCCGGAGGCCCTGGTACCTTTTACGTATTGATTTATTTACTTATTAAAGCACGAAATGCTTTTTGACGCTTCCCCCAATCCCACAATTTTGTCAGACTGTCCGTCCGTGCATTTCCCGCTAAATTTGGCGGGCAAATTGATGTCAAGTGACCTATACTAAAATTCAGTTTCTCCACTAAATGTAGCGGGAAATTTCGTGTAATTTGACGTGACGTCACGGGACCCTCAACCCCAATTCAGTTTCCCCGCTAGATTTGGCGAAAAAAATTGACGTCACGCGACCTATACACCAATTAAGTTTCCCCGCAAAATTTGGCGGAGAAAATCAATGTCACGTGACCTCTACACCAATTCCGTTTCGTCGCTAAATTTGGCGGGCAAATTGTTGTCACGTGACCTATGCACCAATTCAGTTTCCCACTAAATTTGGCGAGAAAATTGATATCACGTGAACTATATATACACCATTTCAGTTTTGCGGGGAAAATTTTGTGCACCAATTCAGTTTGGCGGGGAAATTGATGTCACGTAGCCTGACGTCACGCGAACTATACATCAATATAGGTTCCCCGCCAAATTTAGCGGGAAAATTGAAAAATCAAATGCCTATAATGTATTTCATGCATTATAGGACTTTGAAGATAAAGGTAGCTGCCAATTTTTTTATTAATGTTTTTTTTGTAATTCTTTCTCGTTTGAGCTAGCGCTGGGGCACGACAGGCAGAACATCACATTGGTAAACATTAGTAAGCGAAAAGGACTATGCGGTTACAAGAGATAGCACAATAGTAACAAGCAACAGAAATTACAACTAAAAGCAAAATCTTATAATGCAAAAGCAGTGACACCGTAAATAAAGAAGTAAAAACGATGAATTCGTTACTATTTATACAAGTCCCATGCTCCATTTAACGATAGTTATAGGGAAAAAATATTTGAACTTGTCGAGTTGACTTTAGTACCGTGATCGTCATGATTCAAAAAAATATGCATTCCCTCGACATCCAGGTTTAGTGGTGCGCCCTCTGCCTCAACTGGTGGAAATCTCTAGACATCCGCGTATTCATTTGAACCACTGTGGATTACTCCGCAGCATACCCTGTATAAAAGAAACAGTGACTGGGCGCCTAGGACCAGTCGCTCTGCCTCCGCCGACTTGTTTGCTCAAGTTTTAGATACAAGATCAGCTCAATAAATATTCATTCTCCGTTGTTACATTTGTCTACTCTTTTTAATCGCAACAATATTTCCAATCGCGCTACTAAAAAAAAAAAAATAAAACGAGAAAACATCTCGTTATTAGGCGTTCCCTAACATCCCCAACCTGCACTCCAACCAGGGCTGACGTTCGTGTTAGGTCCAGTTCCTACGCAACATGGAAAAGAAATGTTATAAATTTATCACACACACACAAAAGACACTTTCACATTCCAAAAAGCGTTGCACGCCGGAAGTGTTCAACAAACTCCCACCGTTTTCTTACTTTCTACTCAAGCGACCGCACGTCAACTGACGGAGCAGCCGATCGAGATAGCACTGAAGCACAACACCGCCGTGGAAATCGGCGAGCCTGTGGTGATCGTCTGTACGGCTACGAACAACGACGTGCAACCCCACCAGGCCAACATCACTCTGACTGCAACTTCGGTCATGTACAACAGCTGGAGTCCGACCGTCGTGGGCAGCAAGACTGCATCGGTGACCGTGGCGCCCGGTTCAGGTCAGACCGGGGAACTCGTCGGGAGTTAAGTCACCTCAACAAATCTCCCCCCCCCCCCCCCCAAAAAAAAAAAAGTGTTTAAAGCCGTGAAGTGTTTGGATATGGGAACACACAGTAAACCCCCCTCAAAAAAAAAAAAAAAAAAGCGTTATATTTACGCCACAATACACTTTTTGAGATAGGAGCCATTCCGGTACGTACACTTATATTTCGAGACGCCAAACCCGAAATAGAAGCCTGTTTTGGAACTGCTCAAATGAGTCTTAAGACGGATTTCTCGTCGGATTTTTCGCTAAGTATCCAGACTAGAGCCCCTGGAAGGCGGCATTGCGTCAAAACTTCTTAAGTCCGCGACCCTAGACCCTTTATCAAACGTGGACAGATATATACACCGTTTAACTTGAAGCACGATTGCAGACGACACTACCATCCGAAGAAGGCAATGAGGAGGCGCCAAATGTGCTTCGTCATGGCGCTCGTCCTTTCGTGCGTTTACTACCACCGGCTAAACCAATCTCTCTCTCTCTCTCTCTCTCACATACGCACACACACACACGTACGCACACGCACACGCACACACACGCACACATACCACAAACACACACAGACACGCATACACACACAGACACACACACGCACAAACGCACACACAGTTTTCTTAATCAAGAAATTCCAAGACCCGTACCACGGAGAAAATAAAATGTCATTGGAACAAATGTCACTTCGGCAATCGGAGTACAGCGCGGGCGAAATGGATTGAAGGCACTTTAAACTGACCGCACAAGTCGGTTTCTCAATTTATCGCGCTGGGATTCACTACAGAGGTGGTCGAAGCTCATGCATTCATTATTTGAGAGTATGTATACATGAACCCTCCAAATTAAAATAAAAATAAAAAAAATAAAACGTGTTTTTGTTTTATGAAAAAATTATCGCTAAGTTTTTTTCCTCAAAATCATCAGAAAATCGTTGTAAGCTATTCTGGCGTTTACCACGATTAAAAAAATTGTGCAATGGAAAGAAAATAGAATTGGCTTACCTATTCTTCACTTCATTTCGCCCAAATAAGCGCCACAGTAACACATAATAGTTTCTTACTGTACACGGGAAAGAAGAGTTGTTGATTTTTCTTGATTTACTCAAGTGAGCCAATCTTTCCACAATAGACCTATTGCTACATTACCCAAGCATCAAGGAGAATGCAGGGATTGGTGTTCCACGCGACGCGCGTGCTGGCCTCAGCAGTCATAAATTTTCTTAAGCAAAAACCTAAGACAAATTGTATCTTGCACGCGCGTTCGTCAACGCTTTATTTTGGTTATTTACTTCGAATCTTTTATACGGGGAAGGCGTGCGTATGTGGCGCGTGGAACACCAATCCCTGCATTCTCCTTGATGCTTGGGTAATATAGCAAATGGTCTATTTCAGCGAAATCTTCCACCAACTTCGAGCACGTCTGTAGTAAACCCCAGCGCGATAAATTAAAACACCGATTTATGCGGTCAGTTAAAAGTGCGTTCAATTCATTTCGCCCACGCTGTAGAGTGTGCCACGTGTGGCCATATGAGACCGAATGAAGGATCACTATTTTTGTGTATTGAAGCGACAGCTTTAAGGAGCTCGTGTCGCAGAAAAGTCGGCGTCGACGGGACGGGAAAATCCAGGATTGTTCGATAGGGGCATGACGTCACAGCCACATGACCTCGCGCGGGTATTTCAAACAACCCACAACGCTCGCGTGGAACGAGACGTCACGTGTGAAATGAAAGTGATTAAAACGTGACATGTAATGCGAATGAAAGGTCGCCGGATGTCTCAAATGATTTAACTTTATAAAGTGATTCATTTGCTTGAAGCAAAAATTGAAAGAATTTCAGGCGGAGGCGGGATTCGAACCCACGACAGCGAGTCAGACACGCTACCGACTGGGCCACGCATGCACTCTTCTTCGGCTTGGGAACGAGCTGGGATTTATATGTTCAGCTATCGCGTTCCACTCTTAAAGGCGAAGCTTAAGCGTCCTCCTGTAATTTTTTGTCTAGTTTCTGCGTTTCCTCGCAGTCTCGGGTCTTCGGAACGTTTGGGATCTTCATTCAACTTGCGGATAAGCATACTAACGTGTATCTTTCAAAATACAAATCGAATTTAGCGTGCAGCGAAGTTCGCAGAGAGACCAAGCCTCTTAATAGCGCTGATCCCTTTCTAATGCACCGTTCCGCAGAGGAATCCTTCGAGTTGGTAATCCCGCCCGAGATGTACATTGGCAAGTTGCACGTGGAAGGTATGATAGAGGTCCAGGCTGGCGCCAGTCTATCGCAGGGCCTCGCCGTTGCAAGGGGTGTCCTCTTCATCAAGATGCCCGCCCTCAGTGTCAACGTGAGTAGTCTGAAGCGCAGTTTTTATCCGCCGAACTCGGGATAACCTCCAAAGGAACAACGGTGACATTTTAATAAACGTATAATGTGTGGCGCATGATCGCGGTTGCTCGTTACAGAACAGCTTGAACACCGTCAGTAAACGGTGGTCATTAGCAAGCACTCAATTTTGCCCTTCATATGCCGATCCAAGAGAATCCGTGTATAGTACAAAGTTCACTTCCATCGGTTTTATTATTGCCGATAGTCGTCATATAATTCAAAAGATCTTCAAATTATGACAGAGTTCGTCGCTTTACAACTGCTTCCTTAGAGTTATTTTGAAGCGATCTTGAGATCTCATAGGTTGCCCAGCGACACTGATGTGATCCGCGATTACCGCGCCCTGTCGATAGTTGTGATTGTATAGTCACATCTATAAATGTATGTTACTAGAATCCCTATTATAAATATAGGTGACTATAGTCTCTTACATAGATATTTGTGACTATACAGTCTTTTTGACATATATGTCTGTTACAATACTCACTACTATAGTCACAGACTTCAGAAACGTATGTCAAAAAGCTTATTTTTGTCGGATGCAATGGACTGTGGCGTTAAGGAATCACACGCGATTAATTTTTCACTACTAAATCGTGTAATCTTTAGTTGAAAAAAAAAAAAGACAAACGAAATTAAATTACAAGTGGGGAATGTGGCGTAACACGTCCCCGAGAGAGGTCAGAGTTGTCGGCGGTGTCTCATTCCTCGTGCTCCCCGCGACCACTCGCGACTGCCCGTGAGCCTTTATTATTATCTTTAAAGGAGCTGTGCAACGATATTCAATTGGAATGTTTTTCACTTTACACGAGCTTACTGGCACTAGTGGGACTCAAGGATACTCGCTCGCAACGCCACTGGCCAAAAAACTCCTTTGTTGCGGTGTAATTTCAAGAACAAAAGCGATCATTTTCATTCAATCTCTCCTTTGCAAAATTTGATGACGTAACGTGGGGAATGAAGTACACCCAAGTGACGATATTTGAATGCGGTTCATAGATTGGACCCGAGCATTGCGTGGGCACTCGATTTGGGCTCGTGATAATTACTAGCTCGAGAAGCATTCGGGTAGTGGCCCGTGTCCAATCGCTGCAACGACGACAATAGCCGAGCCATAACAATATCTGGAACTCAGCGCGTGTCCTGTGCATTGCCAACCACAGCGCGTGGCTATGATAAACATTGGCGGCATATAATCGGCTCTAGATCACGTGGCCGCTTTCTCTGGCTGCGAGTTGAGGGAATGAGCGCTGCTCGTTTTTCTTTAAATTTTTTCTGGGACTTCTATTGCGTGGGGTGAAAAACGAACGCGTGTTTCATAGGTCATTAACGTCGGGGATCCGTTCTAGGCGGTATTTGCGCAAAGTACAAAAATTGTTGCATCGCTCCTTTAATAAATTATTCTTTATCTTTCCGCGAGCTAACGTAGCAGACAACGTTTCGAATATCATTTGTCGCGTGATTGTTTCAGACCCCATATTCGTTAGGTTCGCTTCTCAAAGCTTTGAGTTGCTGTTAAAGTTGAATGTGTGTACCGAAGTGCCACACCGCATCGTCCCTCAGGATTACATGGCGGCACGAGTCCTCGACTAAGTCACATCGTGCGAAATGTCCGAGTGCGACACGTTCCAACTAAAAGCACCCCTGAAATCGGCGGAGCGTTGTTGACGGAAAGCGGAACTTTCGGGGTTTGTATGTCAGAGCTTTCTCAATTACCACAGATCCTGGCAGACAGCCGAGCTCCAGGAGAAGTCCACTTCCAGCTTCAAATGACAAACCCCTTGAATACGCCCCTGACGCAGTGCGAGCTCATTCTGGAACTCCCGTTGTCAACACGTCTCTTGGAGAAGATTCCCCTCGAGTGAGCATACCTCATGCCCAAATTAAAACCCTGTTTAAAGATCCGCGGCGGGTAAAATGCAGTAATTTTCACTACGCACTCGACACGCAGCCCCAGTTTCCCACACGACATGATGGAGCTTAAAAAAGGCACTAAGATGAATTTAGAAGTCCTCTTGTTTTGCGGCAGGGTCTTATTCTACGGGTCATAAGCCTAAAACAAAACAAAAAGACAAAATTAATAAAATGCGTGGCCTTTTTTTTTTAAATAAAAAGCAACCCAACATTGCGTTACGCCCATTTTCTGAGATATGTCTCGGGAAAAGGGTGTGTCGCAATGTTTGATCGCCTTTTAAATAAAAAGAAAAAAAAAGGCCACGCATGGTTGTAATTTTGGCTTTCTGGGGAGTCCTATAACGCGTAGAATGAATTTGCGTCGTAAAAGAAGGACGATTTCAAAATCCACTTTATCACCCCGTGCACCAAAATGTCCGTACACCGAAAAGTTAACACCGAAACACACTATACACTGAAAGGTCCCACAGCCGTGTTCAAATGCACAACAATTTGGTCTTCGAGAGAAGCAATAGACCGATCTCGCTAAGTGTTCCACGAATGCGTAACGCCGCCATAACTTTAGTCCATAGGGAACAGGTGGCAGTGCACGAGATGGCTTGTGCCAGAACCGTATATGGAGTTTGGCCATTCATTGGGAAGTATAGGAGACAAATGAGGAGGCGCCATTGGCCGAAAGCTTGCTGGGCGTGTTCCAGGGCGTCTTCAAAATTCGAATGTGGCCAACCAAGAAGCCAGAAAGAATACTTTGGCGGTAGTCACGAGAAACGAAATTAATAAGCGCGTCGGAGTAACTCTCGGTGACTGGAAATATGGTGCACGTGATGTTTCAATCACAGTCATCCAAAATCATGGTGGAAGAGCCGCGACTAGCGGAACGATCAACATAATCCGTACGCCATGCGCCCAGGGCAGGGAATCTGCCGTCCGAGCGGTCATGCTCTGTCCGAGCCAAATAGATGTTCAAGTGGCACATTAGTTTCTCACATCTTTCTGCATGATCGTGATCGAAACATCACGTGCACCCTATTTTCAACCATGAAGGGTTACTACATTTAACTCTTACGCGCTTATTAAAACCATATAGCTATGATTAAAACTGTTTCTCGCTACCACCGCTATGGGATTCTTTTCGGCTTCTGGTTGGCCAAGAGAGTATGCCAAGCCCACTTTCTCAGTCTGGTGCACGCCCTGGCTCTGCCCGCGCCTCCCTTTGACCAAACTCTCTCTATACACGGCTCTCGCGTGTGCCTTCTCGAGCTCTGCGTGCGCAGAGCTCCAGCGAGGCTGCCGCACGTGCAGAAAGACTAAAGTTCCCTCGATATACTGCGGCTGCAGTGACGTAAAAAAAAAATCTATCTGGTGCGGTTGGTTTATTTGTCACCAGATACCTTTTTAGTTCTGTGCGAAGAAAAAAAAAAGGTATTTTCCGACAACTTTATAAGCACAATCGCCCTTTTGTTCACGAAAAAAAAAAAAAACATTTTTATGGCATTAAATTCGATTTCTTGTAGTGAATCCAGACTTAAATAAATATCGCAAACGAAAAACCCATGTGTTTAAGTTGCATCTTTCTAAATTCAAATGAACCATGAAATTATATTCGGTCCAAATTTTAAATGACCGTTTGTTTTGGGCCGTGAGTTGGACCGGTTAAAATGCTTCGAGATTAAACTTCGAGATTTCATGCAGCATCTATAGCGCGGAAAAGGAAGAACGAATTCTCGTTTCTTTATATGATAAATATCGAGCTTTTATTCTAAACCGTGTGTAGCGAAAGTAAGAAAACTCATTTTATGACTCTTTTAACAAAAACGCAGAACCAAAAATAGGAAACATCCATCCCGCCCTTCTGAGGACTATTATATAGAGGAAAAACGACGTCTTAATGTGCACCAGTTCGGTGCGAACATAGAAAGCCTTCTAGAAAATTTTTATTTTTTTATCCTCCCGTCTTGCTTTGCTGCTCCCGGCTTAAGTTGTCAGATTTCCACCAGCTCGCATGCATGTATTCATCACTTCTCTAATTTTTCGAACAGGCCATTTTTCTTGATTAGTCTCGTCCTAACGTTAATACTTCGTGACAACCTGCATACAAATATCGAAGAAGAAAAAACACCTCACAGGCGGCTGACGCATTTTAAACATTTACTGCGAATGAAACAGCTAGCAGAAGGCCACAGGAACAGTCTGCTCTCCATGAAACGAATATGTTGGGCATTGGCGTCGTATTTTGCCCGGCCGCCTTTGCTCTGCGCGTTACGCAAAAAGAGCGCCTGTTGCGCAGCGAGCGAAATGAGCCTGCGGTCAGGTGAACTTCGTCGATTGTTCGCCGTAAAAGCCTTTGATAAAATTCACACCTTCGCGTTTCTTCCAAGTACCGACAACCATTGTTGCGCGAACGCGCGAAACACGCTCCTCGAGCGAGTGCTTCGCCTCCATTCGCTTCCAAAGGGCCGATCATCTCAGTGCTGCGCCGCCATTTGCCTCCCAGGGCTGTTCGAGGCGCGGAACCCCGTACTTTGGCGCATTTGACGCTACTTGCCAGACAGACACCAACACATCAAGGGTCTTTAACTCGCCGCACATTCGCTCTGTGGAGTCCAGCTCTATGGAGCGACCCACTCACACAGTATAGAGCGCAGTGCGTCTGACTGCGTTTGATTGCATTGAAAGTGCTTTGTATGTAGCTTAACAAGTATACTCTTTGAATTGAGAACCACATTTCATACGAGGCACGCGGATGCCCCTGTAATTCTCTGCCTTGTCTCGACACAACGAAGTCAAACGCACGTGGTGCTGTTTCTGCACTATCGATCTGCGAAGCGTTACATATACGGAAACAACTTCCCCTACAGTGCTGCTATTTAACACCAGCTATCGTTCGATTTGGAACGCCGATTTATTGCTTTACCGCTATCTACCTCGCACAGAGATGTTCCGGTCGGCGGACTCTTCGAGAGAAGCGGCACGCTCATCGCCGACAGCCCGGACACCAAGGAGCTGATTGCCACTTTCATGTCGGCCGAACTGCCCCACGTGCAAGGCATCGGAGCCATCTGATGCATCGCTGCGGACCGAAAAGAAACTCCCTGCGTTATGACGCTGAGGCCTTTGCAGGGAGTGTCAAGGAACTGCTTTTTACGCAAACTTCATTATGCGCACCAGAATTGTTTGTTGGCGTTGGTCTAGCTTCGAGAACTATACACTTTATCAAGGAACTCGAATAAAGCATGCCTTCCACTGACCTCGACTCGCCATATTTTATTCCGGGGTGTCGCCGTGTGTGCACGCCTTTCTCAGCGATGCCACGAGGACAGTTTGTCAAACGATGTTCCTTTCCTTTTCGGGTGCGCGAAAGAGCCCCTCTGGGTGCCAGCTCGCGTTTCGCCGCTATTTGGCTGTCATTCTGTCCCCGCGCAATGGTTGTGTATGTGTGTGTGCGTGTGTTCTCATGCTGTCGAAACGACAAGTACGATACTGGGTGGCATAAGTGTCGGAGACGTGAACGTCAAAACGGCCGCGTCGGAAGTGAATTATGTGAGATCATGATTTCCGAGTTTTCCGGCGTGCGTGCGGTTTGTGCACCGGTCATCTAGGACCTTTGGACGTGCCGCACATGGACGTTTTGTCGAACATGAATCTGTGGCAATACTCCTAGGGGCCCGTTCACCCAGAACCGTTTGCTTAGCTTACGCCTGCTTACGTCGAGAGTCACCGGGCTGTTTTGTATTTTGTAAGAAGAGTGGCAACCTATTCAAGGAGTATACCTTGGAACTGACATACGTTGCACGAATGTCCCGGCGATTCATAACATGACAAAAGAAAAAAAGAAAAAAAACAACGTAAGCAAGGGGCTTCGTGTGAATGGGCCTTAACTCGAATTTGATTTGAGTTTTGCCTCGTTACCTCTACAGCCGAATATTAAATGATGAAAAAGCTAACCATAAACACCTTCAGAACGTAACGTTTGCATGCAAATAATAATATAAAAAAGAGCAGTCCTGCCTTAATTCACGGCACAGTCACAGCGTTAGCTGCAACACGTCACTGGCGAAGTCGTTGGCTCAAATGACTTCGTTCTCACGGGCACGAACCTGAAAGTTCTCCCTGCGACGAACGACGAGACGCGTAGCGTCGCCGCCAACGCGTATTTCTGCGTCTCACAACAGGCGCGACGCTATCACGCGGCGACGCCGAGACACCCGCGTCTGCCGCTTTGCGCCGTACTCTCGCCAACCTTCGGCGCGTTTGCCTGCTTGGGGCTGCCCAGGGATCCACTAACAATTAGGGTTGTCGCGAACTTTTGTCGAACCGGATTTTTAGGTCGACCTTTCGGGTTCGACTGGGTCGGAACCTTCGAACTTTTCACCAGATTCGACCGGTTCGACTTTGTGGAAGTGTGGCCAGACATTGATACAAGCATATCTAGGTTTAGAGAATTCTTTTTTATGCAAAGGGTTATTTTAATTTGTGAACAGCTGCAATTAAAAGTAACTGATTCTAATAACTGAAGAAGTTAATAGCTTAATTTTTTGTACTGTATTAACTGAAATAACCAATCAGCGCTGCCCTTACTTTATCCCTAGCCATCACCATCCAATCCGAAGCCAACTAGCCAGCCTGTCGCGCATGCGCACACGAGTCGAACTTCAATACAAGGTTCGTCGAATTTTCCACTAAAAGTTCGAAAAAGTCGAACCAGGTCGAACTCAAACCGCGGCCGGTTCGCGCACCTACTAACAATGACGTAATGCGCAGGAACTTCTTCTAGGTGGCATTGGATATATAGATACGACTGAACCCTTTCGATCAGGCGGCGACTTGCGCCACCTAGCCGAAGCATGTAATTTCAACAATTAACTCCGATTAAATTTGGAATGACGGGTCACTGTCGACATCTAGCCGGCACTACTGGAGACTCATACTCACGCTTGTTCCACAAAAAAAAAAAGTGTAATAAAGCGGATTGCCAATTCTGTGGGAATGTCCCGCTTGGTGAACGGACGTGTTTTCTCCGAGCTACCCGGGACAAAACGAATACTCCAGGCGGACACGAAGCTGAAGGGAGCGGCAGCCTCCGCTGCGGCTGCTGGCCAGACATCCGCGAGCTCGGACTAGCGGACGATCCTGCCCGCTCTGCCGAGTGGGAAGAGGCTGGCCATGACGGTCTTCCTTCACGAGGACCCGCGAGAGAGCGCCATACCGGACGCAGGATTTCGCGGACGCGTTGAAAAAGCCGTCGACATGGCGCACGTGGATGGGCTGGGCGCTTTCCAGTTCAACCAGGTGTATGTGTGCACGAACGATTCGGCAGAAATCATAAAAGGCTGGTAGCTGAGAAGGAGGTCGTTGTCGAGGGAAAGAACTGCCTGGTGATCGATCCGAACGTCACGGAGGTTGTGATCCGAATTCACTAGCTCCCGACTTACGTGACCGATAGCGAGATCTGCGTAGCCCTCGCGGACTACGGGAAGATTGCGAAAATCACAGGATAACTGGAGATCCCCAAAGGGAATTACGAGGTGGAGACTTCGACACGAGCGGTGACCATCGTCCTCAGAGAGGGAAGCAACAAGGACTCGCTGCCACACGACGGCAGTGTCGCCGGAAACAGGGCGGTCCAATCCAAACCGCAAAACGGGTCCGGGAGCCGGTACCCGCTTTTTTATATAACTTCCGCAGGCCGGAACGGGTGGAACGTGTGCGGATGTATGAGCACGAGACAGCCAGCGCACCGGTGACTGGCGGAAGGGGGAAAAAGGGAGGGAGGGGGGTTTGAGCGAGAAAGAGAAAAACGTACATTATTAGTCTCTACAAGCGGGAGAGCCGGAAAAGGCCCCTTTTGGGGGATTTTCAGTAACTTTGAGGAGAGAATACAACAAAAGCAACTGATTCTTAACCTTTGTCCTCTTGTAGGGTTCCCGAGAGGGTTCCCGAGATGGAATAGGGGCATAGTTTTCCAAATCGTTTTGGGACAAGCTTTGCCCAATCCTCGTCCATGTGTTCCAGCAACATAGAGGAACCCAAGCTGATTCCTCCGTCCATGAGGGAGAGCTTCAGGACCTGTTCACACATACAGCGGAGCGCTGACTGTGCTAAGCGCGATGCTGACGGGAACGTTTAATCAGATTTGTATCGCACCGTCAAACTGCTGCTCATGGCAGACGATAACTCGCTGACGACACGTGAACAGTGCTATAGCCGATTGCAAAGAGGGCATCTGGCTGCTGCCATGTTGTTCCTGCTCGTGTAAGAAAGCACGTGGGACTGAAGACTGCCAAAGTCACTTTCACACGCATGCTGCACGTGCTTGCACGCTAGGGCACCAGCCGGGGAGCTGTGCTTGTAAACATGTATATCAGCGCTCCACTGCATGTTGGAACCGACCTTTGCTGTACTGATCCCGAAGAAAACGAAGAAAGGCCCCGTCGCTGAGGCCACCGATTTCCGCCAATGAACCTATCCCCAAACTACCCAAGCATCAACGAGAATACCGGGAATGTATGTCTACGCGCCGCACGCTCGCCTTCCCGTATATACTTCATCTCACCTTAGCACGGACTAACTGCGAAGGCTGTGTAAGCGCGAGCGGCTAGCTTCAACTGCCTTGACTGGAGCACTCGCTGCACGAGCGCTCGTGAAGTCCCCGAGGCTTCATCCAAAGCAACTAACTCGGGCGTTTGGCACGCGCGGCTAACAATAGTCCATGCTAAGGTGAGACGAAGTATAAAAGGTTCGAAGTAAATAACCAAAACAGGGTGTTGACGAACGCGCGTGCACAAGACGCCATTTGTTTTAGGCCTTTGCTTTAGAACAGTTAATGCTGCAGACGCCAGCACGTACAGCGTTAGTAACTATACTTCGTCTCACCCTAGCATGGACTAACCGCGAAGGCTGTGCTAGCGCGAGCGGCCAGCCTTGACTGCCTTGACTAGAGCACTTGCTACACGAGCGCTCGTGCAGCCGCCGCGGCTTCATTCAAAGCGACTAGCTCGCGCTTTTAGCACGCGCAGCTAACAATAGTCCATACTATGTTGAGACGAAGTATATACCCCGTTCACCCTTAAGATGAGACTGCAGCAAAAGCTACAAGCGCGAGCTAGATCGCGCTCCTGGCTTTGAGAAATGCATTTCTATATCTGCAGTCTCAGCATAAAGGGATACTGAGCCGAAATCTGGATTTCGCAAAATATCCCGAAGGAAAAATCCATCAATGTAACCCTGTTTGGCAGTCAATGTTTTCTAGTGGACCGCTGACTGTGCCTGACTGTACGTCAAGCATGTCTGATTGGCCAACAAGTTACTCTGACCGACAGCCAAACTCCAGTCAGACTCCACTTGTCGGCTTTCTGATGGTTTCCTGGTGGCAGTCTTCCGCCGCGAAATGCCGTCAAGATTTCTTGGTGGCGATTCTGATTGTACATCGATTGTCTCTGACTGTACGTCAAAAAGCTTTGACGGGCAGACAGACGTACGGTCAAAGGACGTAAAGTTCGTTCGAATACCACTATTTCGTCAAATCTATGAATACGAAAAATAATCTATGCACGAGAAAACGATTTCGGGACGTGAGCCCATGAAACCGCTGATGTTAGAGATATGACGAGCAGGGCACCCGACAACCCTAATCAGACGCCCGCCGAAACGCCGAACACGCCACTTTCTATACTTTCGCTTCGCCCATAGAGGCTTCGCCGAGCTTCCATGAACGATCGCTCTCGACTCGTTTTGTTTGCCCGCTTGCTCCAACCTGTCGATCCTGCCCGGGCTCTACGATGTCATATGTTTTAGTAGAATTTCTCCTCGACAAGACCCAGTCTGTCGTGAGTTCCGACTATGTAAGCGAACTTTAGCGGTGTAGTTGAAGACGACAAGGTGTACCAGGTCTACTGGGCCGGAGACGCGCGAACAAAAGGAGAGTTCTACGACGCGAAAGTACTCTACATGGCAGGTGAGTAGAACTGAAGTACGGCGATTGATGTACGAGTGCTTTGCATAACATGCTGAAGGCTGTTAGAGGCGGGGTTTGAGCCGCACGTCCGGGAGCTTCCTGGCTCGTGACGACGACCATTCCCCGAAGTGAAGAACCCAGGGGTCCAGTGGAGGTGGGAGAATTGGTAACGTAACGAACGGTTTAATTACATGGTTGCGATACAGTCGTCAAATCCGAGAGAACTCCTGAGCAGACTCGCGCTCCGCCTTATATAGGGGTCCGTTTTCTCCCTCACTCCCCGCCAGGGCAGCAAGTGCGCAGCAGCAACCCGCCGTCAAGTGCGTCGTAGCAAGGTCCGCCGCGTCGTAGCCAGCAGTGCGTCGTAGCCAAAGTTCTCCGCAGTTAGGCCAGGCCTCTCTCCCCTTCCGGAGCGCACCAAGCCGCACGCACGCACACACGTCCCGTTGACGTCACGGGCGCGTTGAGACCTGTCTCCGCAGGCGCAGACACGTAGGCGACGGTTCCGTACTCGTCGGGACTCGTTTCACGTAGGCCCCGTCCAGCAGGCGACGTTCCCGGACAGATCATGACTCGTTTCCGCAGCGTTGAAACTCGGAAGAAGGTCGCCGAAGGTTCCATTCTTAACAAGGCTTGAACTGCATTTGGAGCGGAAGCATTCCTTAGAGGCTGTGTCTACTAGTGCCGTCCGACGGCACTCCACTCGCGCCTACAAGTGCCGTCCGAAACAGAGTCAGACGGCGCGTGTATCACTGGGGAGCTCGTTAACCACACCCCAGTGTCATAGAGTACCGTCCGACGGCACTCTTGCAGAGCGTTCGAGTGCCGTCCGACGGTACTCTACTCACGCGTTCAAGTGCCGCCCGAAAGTCTCGTATAAAACGAGTTCTCCAACCGAGCTTCTTGAAGCTGCAGTGTAGCTTAGTGGTAAGACGTCTGCCTTATGAGCAAGCGGTTCCGGGTTCAATCTCCCGTGCGGGGTTGCTTTTTTAGAGCGCAGCTCTTAGGCGCCCGTTTCCGGCTTGAGCGGCGTCGCCGTCGCCGTCGGCATAACCGCCCGAGGTCACGTGACCCCCCTCGAGGTCACGTGGTCCCCCAGGTCACGTGGTCCCCCAGGTAACGTGACCCCCTGGTCACGGGATGACGATGACGATGCGGATGCCGATGACGTCATCGGTGACCTCCCCCCCAGGTCACGTGACCCCCGAGGTCACGTGATGATGATGACGATGACGATACGGATGCCGATGACGTCATCAGTGACGTCACTGATGACGTCATCGGCATCCGCATCGTCATCGTCATCATCACTGATGACGTCACGTGACCCCCTCCCCGCCCTACCCGAGGTCACTTGGCCCCCCCCCCGTACCCTTCCCTCCTCCTCCTCAAGAGCTGCGCTCTAATTTGGCGTTACAGGGAGTTGTAAACGGCTTTCACTTTTTTTTAAATTTTTAAGCATTTTGTTTTGTCGACGCATTTGGCGATATTTACATTTCCTTTTTACGATTAACATTCAGAAAACCGAATGTTGTCGACGAAATTTCGCTGAACAAAATGGTCAGACGTCACTTGATGGACCATCAGGGCACGTTCCACCAGGGCTGCTGACTGGCAGTCAGTGTCCCAAATTACGTACCTTGATGGAATTTTCAATAGGGATGGACGCAGAAGCGTTGATCGGGACGCTACGAACTCCAAAACATCACTGATACATCGATATCTCAAACGGATGGCCTTACTTTGGGAGAAGAAGGGCGCGATCAAGCGAGGGCCATGACGTCATTGTCCTCCTGGAGAATTTGTGAATGAGGGGAAGCGGCCTCGCTTCTCTCCTCGCTTCGGTTCACCAGCTCGACGGGACGTAGAGAGGAGGAGGGGAATGAGAATTGTGACGTGACTTCTCTCGTCGGCCTCGTCGGCCGTGTTCAATTGCGCACTTCTTTTCCGAAAAAAAATACGGCGATCCCTTGGAGATATCGCTGTATGACTGATGTTTTGGGGTTTCGCAGAGTCCCGCCTATTCGTCCAGCCCTGCTTTGTGAGCTCAAAATTTCGGTGCAGTATTCGTTTAAATAGACGATGCAACAATTTTTGCACTTGGAGGAAATACCGCTTTGAACGAATCCCTGACCGTTAATGACCCATGAAATACTCGTTCATTTTGCACCACACACAATGAAAGTCGCAGAAAAAAGTAAAGAACAGAAAACTAGTAGCGTTCGCCCCCTCAACTTGCAGCCAGAACAAGCAGCCACGGGATCTGGAGCCGATTATATGTCGCCAATGTTGATCATAGCCACGCGCTGGGGTTGGCAAAGCCCAGGACACGCGCCGAGTTCTAGACATTGTTATGGTTCGGCTATTTTCGTGATTGCCGTGACTGCACACGGGCCACTACCCTAATGCTTGTCGAGCTATTAATTATCGCGAGCCCGAATGAAGTGCTAACGCAATGCTCGGGTCCAATCTATGAGCCGCATTCAAATATCACCACTGGGCGGTACTGCTACCGCGCCCAGCTATGTCATCAAGTTTCGCGAAGGAGAGATTGTGCGAAAACGGTCGCTTTTGTCTTTGGAATTATACCGCGACAAAGGAGTTTCTTGGTCAGTGGCGTTGCGTGTGAGCATACTTGGGTCCCACTAGTGTCAGCAAACTCGTGTACAGTGAAAAACATTCCAAGCGAATATAGCTGCATAGCCCCTTTAAGGGTGAACGGAGTATACGCTCGCAGCATGCTCCTTGATGCCTGGGTAATTTAGCAGAAGGTCTATGCGCCGAGAAAGTGAGGGAGAGGAGGAGGCGCCAAGCTCTTGTAGAAATGATTAGTGGGGAGACCTAAAGCTAGCTGCCTTTGTATCCACTGCACTCGTTCAACGCGCTAGAGCTCAGAACGCTGGCGTCCGTCGTTTGGCTTTCGCACTCGAAGCGTTCAACAAGTGCAGTGGTCTACCTACTGATCCTTCCGATAAGAGCTCGGCGTTCGAACGTCCCCACCCGCTCTGGTCTCACTTTCTCGGCGTATTGGCTTAGTTTGCTGCGACTATAGAATTCTGGCCAAGACCCTGGCAAGGCGACTTGACACCGGGCTCAGAAGGGTCATGCGGCCCGATCAGACCTAGGGTATCCGAGTGCCGCTCCCTTGCGCGCAACCTTCACGTCATGTGCTCTGTCTGCGAGGCGACGACTGAGGGCAACCAGCCTCTCACTGTGCTATAGCTCGCCCTACGTCAAGCATTTGACAGGCTGTGCTACAAGTTTCTCCTGGCAGCACTGGACCCTTTTGGTGTTTTGGTGTTGGAGAGAGGTTGCAGATTGGATTGCTCTCTGCTACCACGACATCAGCACGCGCTCGCTTATCAATGGAGACAGACGAGTGCACATCCCCATAGGCAGATCGATCCGTCAGGGATGTCCCCTTTCGCCCATCCTCTTCGCATTGCAGCACGTGGAGGCCCTGGTCCCTCAACTGCGACCTCTGCGGCAACTCTGAGACCATCCAACACGTTATCGTCGAGTGTTTCAAGTTTCTTTATTCCTCTTCATACAAGAAGAGAAGGAGGGAAAAAAGCATTGCAAAACTGCTTGATAGTGTCCTCTCCTCCCCCAACAGCAACAGAAGAGGCACTCAAAACAAAACCGCTCTCAAGAGTACCCAATCAGATTTCTCACGAAACTAGTAAAGACAGTATGCGTTTGTTGGAACAGTTTTCAATCGTAATATTCCGCGATAAAAAATAGTTTAACATTTTGGGTTGCCATGGTATCTAACCATCTGACTTCCGTAGTTTGTTCTCGAGCGCGGGACCGTCTAGGCGTCGGCTTGGCGGGTGGCATATGAGGTGTTTTGTGAGTGAAGGGAACAAAGAGAAAGAAGACTAATTCCTGGGTTATGCCTGGGTGGTTTATCGCTGCTTTACATGCTAGGGCAAGTTTAAACTCATAATAGTTCGTGATTGAAACAGTTACTAATTTAATGAATAAGGAATTGTTCCAATCACGAACCATTATGAGCAGACTTGTACACGTTACTAAGAAAAAGTAAGGAATTACATTTACAATTACCCATGGCTAAATGTAACTAATTACAGTTACAATTACGCTTCCGTAAAGTAAGTGACGATTACTTCAGAGTAATCCGTTACCTCCGCGGCGTTACTTTCAACCTTACTGTCCAAGGGCAAGAAACAAGACACAAGTGTTATGGAAGTGTTCATTGTTGCCACTAGTCACACTTTTGTGACCTTGAACGACAGCTGTATCTCGAAAACTCTCACCGGACATCTTGCCTCGTTTGTATGTGAAGATGTCGACCGCTGCACTAAACACCTTTTCAGTCGACCTTTTTCCAAATAGGTGCTGCGACCTGGACGCGCGACAGGGTGGCTAGAAAACAACGCGTTCGCAAGGCCTGCCCTACCCGCTCGACGCCCAAAACGTCAGCTAGATCCTCTGGGCCCATTGTGACGCTGTGTCCTAACTACGGCTCCACCGAACTTCGGTTTTCTCCCAGTGTAGATTATCTTGGTGTCTGAAGTTGATACAAAGAAGTCATCGTCTCTCTTTCTTTCACTCTCGGCCAGAAGGGAGCAAAGAAAGAGTGAAAAGACAAAAAGAAAAGACGCGCACAGATCTGCTACACCGGCTCGCGTGCACTTTGACGTTTTTGTTTTTTGCATTTGTTTTTTGTTGGAAGGAAACACTTTGAACTCAAGAGTTTGCCTAATATTGTTTGCACGGAGAGTCCGGTTCTTTGTATCAGTGTGCTTCACTTGTGGGCGAGCAACCTGACGAGCTACGTTTTGCAAACAGCGCCCAAAAAAAAAAAAAAAAGATTTGAGTCGAGGTTTTAGGTGACGCGACGAAAGTCTTTGCGCATCTAAAAAATGCCAGGCCTTGCGTTTTGTAAATGCAGGTGACAGTGTGATTCCGGTAAAGCTTATACCCTTATATAAAAACAAAATCTTTTATGATATTTTTATCAATATTCAAAGTTCCCGCATTTTTACGCCGCTAATGACAACAAAAATGTAACGGATTCCAACCATTCCATTGCGTTAGAAAAGTAAGATAATTACTTTACAATTACTTTCTAAAATATGTAATTATTCTCTTACAAAATTACCGATAAATGTAAGACATTCCAAGTAATTTCGTTACTTGTAACGGATTACGTATACAAGTCTGACTATGAGTATAAACTTGCCCTTGCATATAAAGCAGCTATAAACCACCCAGGAAATAGTCTTCTTTCACTTTTTTCCCTTCACTCACAAAACACCTCATATGCCACCCGCCATGCCGACGACTTGGCGGGTCCGGATCAACGCTTAACTTCGCTACGAACGCTTACCTGTTCTGGGATGAGATGAGGACAACTTTCATCCTCAGGACGGCCTTCGAGGTACGTGCTTCTCGGAGGGAGGGATGTCGCAGAGGTAACGTGTGCACTAGTGCTGCTAGGACTACACGCCATCTGGCAGTCGCGCACAGGCATGGTGCAGTGCGACATAGACGCACGTCCAACCTGGAGCGACTTCCGGCCAATCTGGAATGGGTTATTTAACTGGTTGGCAGAGAGGCCGACACACCAATGAACGTCTGGCAGTGTGTGAAAAAACAGCTTGAGGCCGGGATTTACCACCCTGGGCGCCAGCGTCTGCCTGGCAGAAGCGGTCGGCCCCTTTCAACAGACAATAGCGAATTTTAGCAGACCGTGTTTCCTCCTCCGCTACCCGGAACTCTACAGCCAAGGCCATCGGCACGCAGGCGCAGTGGCGGTTTCTTCGTAGCGGAGGGATAGCGGAGAGGGAAACACGGTCTACTAAAACTCCCTATTGACGGGAAGTTAGGTAAGGGAAGCGGTAAGCAAAAAAAAACTCTTTGTCTTTTTTTTTCCTGCTTAGGGGAGTTTTATGGTGAGTCTGGGGGTGCCTACGCGTGCGCCCTAAGTCTGTCGGGAACAGCCTGCTGTGGTGGGAAACTCATGGCCCCAAATATTGACAGTTTTTTTTTAAATATTGTTTAAGCAAAGTGTACAGGCACATGGACGTTCCAGTTCCTTCTGCTTCATAATATTTGTTGCTATTCTACCATATGTTCAAGTAAATATGTAACTACTTTGTAAATCAATCACTCTTTCTTGCTAAAAAAAAAAGTGGCGTAGTTTTGTGATAATGCGCCCACTTCACGCGCAGCGGGCCAAGGTTCCATTCCCGAGAGCGGCAGGCGATCCCATCTGTTTCAAGGAGTGGACAAAATCATGACGGACGCCATACACCCTATTACGCCAACTACAACTACTACATCAACTACCACAACGGCATCGGACGTCATTTCCAGTGGCGGGAAGAGCCCATATAATCACAAAAGCTCTCCCTCGGAAAACTTTAGGTTTTAAACGACCTTCAAAGAGAAAGTCTAAACCTGGTTGTAAAGGCTGCTCTTGTCATATCATCGTTTCGTAAGGATCACGGGAGGATCATGTGCAGCACGATATTAGTGACTACCGTTAGAAGGGAGAATAATTTGATTACCTCGTTTCAAGACGATTTTGTTAAACCAAGTTGTACTCATAATAAACTCAGCTGCATCATGCATCAGCGCACTAGTGCGTTGACGCACTACGTAACTGACATTTCACTTGGAGAAATATGTTCCCTAAAAAAAAAAAAGTCTTCGCAAAAAAAAATGATTTTTTTTATTTTTTATTTTTTCCCTGTCGCATATAATTCAACGGGCGCCGGGTACACGTCTAAATCCGTTGGCGTACCGAAATGAATGCATCAGCCGCAAAGCGCAAACAGAAGCAACACTGCTGTGCTGCGCGACAGAACAGCTTGCACGCTGACGTTGACATTGAAACGTATAAGCGAAACGGCACACAAAGATATGGTGTCCAGATTTCCCTCAGACGCCTCAACAACACGAACAAAACGTTCGCTTTAAGGCGGAGAATTATTCCAAAAGCACAGGCACGCCTCAAAATTCACGAAAGAGAAAGTGACGGAGCTAGTGTCTACGAAGAACGCAGAAAACTGTATCCGCATAACAAGCCTGAACCGGAGTCGCTCGTGTTCGGACCTCTTTACAATTCGGAACACGTGGACGTGGGTTTCACAGTTCACGGTCCCGTTCACAATTCGTTCCCGAAATCGAAATGGTCTGAGCTGACGTAAAACGAGGTCTTCAAACAACCCTCTTCGGTGCCCAACAAGACAAAAGGCTGAATGCCTCGCTGACAAAACGCATCAAAATAATCTCATAACGCAAAAAAAAAAAAAGAAAACAACGAAAGAACGCACAATGTTTATACGAAAGGTCAAGCTCATTCGCAACTTGCACTGTATCACAAAAAAAAACCTAAGAGGGAGGGGAAGGTGGAGGAGGGGGGGGGGGGCGCTTCAAGGACGACTTGCAGTGGACACTTCCGCACGGCCGTTATACCGGGCGGCGATTTGTTCGAACACCAACGCATTCCGTGTTTGTGATCACGCCTTCGCTTAACGGCCGCGCAGAAGGTATCGCTTCCCGGCACGCCCGTAACGGCCCCGAGTGTTCGAACGTCGCTACCACAGCCGCGTTGTACGATGGCGTGCGTGTCGCCCATCGGCCGAACCAGCAACTTCGCGAGACCGGTATTTTCCCTACAACGGAAATGGAGCCGGCCACCGATTGTATCGAATAGCGCTGCTCGCCGTGACGAAGACCGCCGAGAGGCTCAAGGTTGGGCGACGTCTCCATTACAGGTAATGTTGCAAGACGATCCAGGGAAGAAACGCGAAATAGTATACCGCCGCTTTTAACGGATCTTTTCGCGAGGGCTGCCACCGAGGACACGCACACCCGACAGTCGATGTCATCAGTTTTCTCGAACCGGACCCGCGGTTTATCAAGCGGCGGCACCTGCAGCACTGCCAAAAAGCAGCTGTCTTGCGGCTCAGTCACTGCATTCGATTGCAAAAGCAGCCGTGACTCGGGTGCCACCGTCAAGCCGCTTCTGTTCTGGGCGATTCAACAGGTGAAACCAAAAAGACGTTTACAACTCCCTGTAATGCCGAATTAGAGCGCAGCTCTTGAGGAGGAGGAGGGGAGGGTATGGGGGGACGGTATGCCCCTCCTCCTCATCCATGCCCTCTCCTCCTCCCTCCTCATCTACTCCTCCCGTGCTCCTCGCTCCCACCCCTCTTCTCTTCCTCCCTTCTCCTCCCTCCTCCCTCTTCCGTGTCCCTCTTTCTCCTCCTCCTCCATTTTCCTTCCTCCTCCTTCTCCCCCTCCTCTTCACCCCTCCCCATCCTCCCTCCTCCTTCCCGCGCGGTGCATTATGGGAAACGTCCCATAATGCAACGCGCGTGTCACCGCGGTGCATTATGGGACGTTTCCCATAATGCACCGCGCGGTTACGGCGACGGCAACGCCGACGCGTTACGGTTACGCCGACAGCGACGCCGCTCAAGCCGGAAATGGGGACCTAAGAGCTGCGCTCTAAAAAAGTAAACACGGCACAACATATTGATTCCATGATAAGTAAAATTATCAGGTATGACGAAGATCGTATATAACCACCTTCATGAATTACCCGAGACTGCGGCAAAAACTTGAAAACATCAGTCGTGGAGGAGAAAGAAAATCCAGACTAGGGTAATTCATCAAGGTAAATATACGCCAGCTCGCCTGCGCTCTCACGGTAACTTCGTTGATCGTATATAACGTTTGCGAATTCCTGCGGAAAGAACAAATTATAGACATCCCCCCCCCCTTTCACACACACACGCAAAACAAAAAAGTCAAACTTAAAAAAAAAAAAACTAGGAAGAAACAGCACAAAGGGACGATGACGCAACAGGGAGACACACAAGAGACAAAAACGAAACAAACAAACAAAAATAGGACAGCGAATATAACAGGGTTAACAGAATTGTTAACTCTGTTATCCTTTGTTTGTCTCTTTTGTGTGTCACTGTTGCGTCCTCGTTCGTTTCAGCTGTTGCTTTCTATACCTTGAATCGCCAACTCGCCCACGCCTCCAACTTAAATTTTAGAAAAAAAGAAAAAAAAGAAAAAAAAAGCATATACCATTTAGACGGAGACCGGTTATAAACCGCGAATTAAGCTAATTTAAAGAAATGCGAAAAAAAAAGTTATCCAGGCGTTGGCAAAAAATAAAGTCGGAAACCTTGTACTTGCGTTCCCCCGCTCCATAATTGCACGCAGCAACCCGAATGTATACGGGTAAAAGTCAAGCTCACCGCGGCGCTCACAACATCAATATGGATATACCGTGCGCTCATTCCAAATACGAAGACAAACCCGAGAAGGGGCAGGAGATCTCTGATCGAATGACGTGGAACTCCGCCGGTACACATTAGCGCGAGCAATAAGGCACTTTTGACCGCCCTTCAGAATGTATATACACAGCCCGTATAGTATCCCCGGACATTATGTATGACGGCGTTCTGCCCTTGCCGCGTGACAGGCACTTTCCTACTTCCGATGATTTTATCGATTATGCACGCGCGCTCCTTTCCGATACTTTTTTTTCCCTTCCACCGCCACGACCTCCTTCAGCGCCGCAGACAGGCATTGATTGTTCCACGGAACATGGGCCACGCACCCCTTGAGCGACGTTCTGCGAGCCACTGAGAGAAAGAGAGGGCTACAACTTTGTAATCCATATTCTCCGCATAGCGAGCGTGTCCTGCCCCCATTAGATATTCACTTTGTCCCGAGGAAAGAAACGATACTGGGAGCACCTGACGTCGAGTAAATGCAACGACGAAACGAAGCCTGACACGGTGGAAGGGGGAGACTCGGTTGTAAGGTATGGATTGCGACTCTGGCAGAACGGCTAAAGCGAATATGTTACCGTAACAAATGAAGTGTCTATAAACTAATTTATCGTCCAGAGACGCCCACGTACACCGACCATCATTAAACTTTTCGAAGTGATTGTTACAGACATTATCATAGCCTGATTATTAAACTCTCATTAGGGACGTCGTAACAAGGGTGCACTGATTGATTCTTAAAGGATGGTGGAAAAGCCTCCATGTCGAAATTTCCATATTAGGGAACACATGCTATGTTCATAGATAGCACAACCATTACCCTGGCTTTTTTTTTTTTGTGGGAGAAAGCTGGATGATGTGAGCCATTTTCTTATAATTATTAATGCGGCTACAAAACATTGAGTTGTGGGTAAAAAAAGAAAAAAAATGGCGGAAACAATGGCAAAGAAAGCGACTGAATTAAAAATCCGGTGACAATTTTTTCTCCTTCAGGTAAATACACCTAGTTTCTGAGAGACACCTTTGCGGCCGTTTAATTCTCGCATTCTAATCATACTGCATAGAACTACATTATAATTAAGGCCCCTGCATAAGAGAGGTAACATCTCCCTTCTCTAACGCGCACATCTATAGTTTTTTTTTAACCTTACAGATTTGTTGAAAAAAATGAAAGCCGTTTACAACTCCCTGTAACGCCGAATTGGACCGCAGCTCTTGAGGAGGAGGAGGGAAAGGTACGGAGAGGGGCTATGCCCCTCCTCCTCTCCTGCTCGCCCCTATTTAGGGGAAAATGTTCCGCTAAATTTAGCGGCAAAATTTTTCCTCTAGATTTAGGGGAAAAAAATTTTCCGCTAGATTTAGCGGGGAATTTTTTCCGCTAAATCTAGCGGGGAAAATTTTCCGCTAATTTAGCGGGGAAAATTTTCCGCTAAATTTAGCGGGGAAAATTTTCCGCTCAATTTAGCGGGGAAAATTTTCCGCTAAATTTATCGGGGAAAATTTTCCGCTCAGATTTAGCGGGGAAAATTTTCCGCTAAATTTAGCGGGAAAATTTACCCTTCATGCACCGCGCAGTTACGCCAACGGCGACGCCAAAGGCGACGCCGACGCCGACGGCGACGCCGACGCCGCTCAAGCCGGAAACGGGCGCCTAAGAGCTGCGCTCTAAAAGACGTGAAAGCTACACTAATGTGGTTTGTGCAGGTGGGTTATACGGCCAGGCGGACATTATGTGGGTGGCTAATTTTTGTGATAAGTCGGCTAATTAATCAAAATTTGCTAATTAACCTTTTAATTAGTGGAAATAGACATATGGATCCAATTAGAAACTTACTGAGCGTCATCGAAAACTACTAAATCAACTCTTTCTAGACGGATATAACGCCGGGGCAGCATTTTACGGCGTTCTGTAAAAACGCTCCGTTTGGACGCGTTTCTAGGTTTCGCTTTCTTATCGGAGCGCATCTTTGCGCCCGCGGTCCTGCTCCTCAGTGGCTGAGTTCCACGAAAGGTGGACAAATTCGATATTGCGAAAACTACGCATCGCACCAAAATAAGGCTTGTGACATTTTGGTTCTAGGCCAGGGGCATATTTAGGAAAATTATTAAAGTTCGGGATAATTAAATTGTTAATTATTTTCGCGGAATTATTTTTTAAATATTGAGTTTAAGGGCATGGTTTTATTTGGAAACTTGCTGAGCACCATCGAAAAACACTAAATAATAAAATTGGAGTGCGATAGAAGGCACGCGCTGCATTTTACATATTTCTGAAAACCGCATACTTGACGGGTTTTAAGTTCCGGTTTGCAATCGGAGCGCTTCGGCACTGACGGCACCGCGTCCCGTGAGAAATAGTGCAACTGCCTCTGCTGCGTTGCGCGAGGACAGCGAAGCAGATGCTGCGTATACCACGGCGCTGAGATAAGGTTTTCTATACATAAAACCGATGCACACGGGACGCTACCATCAGTTTGAATCGACAGCCAATCATAAGGCGTCGGTGGTCAGGACACTTAACCAGGGCAAAGACAATCTGCTCAGGGGGATCGGTGGCCGAGTGGGCTAGCGCACACCAGCTCGGAGCACGTGGAGCGAAAGCTCGCGCTGCAGAACCCAGGGATCCCTGGGCTCAATCAACCCACCTGCTCAATCCCCACCCCTGTCCGTTTCGATCGGTATGAGCATCGTACCGGCGTGCGGTCGTGTATCACTACTGCGTGGTGCACGTTAAAGACCCCAGGTTAGCGGTTGTACCGCACTGACTAAATCTCTCATCTACAGCTGAGAGACAGGTCGCCCGTTGAGGCAGTCTAACTCAGGCTGCACAAACATACACACAAAACACAAACACCACGATTTTATGCACAAGATGAATGATGTGTGGTTATTCTGAAGCGTAGCTTTTTTAGTGGCTCTAGTGGCGGCACGAACGGACGCGTTACCACCGTTCGTTCGTGAAGTCCCTGCCGCGCGAGTTCACGTTAAAGACTCCGGGTTAACCGTCGTACAGCGCCGGTCAAACGCCCCGTTCAACGGCGAATCGCTAAATTGCACTAAAGACAATCGGGCGAGGGCGACGACGAAGTCGTGATGATGAGAGCATGGGTGAGAGCATGGGCGAGCCCCGGAATCTACTACATGGTTGAGGGCTCGGGGTTCCTTTGCATACTCGCGGTACCAACTCTGATTTGAATTCGCTTTCCGGCTCGTGCGCCAAATCTCTCGGCAGCTCAGGAGCAATTCTTTCGGAAAATGTTCCGCTACGTTCTACCGAGGAAAAAAAAAGAAAAATGGTGGAGTCGACCGCGATGACGAAGTTGAGAGAAGCGTTTCTGAGTCGGGTTTCGGTCGTTTGTTCCTTTAAACTAAGGGTCGTTTAAAGCCCCCCCCCCCCCCTCTTTTTTTTTTTCTTCCGGGAAACTCGAAGAAGAGGATCAATATTATTGGTTCGAGACCGATGAAAATTCAGCAAGGCTAGAACTCAAAGGGCGTAGCCATTTTCAAGATCGGTCGCAGTGCGTGCCTGGGTTCAATTGTAGAAGGTTTACTTCGTAAAGCAATATAGCTCTTCTAAAAAAAAAAAAAAAGAGACAAAAGAAAAAATAGCAAAAAAATAACAACAAGTAGAGCTTTCTCGTTTTCGAGCGCACACATTTTCTACCCTTTGAGTGTTTCCTTTTTCGAAGACTAGGTAGAAATGCACGCCGAAACTTGATTATGCACGTAACCCCCCCCCCAAACACAAAGCTACGAAAAAGCAAAAATAAAAACAAAATAAAGAGGAAAATGCGAAGCGCACTGGATGGTCCTGTCTCCGTGATTCTCCGGTTCCAGGATTCCATTATGACGAAGCGAGGCAAATCAAAAACAAATTTAACCTCGGAGGGCCACCAATTATAGCGGAGCCTTTGACAACAAATGTTTCATTTTTTAAATGTAATTTTGTTTTCGTCTCGCGAGGCGCACATTTTTCTTCTGCTCCCTTTCACGAGCTCGGAAGTAATGCGTATTTGATTTCTAATCTTTCTTTTGTTTTTGTACGCATTCTAGTTTTATTAAACAGTTTTTCTCTTCCTGTTGCAGTGAATTTGAACGAACACTGCTACAAGCAGAGCGGCTAACAGGAGCTTAGGGACACGAGGGCAGCAATGTCGTCGATCATCACGACCACGTCTGAGCTCCGCCAAGGAAGGGCCGACCGAGGCGGTGGATGCGCCTTGGTTGCCGCGGGCGGTACCGGGCTCATCGTCGACGTGGAAGAGATGAACCTTCAACAAGAACTTCTGAACCACTCGTGCATCGACTACGTAACCATGAGTGCAACCCAGCATTCCAGTATGGCGACTGGGTTCGATAATCCACCTTTTCGGGGGAGGTTGCCCTTACCTATGAAGGAGACCACGTCTACGACGAACTGCGTGCTTTTGGATCGAAAACTCGGGCGTAATGACCCCTACGAATCTGAGGATGCAAAGAAAAACGGTGAAGACCTCTCAGAGTCACGTAAGCTGAAGTCCTGCTTCGGTGGATCGACCTTCTCCGCTTCCGAGGCGGGTTTCGAACCCGGTTTTAAACGTAGACTTAGCTCCGTCGATGTAAACATCGCGGCTCCTGGACCCGGCGCGGCCAGGAACCTGAACGTTGACGACGCCTCTCCTCCTTTCATGGACATATAAGCCGATGCGGACGCGTTAGCTCCGGATGGCTCTGCGACCACGCCAAATGCTGTTGCCGCCGCCGCCTCGCCAGGCGCCGGGATTCCGACACAGCGACACTCGCCGTCACCACAGGTCTACCGCACACTACCGCCGACCCTACCATATCGATTCCACATCAGGTCACAAGAGCCTTTCGACAGGACACAGGGGCCGGGCAAGGTGCTGTAAGCGGTTACCAATCAAGTCTTAAAAACGACAGGATATCGGGGCTGTGAGACGCACCGCCCGTCGAATTCCCTCATGCTGCATGCTGCAATGCTGGAGGACGCTGTGCGGATGTGCCGGCTTTCGGCTCTGCCATTGTCCGAGAAGAAACAACTCGCGGTACACATATATTTGTCTTCGGGGCCTGATATTACAAGATGTTTGGTCTATCGCCTACACCCAGAGGACCCAGGTGAGGACATACACCCAGATCTTCATTGCTCCTCCCATAAAGTCGTTGCTGCGCGCCGGCTGGGCAAACGAGATACGTACCCGCTTATGCTACAGGGCCCGCAGGCCATCCCAGGCATTGTATACTACTGTGGTGGTATTTTCCGCCCCGGCCTTATAGGCCGAAGGCGCTGATATGTTTTAAATACTTCCCGTTAGGACATATGCAGACCTACTGCCCCCCGGATGAGCCCAACGCCAACCTTGTCACGCAGGACGATCAACCCCGCTATCAGTGTGGCCTATGTAGAACTCAGACGATCACCCTATCACATCTCCCAGTTTCCCCCGCAAACATCAGGAGACACTGCGTTCCCGACAACAGAGCCGGCTGTCAGAGCGGCCACTGCCGACATATAATAGGTTCCTACCTCTCCTAGCTGCTGACTGGGGGGGGGGGGGGGGGGCGACGAAGGAGGAGATTTCTAACACTCTCCCATGCAAATGCGGTCGTGAGACCGAAACGGCAACACAAAACGCCGAGTGCAGAAGGCCTCTGCACAAGAATCGTCGGCGACTGAGATTAACCAACAAATTGAGCGCCTTACACGGAACGTGGCCAGAAGTCAAGAATTACAGCAACTACAAGCCAAACGGCAAGAACTACGGACAGCCTCAGCCTGATTTCGGGAGAGTCACGAACACAACCCTCATGCTAATGAGGACACACCGGGCGTCCAAATGACAACCCACCAGCTTCTTCTGGCCATATACCAACATCTGAAAGGTTCCCCATGACGTAATGGAGTGAGATCGTCATAGGCACCGTGTTGCAGTGGAATTGCAGGGTCTTTCCTGCCAAACGCAACGAGCTTCTTTTTCGTATGCAGTACTGCCTCATCCAGCCCTGGGCTTTTCTCTTCCAAGAAACACATGGCCTACCCAACGTCTCTCAGTTCACGGGGTATCACTCCCCTCCATTATCGACAGGCGGTTTGGAACGAACGGCACTGCTCCGGTCAAGGCGGCGATCTACGTTCGTACTGCCACCCCGCAAGCGCAGATCGATACATCCAAGGGGTGCACACAACAGCAGTAGGTGGTAGCCGTTCTTGTCCGACGCAGGCAAACTAATGTGACCCTGGTGTCAGTATATGGAAAACCCGGAAGTGTCCGGCTTAACTTTGGCTGGCTCCAGCACCTTCGAAAATGCTACGTCCACGTTTCTGTTCTGATGGGGGGCGACTTCAATGCCCCGCACACAAGTTGGGGTTACACACCACCGACTCCGCTCGGGGCCAAAAGGTGTACAACTGCTTCAATGACTTATCTTACGTCCGGCTCAATGAGGCCCAAGTCCCCACTCGACCGCTCGCAGCCCCTAATACGCCTGACCTCACATGGTGGCAGGGACGCGGCCATCCAAGGTGGACAGCTGAGCCGGACTGCTGGGGCAGTGATCCAGATGCCCATTCACATTCAGCTGTAGCATCACCTAGTCAAGAAACAACGCCGTTTGACTAAAGCGACCAACTGGGCGGAGCTTCGAACCCATACCACCTTAGAGGGAGCCATGGCGGCATCCATCATGTTGGACCTCCAACAGTTGGTGCAGAGGCACACCACCGAACAAACAGTAAATCATGATGAGTCAAATTCATATGTTCACCTCATTAGTCTCTAAGACCAACGCAAACAGGTGGAATTCCAAGCCCGTTCCTTCCCACACAACGAACAGCTTTAGTGGGAAGTTAATCGCTTAGCTGCTGAAGCAAAGAAGTATGAGACGCAACTGAGCCGACAACGGTGAAGAGATTTGTGTGAATCTTTTAACTCCTCGTCTTCCTCCAGGCAACTTTGTCGCACATCACCATGCCATGGAAACCAAAGCTGCTATTGCTCAGCCGTGTAACATACAACTGGCCGTGGGGCTATCCAACGAGGATTTCGTCAGGCATGCGGCCGTGGCCTTTTTTCACAACATGACAGCCTCGCAATAACATGCCCTGCTTTCTACGCTGTGGATGACCGTGGCATAACATCGCCCATCACCAAGGCCGAACTCGTCGCTGCTATCGAGGCAACTAAGAATATACCCGCCCCGGGTCATGATGGCATCACCTATGGAGTGTTCAAGAACCTCGAAGGGTCGGCGGTGGACAACCCCTTGGTGGTCCTAAATGAAGTATGGGCGGATGGTGAGATCCCACCGGAGTGGAAACATGCGATTATTGTACCGATCCCCAAAGCGGGAAAGCAGCTAAGGATCTCATAGCTCTGAGCCCCATATCGCTCACGCCAACTTTATGTAAAATATATGAGCGCATCCATGCCACCCGCATCAACTGTGGCTCGAAAAGAAAGGACTTTACCCAGAGTCCCAAATTAGTTTCCGACAGCTGGTTGGTGCTGAGGACGGCCTACATCGACTGGCCGAAGACATCACAAAGGTGTCGGGACGCATTCAATGGATCCGAACCATTGTGGCGACCCACATCTCGAAGGTGTATGATAACATTAATCGCGACGCGATTTTAGACGCCATGGTCAACTTACATTTTTCACGTGGAATGATTAAGGACTTTCACAACTTCTTGACACACCGCACCTTTTCGGTGCGAGTGGCAGGGAAGATTGAGTTTCTTTTGTATCTAACTGTGGGGCGCCTCAGGGCTCTGCCCTTACTCCAATAGTTTTAACATCAAATTAGTTTAACTTGCATGGCAATTAGCGCAACACGAACACCTTAAATTCTTAATCTACGCTGATGATATGACGCTCTGGACAACCCATCTAGACCAAACTCAGCATCAGCATAATCTCCAACGAGGGCGGAACTCCCTTCACCGTTACACGCAAGCCCTAGGCCTCGAAATATCTCCGTCGAAATCTCACTACATGCGTCTATGCTAGGGACGGACGGCCTCAACCTGACGGTGGGGCCGCAAATCCTCCCCAAAGTTGATGCAGTGAGAGTCCTCGGTCCCCAAATTCATCAAACCGGCAGAGCCAAAGAGTGGATAACATCTATGAAGAAATCTGCCCATTCTATGCTGCATCTTATCAACCGTATCTAACAAAGACGTGGAGGTGCCTTCTCTGCGATTGCCACGTGCCTCGTGAAAGCCATTCTACAACCGAGGATTATCTACCAGACACAATTTCAGAACCTGACAGATACGCAGTGGAACTCGCTGGAAACTGTCAACCGGGCAGCGATTCGCATCATTACGGGCCTCCCGCTCCTTACGCCTCTTAGAGTGTTGCAAAAACATGCCCACCTGAACACCCTAAGGGAACTCTATGACCAGCGCACGCAAGCTCTGGATGCAAAACATCAGCTATATGCTCCCGATTCTTATAAGGACACACCATATGTCGCGCAGATACAGCAGCTTCCCCCGTGGAGGTTCTCTTGCCTTACCACCAACAAGACTTCCCGCCGCAAGGCACGTCAAACTCCCAGGGCCCATGGCCCAACTCCCTCTTCCCCGGATCACTGCATCATGTGCACGGACGCTGCCTGTACGCATGACAGAGGAGCTACTGCATTCGTCAGTCATACCCATCCTCACCTAGACAATCAGAAGTAGTTCGCTGCATCGCACCAGTCTTCTTTGTTGCTGGAGCTGCAAGCCAATTATGAGGCCCTTGTCGCAGCCTCTAATGATCCCTCTATTACCGATGTCACAAGATTCACTGATTCCGCCCAGGCCATCAGACAATGGAAACACACCAAGCAGAGTATGACCATCGTTCGACAGATCCATATTATACGGAATCAATACGCGGGCACGGTTATCATCGATTGGGTGCAGGGCCACGGTTCTGCACAGGGTAACGTGGCCGCTCTCGAGGCTGCTGAAAGGGCAGCTTAGTCAGAGGAGATGCAAAGTCACACCATCCCCATGGACCCCGTGGCGACATCTTTGACCTCCAAGACCAGGATCCGGGCAAGCACACGAGCTTCAATCCCACCTTGCGCCGCCCGGGTTCCTCCTGGCCTGTCCCGGCCCCAGGAAGTGTTGCTCCGGCGCTTCCGCACTGGATGCTCCATCACTCCGGCGGTCCTCTCATCCTGGCGAGGGGACTACCATCGCATCCCTCTCGTCTGTCCCCATTGTCCCGCCCCGGCGGACCAGGTGGATGTCCACCATCTCATCTGGACCTGCCCGGAGACGCGGGCGGACCGGGAGCATCACGTCCTCCGGGCGGGAGCACGGTTGGACGCCCCGGAAGCCTACCTGACCTGGACGACCCTCAACGCCAGCGCCCATCCTGGACTTCGTCCATGGCGCCAGCCTCTTCGCCTTCCCCTGATTCCCCCCCCCCCCTCCCCCTTAGGCCTACGGGCCATCCCTCTGGGCAATAAACAACAAGAATCCACCATTTTCTGAAATGTGCAGTGTGCATGCGCGCAGTGCTCGACGCTCCTGGGTTCGAGATTGCGTGCTACTAAAACATATCCGCCAGCTTGTATGGTGTGCACAAGCTTTGTTTTCCGACCCCTCTCCGCGAGGAAGAGCATTTTTCGTTTTGCGTGGGCCAATTTGTTTTAAACCAAGCCGTTCAGCCTCGTCAAATGTCAACAGAATATGAACACAATGTGACACACGCAAGTATATTGACGAAACGAAAGGACAAAGACACTTGTGATCGCGTGGATGGAACGAAGCAACAACAGCAATCATGGCGTCGTCACCTCATGAGCCTATCTGTTTCAGTTGAATGATTTGTCATTGATTTTATGACATTAAATAGTTGTCGTCTGAATAGTGTCGGCTGTCACCTTCTATCGTTACAGTGTTTTTTCCTGTGAGACGAGCGACATGAACTCGTTCCGCAGAAACGTAGTGTTTGTTTCAAAAGCCCGCGGTCCTGGGACGGGTTTGAACGGTTTGGAGGATGACGACTCGGAGGTCTGCCACAAGCACGAACCAGAAGATAACCTGAAGATATGACTAGAAATCCTGGAAATACTACGAATGCACCCAAATACCGTGGTCAAAAGGGTCGAACAAGCCTTACAAACGTGTTGCTTTCCAGCCACTCAATTTCGAACCTAGATATCCCGATAGGCGGCAGCACATATTTGGGAAAAAGTCCATTGAACATTTGAAACTTCGGTCAATGTCAGGCCCAAGTGTCACCGACGTCGTCCGACCACTTGGGAAGCCTCTTGTTCCGAAGGCCACTGGCTCTGACGTACCTCGACGAGATCTCGTAGTTTCGGTGAACGCCTCTGGTTTGATAGGTTGTCACGTATATACCGTTCCACCATACAACCCAGCGTGCGGCTTTACAGGCCAGCACATGCGTGTTCTCTGCCCCGGAATGCCAGCAAGACGCACGGACTCCTAAGATGGCACTGACGACCAGAATTCGTTTAGTGAATGGTCTAAACGGCATACGTTTGCAGCGACAATTAATTGCCTTTCAATCAAACAGTTAGAAAAATGCATTTTCTAGCATTTTTGGAATCATTCGCCGAAGAGCGAGTGCCAGTGACGTCGCATTCACAACTCAAGACGAGATTATCCAATCCCGGTGCCAGGGACACTCACTGCGGCAGCGTCCACCGGGCCAGCATCTTCCATTGGAGGACCAGCTACTCGATTATGAATCAAGCTCTTCGCCAACAGCCCTCTGTCCGATTTCTTCGAAGAGAGTCTGATGAAAATCGTCATCACCCGCTACGTCGATGGTAGGAAGCCCGTGGCGGCCAGAGGCATCAGCATTTGGTAAAGTGAAGTTCAAAAACTCTAGCGGAGTGTCGACCGAAAGTTTCTTGGAGTTACTTAATTGAGACTTGAGGTCGATACTGGTCGAGCGTGAAGAGGGAATTTTTGTGCAAACGGAATGGCACCAGTGTTGGTTCGTGTGTAGCTCCGGTTTTGAGAGACATTTTTCTTGGCCAGCTTGACGTTTCTCTGGAAGGCCCCTGGAAACGTGAGGGTGTAAAAAGAGCGTTTAGGTATGTGGAGGATTTCTTGATTTTTGTCGAAGTCGATGATACCATTGGACGTGTGACGTCCATTTTCAGAAACATGAGAAAGGGGCTAAAATTACTTTCGAGCCCCCTTCTGACGGTTGTCTGCAATTTTTAGATTTGTCACTTTGTTTGATACAAAACCATGCGTGTTGGTCATACAGTAGCCTTTCAAAGGAATGTCTTTTACCTTTTGAGTCTGCCTACTAAAACTACTAAAATAGGCATCGCGGTGTCTGCCTTGGATTGACATTGAACAAGTCATACCATCATGGCGTGGGGAAAAGTTTTAATGACTAGGTGAAAAGGATTAAAAGAGGCAGGTTTTCCTTCACGGGTTCTGGAGGAAGTGTTGGGGTTTGCTAAAAACCCTGAAGGGGCCAGGTAATCGTGTGCCACGGAAGCGATATGTAAGGCCGGTAGTGTTTTCGTACCTCCACGTTGTGTTCCATAATGTTAAAGACGTCGCTGTGCGGTGTGATGTGCCAGTTGTTTTCAGCGCACCTAGCAAATTGCTTCAGTTGTGCATGAAGGTCCGCTTGTCAAGAAAGGAAGAGGGCGTTATTTTATGTGGGAAGAAACATGTAAATCGTTTTCTCCACTTTTCGTTTGGGTGTTGTATACTGCATTCCGCTGTCTTGTGGTAAGTCCTATGTGGGCCAAGCGGGACGCTGCCTTAATGACAGACTGAGAGAGCGCTGCAGCTCTTTTCGTATACGATTCCGTCTAGCCATTTAGCAGTGCACTGCAGCAGCTGTGGGTGCGCTTCTGTGTTTGAATATACAAATATTTTAGGACGATTTAAAGAGCAGAGAGAGCGGGAGGTCTTGGAGGCTTTCATTATCGAAATTTTGGGTGGTGGCTACATAAGCCACTCGTCACTTGCTTTGACAGACGCTGAGGAAGAATTCTTATCGGCGACAGTGCCACGCGCACGTTAAGGTTTTTTTTCAGTTTTAGCGTATATGCAGCCGGGGAAGGGACTATTCTTCGTTTTTTTCTGAAGTCCTATTAAACTTCCAGTTGTGAGTAAGCACTTGTCTGCCGTACGTGTCCTCTTTTTTCTTTTTTTTCTGGCTGTGTGTGCGCTTTTTATTTTATCATGAACCACTACCAACTAGCCAAGCTTTCAACCCTGCTGCATCGGCAGAGCATTGGCAGCACTGGCGCTGGCTCTTACTGGAGCGTACTACACCCGCCGGAAGGACGACCGCACACAGTTTCATATGACTATTTCTGTCCGCATCCCAGAATAGGTTTGGACTATAATTGGCCTTGGTCTGAAGTATCGAAACGCGACACTTTCGCCAAGCGAAAAACTGACTTATATGGTCGCTTTAAGCGCGATAATGTTATACGTCAATAAGGATCGACTGTTTATTATCATAGCGATCACGCGCAAACAACGAGCAACACTGTTAACGAAAAAAAACAACTATCGCGTGTTTTTTTTTTCGACTACAATTAGAAGATCTGTCATAAAAACTGCTAGTGCGGTGCTAAGTTTTCATTTGGGGCACAAACCGAAGCTGTAAAATTGGGTGCACTGACAAAAGCCTCCAGAAGCAAAATGCGAAAACTGCCGATGCCGCGTTGCGCTGTGTACAGTGCACGCTTCGTCAGGTAAAAGTACAAAGCTAACATAATTAACACAGAGAACTCCGAAGTGGACTTCGACATAGCTCGTGGTTGATCTAGCGCCTACAGCAAATAATAATCTATTCACACGATAGTCTCATTGGAGCTCATCCGTGCGACCTTGCAGTTGACAACTTGGTGGGGGAGTAGTGGGCCGGTACTAAGACACAACACTTTTATGCTGGAGAGCATAGGGCAAATCTACGTGCTCGCTTCCTTCGTACCTTCAGCCATAATAATTCTTTCGTGAAAAGATCGTAGACCCTACCACCTGGCAGTAATTGTTTTCGAAGTAGCAGTTCAATTTTGCCTGCAAAAAGTGAGTGTCAGATTTTCGGTATTCATGTTACGGACACTACACCATGTAACGCTAGTACGCGAGCTTCCGAACTCAAGCAGGCAGCGGCAACACGAGAGCAAAAGAAAAAGCGCGCGACAATAGGATTCGTTTTCTATTTAGGTTTAGGGAAGAAATACAAAGGTTGTAGAACGAACATAGCATCGAAAACGTGATTCATGAATGGAAACATGAAACAAGAAAGCTAATTAGTTTTTTTTTTTTTTAAATCCCTGTCATAAGGAACGAGATACGTAAAGGCAGGGGAGCCAATTTCAGCTGTTGTGTCCCTGTTTTTAATATGAAAGAAAACGAAGGAAAATAAAGGTGCCATGAGAATAGCGTTTAAAGAGCTGTCCTACAATAATAATTGAAAAAAAAAGAATGAGTCACTGTTAGAAGTGTAACTGCGCGACGGAGTAAGGCCAAACACAAAACGTATTAAATACCGAGTTGTTACCGCACGTGAGCACATTTTACCGCACATAGTAAATGGCAACATTTGAGTCAAGCAAACAAACAAACCAAAATCAGCGGTTGTTTGCTCGGGCTAATTGCGTCGCATTGTGTCGGACGCATGAAACGGAGCCACAAAAGCGTGCGGCCGGGACCGGCGCTTCCGCCGCTCGTCGGAGGGAAGGCAAACTCGCGAACTCCGCCAACCACGGTGCGGGACGGCTTTCGGCGTCTAATTGCTACACCTATAGGTTTTGTAGCCCGTGACTCTATATAAGTTTTGATCCCTACAGGTGGCAGGCGTGTGCATTTCTAAAAACTATTTGTGCACATTTTTCATAAATGATATAATTTTGTAAAACGCGAGATAACATATCTTCACGTATTTGTTTATAGGTGTACAACAACAAAACAAAAACTGCAATTACCTGCACGATGTTGATTGTACTCGTTTTTATCCTCGCGATCAACTCTGTAGATCCTGACTAAAAACAACCTGAGGTGCATCTACCGGGGCTAGTTTTGCGACCACGTCAACAAGCTGCGGCGACAACAGCGACAAGTTTTTTTAGAAAAATCCACGTGCCACGAGCAGGCGCTTCCGTGCTGTCAGGGTTGATTCCACGATACCGACAACCCAACGGTTTAAGCCCGACATCACTTGCCAGTTAGTTCTTAATGCGGGACAGTTCCTGATCCGACACGTCCACTGCAAAAATAAGCAATCTATAGTGAGACTCTCATGTACTGCAGTGGCTAGGAATGACGCAGCAGGGTTTCATTCATACCATTTTTTTTTCTCCTCCTATTTGTTTCCTATACTACACTCCGTTCCACTTTAAAAGTGGACCTTCAGAATCGTCGTCTGCCGGGCAGAAAACCGGTTCCCAGTTTCCTTCTCTCCGTTCTCTCTCGCACTCTTTTCTCCTGCTCTCCCTCACAAAAGCGGGTCTCTGGGCCCCGCAGAAAGGAGAGGTCTCCGGCCGTGTTCCAAAATTTACTCGATCCAACTTTAAACCAATCACGCACAGTAAATGCGCTGCGCGCCTGAGCGTTTTTTCTATGTGGGGAATGAAACGTCCTAGACGAAATGTAAAATGTCCTACATTTTTACGTAAACTCTACCTCCCCCTCTCGTTCCTGTTTCAGCAAGTATTCGATCGCACATAACTAAGGACCCCGGTACGATTGAATGTTTAGAAGTACCGTCGAAAAAACTCTAAATGCGAATCGCGGCAAAAAAATAACAAATTGGGCGGCGAGAAAAAAAAAAAAGGTTTAATACTTACAGTGAGCATTTGAGAGGATGTATCGGCTGTCGCCACGTGAAGTAGTCTCGGTGGGAAAAAGTCACGTAGTTTTCGCCGACGCGTGATCGGATTTCTTTCGACCTTCGTTCGTCGAAACAGAAGGCAGTAATCCGTTCTCCGTGGAAAATAAGCGACATCTCCTAAAGTCCCATCTTTGGGGAATGTTATAGAATTGAATGGAAAACAAAAAGTAAGTAATTCGGAAAGTTTCCTCAAAAAATATGTTTCTTTTCTCGTTGGAATGAAACAGAATTCAATGAAATAACTGCTTTGCTTTTTCAAGGGCTGTTCGATTAACATATTTCAAGAAAACAAGCGTAGCTGATGTGACCGGTTTGACACACCAATTAACCGCCTATCACCCAAAACTAAACTCACAAACAAAACGTAAAAAAATAAAAATAAATAAAAAAAAAGAGAACTGATTTTGGAAATGCGAGTACGATGCCCATTGCATCGGTGCTTACGTGTTTTGTAAACAAAACGCGTCTGTTCTCAATAAACTTGAGCATGTATACGTGCGTTGTCTCGAGCCCTTCCTTTGTAACCTTGTCTGTACACGCTGTTCAGACTGCATCGCCCAAAGAGACAGAATCCGCGTCGTTCTGCGTGCCTGCTGCCCGTCGCCTAAGCTTTTTTCATGCTCCAACTGCAGCTATACTGCCGCGCCCCTGCTGCTCAGTTTTCGCATCCTGGTCATTCTGGGACTGGAAAATCTCTCTGTGACGTTCTCTGCACTGATTTACTGCTACTACCGGGGCATGACCTGCAAGCGAGAGGTATCCGTGCTTGATTTACCTGCTTTCCTCGTGTGGCTCAAGGGAGAAGTGAACGAAGAAACGTTATTAGGCAGGCCAGCTGGTTGTTAACCGACATAGTGAAACCCGAGAAAGGGACAAAAAGGACAAACATACGTTGTGTTTCGGTTTTTTTGCCCCCTCTCGGGTTTCAGTATGTCGAGATGTAGACGTTCAACTCACGCCCAGCGGCATGCGCTCTGTGGTCGCTGAACAACGTCCAGATCGTCAAGGCCCGTCCTCACAAACACACTCCTCTACGCGTTTCCGCGTGCACGCGTTTTTCGTTGCGACGTCAACAAGCACAACGGTTCATGTTTTAGAGAAAAAAATTAATGGCAGCATAGAACTTGAAGGCGTCATGTGTTTCAAACAAAATTAGCTTCGGCTGGCGTACTGGTTGTCGTTACTTGTAAGTGGCGACGCACAGTATCAAGCTCCACTACATTAGGCATAGCCTGCTGTTCGTCAGCAGTCCACTCCTACGCACTTCAGGAAAAATGCAAGGCTAAAACACACCTGCCTACAATTGTTAGGAAACGGGATGATTCCTGAAATGGTTGGAGACGGCAAAGCTCGTTATCGTAGCTCTTACGGGCGTTGCAATACCGGAAGCGCAAATCGTTCGTATTTCCCCAGAGGATTCGCTTCGTGGCTCTCGCGTCTCCAAATTGTTCAAGTCTTTCGATGGGATTATTGTCTGACGATGCGAGACTTTTGACGACTGCCACGCCGGACGCAATGTCGGTGAAAAGTTTGAAGCTCATTTTGTACGTGTCAATGAAACCTGAAACCATGTGAACAAACAAAATAAGTTGTTCTATTGAAATTTTATCATTCTCATACAACAGAAGTGCTTACCACATGACCGGCCGCACCAGATGCTAGCCCTCTCAAGGCGAATTGAACGGATATTTCAACGTGTCTGAGCGGACTTTTCCTCTCTTGTGTAGGGGCACCAAGAAAGCTAATGATAAGTATTCGATTGAAATACGACTCACATGTCACTCCGTTTTACTACCAAATCAGGAAGGTTAAAGGGATGCTGAACCGAAATCTGGATTCCACAAAACACGCGGCAAAAGCGTGCAACGGGATGCTACAAACACCAAAACATCACTCATACAGTGATATCTCAAACGGATGACCGTATTTTTCAAGAAAAGGAGGCGCATTTGACAGGTTTGTTGACGTCATGTTTTTCCGAGAAGGGAGGGAACGGCCTCGCGTCTTTTCCGCCTCGCCGCCTTGAGGGAGCGAAGCGAAGAGAGGAGGAAACTAGGTATCTTGACGTCACGCGCCTCGTCGGCCTCGTTCAATCTCGACCTCTTTTTCTCAAAATACGGCCGTCCATTCGAGATATCGCCTTACGAGTAGTGTTGTAGGGATTGTAGCGTCCCGCCTACATCTCCTGCATTGTTTTTCTGAAATCCAAATTTCGGTTCACCATCCCTTTAAAGGACGCTGCAAGCCCAGGATCCCACCTCAGTGTCGGCGATCATATTACAATGGAGTTACTTTTGATTCGGCTGTTACTTTTGCAGGGATCTCAGCCATATGTTGAGAGCGAGTTGGAAACTGCCAGTTTGCAAAGTAAGACCCGATGACGACGCTCGTAATCATAAGCCTTAATCCAAACGGACGTAGTTTCGCAGAGGCAGCCAGCTATGGATCTGGGACCAGTCGACGCCGTCGCACGTTACCGGCTTTCAGGGTAGCAGAGGCAAGGAGGGCGGCTATGGTTCCGAAAACAACTTCAGATCACCCGAGCCCGGAGACATCTTGAGCTCCGGTTTCGCCCACTCGGAAACCGCCAGGGAGGAACTCACACAGGTCTTGAAGGACACCCTGCTCGCATCGCTCAAGAACACTCCCAAAGGAGATCAAACTGAATCCCCTTAGCTCTTCGGCAGCGCAGTTGCGGACGTGTTCCCAAAGCGCCACCAAATCTAGCGACCTCACGCTGGAGATGCTGCGTCAGAAAGACACACATTGACAGTAAACTTCTGATGGTTCTTTAAACGTTTTCATGCCAGACCAACGAATTAATTAAAATATCCGGGACACAATAAAATCAAATCCATGTTTGCACGTGTCCTATTCATAACTTACCGGACTTACTTTTATTGTGGTTAATATAGGTAGATTTATTCCTATAAAAGTACAGGCAAGGCTAGTTCGGGCGCTGTTTGTTGAGTTGTTCAACGACATGCCGTACTTGTAGATGGGTGTAGCACTTTTGATCAGGTTGTGAGCATAGGACTGACTTATTCGCCTCTCATGCATAAAAAATGATTTTATGTAACTTTTAAGCGCTATTAAAAGTTTAAGTGAAAGAGTATTGTTTGAAACAGATCGAGTTGTTGTCCAGTCTGACCGATAATACATGGTAAATTTTCTACAACTTGAAACATCACAGCAACAAAAAGGGGGAAAAAAAACGGAAGAAAAATGTTTCTAACAACACAACATCTCGAAGGCCACACTAGCAGCGAAAATTAAATTAAGTAACAAACACTTAGACGAAAGTTAAATAAAATGTAAAAAATACAACTGCAGTCACAATCGAGACAACGAGACTCAATTCTTAAAGTCAAGGATTAGACGATCAGCTTGCTCTAACGCTGCGTCTAATTACTTTGAGTACAGTAGAGGTGAGAAAGAATAGTCAAAATATTCAGGCCGTCTTTAAATCTCTATTTGCCTAGTTTATCAATGAATTATGATAAGAATATTAACAAGAATTATGACTTTTTTATGTCCATGTGCCTGGCGTCGGGTTAGTGACCTGAACCTAATTTCAATAATCGACTCGCGATGCCAATGTGGCGTAACCCCGCAAAAAAAAAAAAAGTGTTCTCACTTACATACTTTTGCTGTTTCTCGCACTAGTTGTGTCTGGCTGAGTGTTTGTTTACCGCCCTCGAAAAGTAAAAGAAGCAACCGTTTTATTTTTTATATATTGCTTATTTTTTATGCGGTCGGAGCCGACGTTTATTACGAGCCAGCCGACGTCTCCGACGGCGTTTCGAGTTATGAGACCGGAGACAGGGACGTTTGTGGCCGTTTATTTGGGAAGGGCACACACATCCCAAGGCTGCACGCCACCAGAAGCGAGCGATAAGAAGAACCTGGAGGAAAAAGGAAACTTCGCGCTGGATTTGGTTCCAGTCTCAAGGGCGATTCACACACTTGCGTCGAGTCCGACCCAGTGCAAGGGCTTGCGACGTACGGATTGCCATGGCGACACTTAGGACGAGCCAATGGGAGGCGCGGTGCTGCATGACGCAGCGCAGCGCAAAGCGGTCGACGCAAAATGTGTGAACCAGCCTTTACAATAAAAGGGTTCGTGGTCCGGTATTGCTCGACCCCCCACTTTCCATTCCTTTCGAGTAGTAAGGTACGCAGGAGTTCCGGTGATTTGAAAGGCTTAGAAAACGCAGATTCAGGAGTCCTCGGTGTGAAACATAAGATGTCGTGGAACTTTACCTTTCTGTTAGACCCCGCATATCGGCTGAAGCCAAGCTTTGCCACGTCTGCAGTTCAGGCGCTCATTGAGCGACATGCCACATTCCTATAGTTTCCAAATATGTCGAAAACGCCACAATCACATATGTTTCTGTTAGATTTGCATCTCAAGATGACAAACTAACAAACACACACACAAACAAACAAAAAAACGTTTTTTGAATTTTGACAAGCTTTTTTTCCCTCGTTATAACAAAATCAGAGCTCAATCTAGTTATACATCAAATAAACCGTTGAATACCAATGCTTTCGTCTTTGTTCTCCAGGCGTGCGTGCAAGTTGCACGACAATGGATATTAGTATACGTACTTTGATTGGCAACGTCGCACAGCGCCTCACAAAGGCATGGCCAGCGTATCAGCATGCAATAACAAGTGACACCGAAACATCTCGTGTCGAGACAAGGAAACACTACAGGGCTAATAAACAGGCGGCTCATAGAAACAGTTTGAATACGACCTTCTTCCACGCTGGGGTTGAGAAGAAACGTTCGCGTCCCGGGTCGCGACCTCACGCCACTCAGGACACAAGGTTTCGCCACCGCATCAGCATCATCAGCATTATCATCATCATTCTCCGGGGTCTCGAATGCAAACCGCGCGGGGCGCTGCCCGCCACGTCGTCGGTCCGATACACGCGGACGACCCACTAATGAAGCGTTAGTAAGAACACCTTGTATTCTGACTGGTGGCGTAAAGGCGCGCGTACAAAGAGGACAGAGAAGACACGCGGACAAAGCGAACGAGCATTGCACCACTGCGGTGAGCGGAATGAGAAATGCTGGTAGATTATTATACGTGCATCGTCATATGTGTACATGTTATAGATGAATGGTGCGGTCAATAGAAAAAACAGGTCGTCGTCACATAATGTAGGAAACGTGCCGACACTTTGCCGCAGCATCTAAAACAAACAGGTGTAATCTAAACGAGCAACGAAACGGGCGAGTTAGGCTCAGGTCTGCAACGTTTGCATCGTAGTCGTGTTTCTTTTCTTCCGCCCACCGAAGCAAAGGGGGAAAGCAAAAGAAGAGAAATGCGAGCAGTTTTTAGATGCAGCTGTTGGCTACAGGGGAAAGGCCTGAAGCCGGAGTATATACACACCGTAGAAATCGGTTCGGATGTATAAAAACGGGCAAGTGCGACAGACGGCTAACGATGCTTTGTCCACGACCTGGGGCACTAATCTGGACACTTGACGAAAATGTCGGCGAGGAATCTGCGAGGAACCTTGGCGCTAGCCAATCCCGGCGGTCAAATCTCTTGCCGAATGTTTCGCCAACTGTCCAAATTAGAGCCCCTGCTCGTTATTTCTCGAGACCTCGATTTAACATCTATCAGCTGCACCCGTTTCGAATTGTAAGGAGAATTTACACTCTGCAAAGTGTTCCTCCTCGACAATCTCTCGGGAACACGAATTGTTTGACTTTTTGTATGTGATGTTTTTTTTGTTTTTTTTTTAATAATATAAATAACACTGATTGAATGCTCCTGCAGCATTTACGTTTCAAGTTGCATTCCGATGAAGGTCATTTGGCCGATCAGAGAATCGGCTCGCTCTTCTGGCTCTGATACTTCGACGGGATTTATGCGCTGATTTAGCCAGCTTCGACTCGAATTCGGTGAAATGCTGCCTGAAAAGCTTTAAATATTTTGGTAACAGTAAAACTACCCTAATCGTCCAACAGTCGGAAAGTTTATTTTCCGTCAAAGTTTATTTTAAAATGTAATCCGTTATCGCGATATATAGTGAGCCTGATTGAGTCCTGGCTGAAGTGGCATTCCGCTAACGCGTCTATTTTTTGTCACCACTGTAAAGTTGCTTAGTTTATACATATTTAACGGTGCAAATATGCTGCTTAATTCGTTTGAGAAGGAGGCTGGGAGACTTCGAAGATAATGTAACACTCAAAATGTGTACATTCAAAGCAGTTCCAAGAAAACATGAAACTCACGCTTGTCGTCGCAATGTTTCTGGATTTGTTAACATCCCGCAATGAACGCCGCACTCTCGGCAGGGTAGAATATCAGCAATCGAGTCAACGGGTTGTAGATAACAAGAAGGCATTACGACAGTCAGCGGGACGACGCGGAGGCCACGGGTTTCCGAAGACAGCGTTCTTCCGAGGTCTCTCGAAAATTCCACGAGGTCGTGGTTATTTCACACGATGGGATCAAAAGGGTCACTGCATGCATCCGTACCACGCCACCAACACTACTTGGGCCCAAGCGAGTTGCACCGCACTCTCTCGATAGTGAAAATGGGATGGGCTAGGCGGCTGAATGTCACAATGCGTGGTTTCTCAACGACACAAAAATGAAACGCAGCTTCCACCGTCAATGCGCAAGAAATGTCGCCCGCTCCCCGCTAAATAAAGGACGCAAATTAAAATAAAGTTAGCGCAGTAAACAAAAAATTAAAAAAGATTTTACCGACGGAAACAAAGTCATACACAAAGTTCTTCTTTCCCCTTTTTAGAGAAAAACGATGGATTTTTTTTTCCGGTGTGCAGTTTGAAGCGAGTTCGGTTCAAAATGAAAGCGTACTGGACTCATCGCTGCATGACAAACCCTCTAAGTTCGGAGTCATAAATAGTTGATGGCTCTCTGCCATTCCACGTCCATCGACATGAATTGCCAGTGGAAACCGGGAAAAAATGATTTCATAAGGGCCTATCCTATAATTCTTCTAAGTAAAACGCCGATCAGAACCGATAACATGTGGGAACAAAACAGATGCGGGATTCAAAATTAATCGACTCAAGCAACAGCGGCCCACCTGAATCAGACACGGCGACTCAATAGACCGATCTCACTACATGTTCCACGCACGCGTGACGCCGCCATAACTGTAGTTCTCAGAAGGCAGATGCCAGTGCACGAGACTACAGCTCGTGCCCCCTCGTGCTCTGCTCGCGCAGACCCACAGCGTGGTTAGTGCGAGTGCAGAAAGACTACAGTTCCCACGATGCATGGCGACTGCGGTGGCGCAACGAAGCTGACTGGTGATATCGGTGTATTGATTCGCAGAGTGAGTAAATCCCTGTTTAATGCATTCCCAAACGTAGCACAGGTTCACCACCAGTTTTAAGCTAGTCATTCTCAAACAATTTCATGCTACACTGGTTCTTAGTGCTTTTACTCACTCATAATTCGTTTTCTTGTTTGATCGTCACTTGCCTGCCAATTTAAGATCATAAAACGTTCGACTGAGGAGTAAAATCGTTCAACTGCCTTCAACTGCGGAGGAAAAAACGAAAAATAAAAAGAACGTAAAACATGAAACTCGAGAGATACTGAATGTTGACAAAAAAAAATGATAAAGCGTCGATGCATGGTAAGCTCGATAAAGTTAACCTTTGCAATGCCGATTTTCGCATGACCGATGGATGAGCGCCATGAAGTGTAGTCCCTAACCCAACATGAAACGTGGATTCATTCTAGACACATTTGGATGGGTAACATCAACATCGTCCGATCGAATGGTGGTGCAGTGTTCGCGCCCGATCTGTGTGCCGCGCTTGGTCGATGTGTTTGAAGTCACGGGGAATGAACAAAAGTTGCGTCATCTATAATAGGTCGATAGCTGGGCTAGTTGGCATTCACTGTACGTACCGAGGTAAAACAGCACAAAAACTATCGTAGTGCTTCCGCTCTTTTACCTCAGTATGTACACTGGGTAATCTACGTGTTGGCGTGGCGTATGTACCTGGGCAGTGCGGCAAGACGTTAGGCTGCAGCAGGGTTCAATGTCAGGCTTTTCAAAACACTCTTGAAACGCCCAAGTTGTAACGCAAGGGGGCTCCGAGAGAACCCGACCCCTCGACATGCCTTCAAACGCGTACGCGCGGACCTGCCTTCATACCTGACACACTCTAGGGTATACTACGGGCGCTTGGCACGAGAATCAACTAGACCCTGTTTTAGACAGATGAAACTGGACTCTATCGCTTAAATGCGGGACACCACGCTTGACGATTGACAGCTTAGCACAGATGATCGAAGCTAATGCGTGGGCGTTGAAACGTAAGTCCTAGAGGGGCTTTGGCAGGATTTCGCAATATTTATTCGAGCCTTCGCATTTATAGCTCGCCGGAAACGGTTCACAGCGCCGGTGAAGTCATACAAATAGCTTTCAGGGCTACACTAAATGTCTAACAAGAGAAAAAAAATCCACCAAGCATTTTCTTTCAGAGAGCCAGAGTCGAGATCGCAGTGTTGACAGTGCACATTTACTACCTCTCCAATCGTAATTTAGAAGGAGCTCCAGGAAGCGCCCTATGGATCCAGAACTGTATTTGCGGGAAGGAACTATATTCAATTTCTGAAAACCGCCTCGAAACAAGTCTTTATGTCATCGACTCCGCAAAGACATCCTCACGAACGGGAAAATTAATAACATAAATATCAACCGCAGAGCGCGAAAAAGGCAGTGAGCACTCCAGTTCCCATGGGGACAAAGGGGAACAGCAGACCTCACCTGGAACCCAGGGCTGGTTCAGCACAGGGAGTGGACGACAAAAGGCTTTGACTCGGAAAAGCGAAAGGGCAGAGCCAACAGCGTGCTTACAAAAATACTGACTTCCGGTGGCACCCCTAGGTCCTGGTTGGGTTCGGCTGCTGAACACCGGATTTCTGATTGTTGTTTGGGCCCTGGAGCATCGACAGAATGAGACTAGAGCTACAGCGGCTGCACAGGCGCTTTGTGGGCCCCCGGCGTAGTGAAATGGTGTATATACAGGCGCAACTGGATACGGTGGAGGCAGTCCGTTATCTACTCCAGGAAGGCCTAGATGGAATTCTACGCTGAAAGTGCAAAAAAAGTTGGGAGTCACGTGAAAAAGTGTCCAGGCACTTCAGCATGCAAGGTTAAAAAGAAGAAGAAGAAAAAAAAATAAACGGACGACTCGTGGCTAGTTCTTAAAAGCGGAACTTTGAATCTTTGCTCTGAGAAAGTGTCGTGCAATATATGCCATTTTTCTGCCGCATCTGCCAACGGCACGAGAACCATCTCTGTTCTCCGACAATACAACGCGCGTGCTTATGTGGCTGTGAGCTTTGTAGATTAATCGAGCACCGGAGAAGCAAGGCCGCCAGCCGATACGAGACAGGAAGTTCTTAGTTGCTTCTGTGTTTGGCGGATGTCCGCTGAAACCACAGGTGCCCGTGACGATTTTCTGGGCCGCGCTCACCTGCCTCCCCTGTCGCCAAATTTGGTCACTCACGCATTGCTCATATATGCGCGGTACCTGCTCGGTAGCTATCATTTCAACGTTTGTGGAATCTTTGTTTAGACCCCTACTGCAGCCACGGAGCAACCAAGAAACGTTCAAAGAAAGCGTGGTCGCCTTGGGAGAACATTCAAGCAAGAAGTTTTCAAGAATGATTGGACCCAGTCGGAATACGGGACGTTTCTCTGACCGAGAAATAAACCATTGTGGGAGGTTTCAGGTGCCTAATGCATACAAAGCTCCAACATAAAGGCGTGTTTCTGCTTAACGGTTACCTGACTTGGTAATTTCAATTTATTCTTGGTATTGTGAAGGGTGTCATTACGTATTGATAGCGTTATTATATAGCTTAACACGAGGAAACAGTCCCAGCTTTGCTGTGAACTGTTTCATTGCCACACTGTCGCGGTCAGCACTTCCCACCTACTCGGCTGGAAGTAGCATCTGAGGGCCGCCTTGATACTTCTTACGTCCACACGTCCGTTGATGGTTGTTTTCTCCTGCCGCAGCGAAGCTGCTCAAAGCGCGCCCCAGAAAAACGTCCTACAAAGGCATGGACTGGGAATCAACACTTGCCATATCGCACAGATCTCGACTTGTGTCAATATCTGATTTAAACTGGGAAGGCAATGGCGCCAATGTTCCGGCTAGGAACCGAACTTCTGTCGGCACAGACAAGGTTGGGAATTGGAGCGTGCGGTTCTGTTATATTTATAACATTTATTTTCAGTTTTTAATAATTTACCCTTGTTTGAAATCAAAATTGCTTTGTGAAGCTACAGATAAAAACATGCTAGATTAAAAAAAGCAAACTTTGTGTAGCTAACGAGGAGATATAAGGTTTAAAAAAAGTTACGTTTTTTTCGTCGTATGCGGCCTTCTTTCTTAGCATTTCGTCATACAAAAAATCATTCTTTGAACAAACAATTCTTCAAACGATTAAAAAATCGTTTAAAAAAAAGAAACAACCAAATCTTTAGAAATCCGCCATGTCCAACCACACTTAACAGTTAAGGAGCGAGTCCGACATTCAACTGAAATAACTTACGGAGCGCTACAAAGAAGGAAGTTCGCAACAAGGATGCCCACAGGCTCTAGTCTCCGTGAACTTCTGCAAGGGCGTCGTAGATGAGAAAACGTAAGAAAAGCAGCGACGTAGAAAACGATCTCTCGTCTTCACGTGCAAGGACAGCTCAAGACGACGAGCACAGTTATCGCTAAAATAGAAACTAGATGAAATGAGTATTTAGCACCAAAACTGAATTAACGAAACATATTTGAATACAGTTGAAAACGACAACGTAAAAACGGTTGAGACACGGGAAGGCAACTAATTTCCTTCGCGACCGCAGCGGTATACCAACAAAAATGCATTAGAACTTGGGCGCACATGAATACACGACAACTTCTCACGATTCAAACGGCGAGCCTGTGGATCCAGTATATCCCGCACAAGGCGATCGACACGATCAATTTCGTAACTCGTAACATAACCTGACAAGCTCTAGCATTACTTACTGACATGGCGAGGCAATCGTTTGAAGCAGCATAGTGCGGGAGCAACAAGTATCCAACAAGCACGCACGCACATTGTTCTCATTCACGTTCAAGAGCTGAGAGGAAGCCTCAAAGAGAAGGCAAGAGTGTAACTGCGATTAATCACCTTATGTGTCATAGTGTGTACGTGAAGCATTACACTTATCACCGCGATGATCCGTATATAAACAACTGTAATCAGTGACATGGAACAGCGCGCAAATTGCCACTTGCCCTTAGAAATGCGGCTTGGATAACAATCCCCATCGACTGCCACGATGCGTAATGGCCGCGCCCTGTCGCGACAGCGATGCGAGATGCCACAGTACAGGATTTTCCGCAGCGTAACAGCTCAACTCGCGTCGTCAAAACCACGCAGGTGTGACAACTTACACTCCGCCCTCGTCCAGAGACTTGAAACTACCGTATCAACCGCGTGGTACACTACAAGGCCAGTCGGAGAAACTAAGGTGCGAGCCCGCTCATGAACGGCTAACGGAACCATCAGGTCATCCGAGAACCAGGGCAATACCGGACAGGAAGCAAGACCAGAGCGCTCGTCGGGGCTTGGACAGCCGGTCAAGCGGCTTTTCCGTGGTCTGTTCCCGGCGTGTTCGGACGTGGTTGTCCAGGCGGCGGTGCCGACCTAGGCTGACAAGGTCAAGGCGACCTCGACGCAGCGTCGAGGCCTCGGGGTCGCGGGAGCGCCCAGTTCCGAGTAAAGGCATCGGGATGGCGATTGTGCAGAAGAAGGCTGAAGGGACGCGAGGACGGGCGGCGGTGTCCCACGGGGGTGGAGCCGAGAGAGTTAGGCGTACTCGGACTCCGAGAGGCTCTGCGTCTCGGACAGGCGCCGAACATGGTTGGCGTAGTAGTCCTCGGGCAGGTCTTCCGAAGGTTGGCCCCTGGCGCTCGCGTACGAGATGGACTTCTGGTAGCTGAACACCTGTCGCTCCAGGTTGTAGTTCTCCGCCTGCAGGGCCGCTATCTCGCGCCTGGAACCGATCGTTTCCCGGGCAGCGTCCAGCCACGCAGGTGGAGAAGGACCGATGAACCAACGGAGACAGGATAAAAAGGGAGGAAACGGTGGGATAAAAGAAGAAAGACGGATGTTAGCGACTTGGGAACAACAAGAAACAGAAAGGCAGGAAGAGAAAAAGAATTATCCTGTACACGAAGTGATATTCGTTCTTAATTGGTACAAACACATTGGAGCGTGGTTTTTAAACACCGCTAAGGTCCAGGTGAAGTCATCCACAAAAGGGGATGCCTAGGTATAATCACGTTTTTATGACTTGCACTTCCCTATAAACATGATTGCGTAGCTGTCTTCACGTTCCTCCCCAGACGTTTGTTGATTAAAGTTACAGTTATGGCTTTAGAACGGCTTTCAGTACACGTGAACTCTGCACGATAAATTTCAAGTTCGAAAAAAAAATCGTGCTGGCGGCCTATGATCGTTCTCAGATAAAATGGAGCATTACATTCCAATAAGATAATTACTATAAATAGGCATGTAATAAAAATAGCTAGCGTGCATCAACAACGAACAATGCTCACTTCATCTGATGGCACTGGGTGCGCGCGATGTCGTCGTACTTGTGGTAGGTGGAACCGAACAGAAGCTGCGAATCCAACCACTCCACGTGCACCGTCAGGCTGCCCGAGCCGTCCAGATACATGCTTGCAGACTCACGGACCTGTTTTCGGACGAGACAACGCAATACCAAGTAAGAGGAAGAGCGTGTTGCCACATTGTGAAAAAACAAACATTCAAGCTAATGCTCCCACAATCACCGGCAATATCAGAAACGCAAAAGGTCGCAGGTTTACAACTCTGAACTGGTGGTAAGGAGTGAAAAACCGCGCCAATATTGACCAGGCAATGTCTTTCTAATGTTCAGGCAGCCCCTCGATACACCGCACAGATAGGAAAGCAAATAAACAAATAAATAAACTTGCGTTAATACAGTCACGTATCTTTCAAATAACAATAAAGCTCATTGCTAAAAAGGTTCCAACCTATCAACTTTCCATCTCTACCTCTCCAGCCCCCTACAAATGAGCTCCTCTCCTTTTCCGTTAATAACAAACTCATCAAGGCACAATACAAAATTAAAAAAAAAAGTCAAGTAACGGTCGCGTGCGCTCATTCCGGTGCCCCGATGCCTCCGGACCCCGAGATGACCTCCGGAGTTTTCCCCCGACCGGTCCACCGGCCGAGCAGCCGTCCGTCCGCGGACGCGTTTATCGGGACTCGTTGTCGACGCATCCGGCCGCAAACCGTCGCCCGGCGGAAGGGGTGCTCGGCTCACCTCCTGGCCCGAGCCCCAAACCCGCCTAATTCTACGCGCGGGCATTCCTCGCCGTTCAGAGGGATACGGGCGCGTCCATTCATCACGCGGCCAGAGCAGATGCCCAATAACGAATCCGAATCTGCGCTCCCGGAGGACACAGAAACACGGGCTCATTTGTCAACCCGAGGAACGGCACAGGCCGGGGTGGAGCTTGGCCCGCATTCAAGAGCAGCCAGCGCCGGAAGCAGCAAGTCCACGAACGAGACGGCACGGAACACAAAATCGAAGCGGATTTGCCGACATTACGCTCGGCCAAACCAATTTAGCGACGATGTCTGCCCGATAGGACAACGCATTCGGTTCGAAAAACGATTTTCCTTCTTCGGCATTCATTTAAGCGCACGAGAGCCGCCCGAAGCAAAGCAATTCCATGCCGACGACTAAAGAGATTCTTTTATTACTATTATTAGTTAGCAAATCCCGGGGTAAATTTCGATCCGGAGGAGAGCTCCTACACGAGAGCCCCCGGAAAAGCTCTAAAAATTAAGTTCTGCAACGATTGAATCGCCGAAATAAAGCACCAACGCGGGATCAATGGAAGTCCATTTATATTAAGAGCTGCCAAAGAGAGGCAGCGATTGTTTTTTTAAGCTGGACCAGAAAGTATGGCTCCGTACCAATCCACAAAAAGCAACGAGCCAGCATCGGCTCGTATACAGGCGTCTCCCATTGGGATCGTATACGGGCCCAAAGTTTTACTACGCGCATCGGCATTAAATTGAATCATAAAAATTTACGGTTACTTTGGGACAGAGTTTGATGGTGCATGAAATGCATTCGTTTTTTACTCTTTAATTCTACTTTATTTGTTTCACAATTACTCTTCTGGCATTTTAAATGCCAAACGGATGCATATCACGCATTACCAAACTTTGCCTCAAAGTAACCGTAAAAAATAATATAAAAACATATATATATATACATATAATTTTAGCGACGTTTTGCATGCTGAGTAGACTTTGAAGGCGTTCAAAGAAATATATTTGCTTCAGCAACACTTTACAATCATTTTGTACCTGAACTAATAGACTGTTAAAGGGGCGATGCCACAGTTTTTTGTGCTTTGAGTAAATACAACTTAGAATTAATCCTCGACGTTCATAACCTGCAGAACACACCTTTAGTCTTCTCTCCCCGCAATGACAGTCCCAGAAAACAAAAACAAATCAGAAAGTAACTTTGAGACTTGTTGTTTTGTCCGTTCTTTTATTGTTCCGTGTCTCCGGTTACTATGGAAGTTCTTCACCAGCTCTCCTGTGTTTTCAACCTATTCTTCGAGAAAGGAACCCGCAGAGTTCACCCCTGAACTCGCAGACAGAACAAGCGGCCACGCCATCTGGTGCCGATCATACGTATGCCGCCAATGTTCATCGCAGCCACGCGCTGGGGTTGTCAAAGCACGGGGCACGCGCTGAGTCCCTGACATTGTTAGGGTTCGGCCATTCCCGTCACCGCAGCGATTGGACACGAGCTGACGAGCTGCTACCCGAATGCTCGTCGAATTGTCACGAGCCCAAGTCGAGTGTCCATGCAGTGCTCGTGTTCCATATACGAGCCGCGTTAGGATATCGTCGCCATTGGTAATCCCGGTGACTACGCCAACACTACGATCCCGAGTAATAACCAAGTTGTGCGAGGCAGAAATAAAAAAAAAGGTCCGTTTTTATTTTTAAAGGGGCCATGAAACGATTTTTTAACTTCTTCCTCCTTAGCTTTAACCCTCAACTCAAACGCGAATTGAGAAATCACGTCGTCGTGATGTACTTGGGCACCGGTGCGATGACTCCAAGCTCCTACCGTGCTTTTTAAGCACACCGTAGAACTTGTCATTCGCAAGTGACGATAAGTTCCGTCAGGGCACTCATGGGCCCCGAACGCGAATCCAAATATTCGTCGACAGATTGATTGTTGACGAGCGCATACGTCCGAGTGACGCAGTTCTCGTGCCCAATGCGTGAGCTGGGCTCGGTTGGCTTGTTTTGGGATCGGCTGACATGTTTTGGGTACCTTGGATGCATCATAGTGAAAAGGCGGAGAGCTTTCGCAGGAAGGGAGGTACGAAATAGTCTGCGATATTTCAAACGTTCGTACCGAGAAGCTGTCATTTTTACTTTCTAGCCTCTTTCTTTTGGCCCACTAAACGATATGCGATTAGTAAAGTCCCAATCTAAAACCATTTATCTCACCCCAAAATTCATTTCGTGGCCGCTTTAAAATTACGCGGCGACAAAGAAGCTTCTTGAGTAGCGACGTTGGGTTCCAGTATCCCGGGTCCCACCAGTACCAGTAAGCGTGGGTACACTAAGAAACATTCCAAACATAAGAAACTCAAAGGTCGTTTTTTCCTTTTGTGTGTGTGTGTGTGTGTGTGTGTGTGTGTGTTTTGTGTGTAGAAGGTTGCAAGTTGTAGTGATAAAAACGCAAAAAAAAAAGAATTTCCTCACGCGCGCGCGCGCCTTTTTGTTATTGGCGTTTTTCTCTCCCTTTTCTAACCTCCTCGCTACTTTTTATTTGTGACGTAATCGATTATGAAATTTAGAAGCTCTGTAAGCACAATTTCTATATTATGTCTTAACGGCATTTGTGAAACATGTTTTTTAACGCAATTGCGAAAACCACTCTTGAAATACCGAAAATCGGAGTGATGTCGCCTCCTGGCTTTTTATCCTCCCTCGAAAAACATGGCGGCGCTCGGCTCATGTAGCACTGGCATGGTGCCTGGATCGCGTCTCCGACTGGTGTGTTTAGCGTCCTATCCCGCCCATACATCAAAAGTGGTCCCGAAGTGGCAACAAATGACGTCACAGAAGCCGGAGTGTCACGCTGTTGACTGTCGCGATCCTGGCGGTTGGCCGTAGAAATGCTGGCGAAAAGCACGAGCGAACGCGAGTGTCGCTGTCGTCACGGCGTCCCAGGCGTCCCAAATTCCGGCTGTTGTAGCTTCCGTGGACTGTCACAGTGGAGAGCGACCTGCAGCAGAACAGGCGTCTGCCATATATACCACAACTGTTGGGACACCGCCAGGGTCGCGACCGGCGACAGCATGACACTTTTATGACGTCATCAGGCGGAAATCGAGGGACCACTTTTTGGGCGCGGTAAACACACCAGTCGGAGACGCGTTCCAGGCACCATAGCACTGGTATGGTCGGTGAGTCGGGGAGTCGGACCAAGTGGTCATGTTTAGGTGCCCGACGACCTCTCCGACTTCGAAAAGGAAATCGTCAAACGGTCAAAACAACTGGGTTTGGTGTCTGTGTACCGTCTAGTGTCGGTTGTGCCTCCGCCGGGGCAGCCTTTCACGCAGCACCGGCGCGACATGGCCCCTCACGTCGCTCACAAAAGTCCACTGCGCGTCCTCTTCGACCTCACACCGTTTCAAAGGATTTGAGGTCGCTGAAAGAGCCCTAAAATAACTTCAAACTCGAAAGTGGAGCGGCGTCGTCTGCTCACAGCGATAGGAGGCATGCACGGAGAAGCGCGGCTGATCGCGGGACGCGGGCGAACACGACACTTCCGGTCGGAACAGTTCGGAGGCGCGAGAGAAACTCGAGTTACAGGACGACTCAATCTTTGGCGTCACTGCACTTGTACGGATCGCGCAAGAACTTCAAATTCGGCTTTTGGAATTTTTTTTTTTACTTCACAAATATTGAGTTTTTAGGCTTCGAATATTGAGAGTAATATCCAGGCATCGTTTGAATAGTTTAGGATAATAAAAAAAAATAGTATGATTTTTACCTGGCAGTGCCCTTTAACGAGAGCAACGTGAATGCAAGACCGGAGAGACATGCGAGACCCTGATGGGCGGATGCATCGACCACGATAGGACGAGCCGAACCGCTGAGCAGTTTGAGTAAACGAAAGTGCGTGGCGTTGCCGAGACCAAGATGGGACTTTGCGGTGCGAACGGCTGCTGAAACCTTCTGCGGCGAGTTTTGTTCACCGGCACGCCCCTAGCTGTTGGATTACGTCCTCAACTTCGCAGTAACCTCTCATAATTAGGTTCTCTTAGATTTCCGAGAGCCACCGAACTGTTCAAACAATAGATTTTGGTCCTTTATTGCAACAGCGAGTGAACTTCATCGAAGTGTAGTTTCGTTCGCTCCAAATATGATGACTTCGACAGTCGTGCCAGGTATATATGTGCCCCCGCCAAGTCAAACTGAGTTAATAAGTTAAAAAGCCAAGTCAATTTGAGTTCATAAAACACCAGAACTCAACTGCATGGTTCAATGATGCGATGCATACTAAGAACACCCCAAACATATTGTGAACTTAAGTGAGCGCTCCACAAGCCTTCCACACGATCGTGCACAGGATAATCGATGTCAAAATTCGCGTT